>VYXD01016444.1:58559-73467 GCA_013397195.1 Hylia prasina | reverse complement strand
TAGAGAGCAGGTGGTCAATGGGCAGCGAGTGAGTGTCTGTCCTGGTGTTCCTCCAACAGGAATTTTTTCTTCTATTGTTTCTTACCTTCCTCAAAAGTTAAACACAAATCTTTGGAGACCAGTTTGGTCACGTTTGTAGTTTGGTGGAAACACAAAAAACCCAACTCATTCTACATTTGAGCAAGGTGGTCAGATGGGAAGGAAGGTATATGCAGAACTTTCTTCAAAGTGTTTCTTGGGAGAGAGAGACTATTTGCAGATTTCATGTTTCATTAAAAAAAAAATAAAAAGTTTATATGAGATTTGCCACTGAAGACATGCAATTCAGCTTTTGAAATGCTTCTTCACACTGAAACTGCTCTGAGTCACCCCGAAAGTGTTGTCTGATGGAAATGCTGTCTTTGTGACAAGATGTGGCATAAGTGATGTCTCTTTTGTTGATTGTTTTCCTACTTTTTTAAAATTAATGTATTTTTAACCAACATTTTGTTTGTTTCTCTGTTCCTTTCTTCCCAATATTTTTTTAATCTAACTACTTGAAACATAGAATTGTTTTCATAAGTCTATAACCAAAAGTGTCAGTTTTAAATAACTAAAGGGGGTTAAAGAAAATGACCAAAAGGCTCATCCTATATTTCATTCTATTAATAAAGCTGCTTCTTCCATGTCCTTTCAAACGAATGATTGTGGTTGTCACAAAGCTGTAATGTGTTTATTTAGGGAGTGAAAAAAATTCTGCTCATCACTGCAACCCTTTGAAAATGGTGTAAAGCATGATACACAAAATGTTTGAAAACATTCAGGTTTTTTAGTGGGAGCCAAGGCTGTGGTGCTGTGTGGAGTTTTGAATTGTTTGAGTAAAATTTGTGACAGAGTTTTATGGCTGTGAGATTTTGGACAAAGGGTTTTCTATCTGAACACATCAGTTCATTCAGGTATTGTGTTTCCATTTCAGGTAATATAATGTGAACTCACCTTTAAAAATCTTCTTTTTCTTTTTCATTATTAAGTTCATCTGCTAAAAATGTAATAAAAGTGTTGAAGGGGAAATATATGGAATAAACCCCAAAACAATAATATACATTTTCAGGGTTTTTTTTAATATTGGAGCAAAATTTTGCTGTACTTTAATGTGCTTGTTACTATATTTTTCCAAAATACAAAATGCTGGGGTTGTATTTTGGATCTTTATTGCTTCAGAAAAGAAAGGCCTTGGTAAAGAATTAAAAATCTTTTTACAAAATTTTATACTATTTTAAACTTTCACTTGAAATTATGATACAAATACTTTTGATACACAGTACCTTATTTTAAATCAAGACATATACAGACTATATGTCTATAAATTACACAGGACCATAAAATTACACAGGAATAGTCAAGATGAAAAGCAGAGATTTTTCATTGAAATTATTCTGATTTTTTTTAAACACATTCATTAATACAGTGTCAGTGAACTGCCTCATTTTCTGTGAATGTATATGACATTTTATGTAAACTAGCCAGATGCTGTTATCATTATTTGATCCAATCCGTCATTGAAAATAGCAATAAAATAACTGTTTACAGAGGAGAAGGAATATATAAACAAAAATAATCAGAGCTCTGGGCTTTGCAACGGAGCCTCCAAAATGAGGCAGCCAACATGAAAATGGGTCTCTGCATTCCACAGTTTATGATTTTCTTCTTATGGCATTTTCTTTCTTTTTGATCTGTGATATGTGGCAAGCGAAAACAAAGCCTTATTTTGCTGTTTCTTTTGTCTGACATAAATAGTCTTTGCCTTGGCTTTCTGCATACATTCACATCTGAATTTTCAGGAGAAAAATACAGATAAGAAAAACAGTGTAGAAAAGGAAAAAAAAAAAAGAGAAAAAAAGTTGGATGCACACTCTCAAATCAACTCTACATATAGCTAAAACTGAGTAGTATTAATTTTTTTTCTGCTGAAAATGGCGACCGTGCTTTCCTCCAGCAGACCCTGGTGCATTATTTCCATTTGCTTGTGCATCAGTGAAAAAAAAACAAAAAACAACCAAACAAAAAACACACATTCACACCACACACAAACACACAAGCTCACACAAATATCCCCAAGCAGCTGCTTTCCAAAACCAGCATATTTTTTCCATTTGAGCCTCCAAAGGAGAATAAGCTGAAATACTGCTGTAACTTATTGATTGCTAGAATTTGGGCTGTCAGAAATAAATTTTTGCATCTAGCTCCTTAGTAAAATACCCAGATACCAGGCAATTTTCCCAACAATGTTATCAGTGGTAACAAATGTTGGTTGTCAAACGCCATTTGCTTATCTGCAGACATTTCAAATCAGGTCACAGTGTTTTGAAGATCTAAGTTGAGAAGCTAACTGTTAATATTGTCTCTGGAGGCCACAAAGATATTCTATGTAATGTCAAGATTAAATTTTTTTAAAAAGATAAAACAATACAAAAAAGGAAAAAAATAAAACTAGCCCAACACCAAAAAAACAGGCAGAACAAAACAAAGAAAAATCCCCAAGAACCAAAATCCTCCTAAAATACAAACAAATTAAAAATACCAAAACAGCAACAACGACAACATCCATCCAAACCATCAAAACCAATTGAAATAATAATTAGCAAGTAATTGCAAGCTTTGTCCAAATTCTTCTTCCACTTGCCTATTCAAGATGAACAAAGGACCACTTGAATTCTGCAGCTGTAATTCTGGCTTGGAAAATGTTGCTCCTGGGAAGTAAATTCACAACTTGAGATGAGTGTTAGCCATGAGAAAATGTTCACTGGTTGTGAAAAATGTTCATTTGAGGGTATGTATTGAGCTGACTCAAGTGAGGCTGTAGCTACAAGGTCCAATTGGTCAAAATAGTCAGAATGTCGACTTGATTTACAAGTGAATTAAGCTATGAAATTGAAAACTCCTGCTTTTAAAACCTAAATATAGAAGGTATAAACATTTAAGACTATTGGAAAAACTGTGCTTCCAACAGATGTGTTTCCAAACTTTACTGATCAGCTAGATCAGGCACTGCATACGTGGTTCCTCTCTCATTCTGGTGCATGCATTACCACAAATCTAGCAATTTGGAAGGGCAAACTAGTATATTTACTGGATACTAGGAAAATATGCGGTGATGAGCTAAGCAACTGCTAGTTTTCAGTTACACAGAGCCAACATTTCTGTTGTGTTTAACAAGAGTGATTGATTAGGTAAAACACTGTACTTTTCCAGCATCATTGCTCCCATATGGAGGCTTTTAGTATTTACTTCATAAACATTTTTCTTTCTCTTTTCATTTTTCTTTTTCCACCAAAGATTTAGAAGATTAAGTTATAAAATCAAATTGGGAAGAATTTTTCTTGCTTGATTTTTGGCCCCACCAAAAATAATGAAAAGTTTACCATTACAAAGCACAAGATGGAATCTCCAACAGATTAAAACAATGTCAATTTGGAATATTAGAAATGTGAGATGAAGAGGGTCCAAAAGAAATAGTTCCTTATGTAACTTCCACTAGCAATGCAGTATTACTTCCTGAAGTATATATTTAAGATAATGAAATTCAAGAAATTATTAGAAAGTGAGGATATGTTAGTCCAGTCATCATGGTAAAAATATTTAGATTCCATCACTTCATGGTCTTGACAAGGTTATTTCAAGCTGTAACCTGTCTTAGACAAATAAATAGGCCTCAATACATGTAGAATTTGCATGAGATATTCAGCTGGTGAAACTCCATGGATTTGCAATCTAATCTTCTGCCATTTTTTGTGGGTTTAGAGGGTCTGTCTAAAATGGTGCACTAGACTTGGTGGTTGTGGTCTGAAAATTATTCTAGTGGTGCTGACAAAATCTCAGAGCCTACCTATAAGTGGTATATATAAGTCCCTTTCCTTTCTTTGACTAACAATGAAGTTTTGAAGGCATACTCTGGACATACTAAGCAAAACAGACTTTTAAAATATATCATTGCCATGCTCTGAGTACTTTTTGGAAATAAAAAAGCAAATATTTGAGATATAGCCAAAAATCTCTTTATCCTGATCATACTCCTTTTACTTGTGTGCTTTGAAAGAGAGGAAAGAGGAATCCTTTCTTCAAGTTACAAACTTCCTCAGGTCTGCTTCCTTAAGAAAAATAATATGCAGTCCCTTGGAGACTTCAAGACTGCCCACAGTTGCTGTGTTTTACTCCTCAGCCTTAATTTGCAGGTCAGTTCCTTCAGGGGTGGTATCTTTGATGGTGAGAGATGTCTGTGAATGTTTTATTCAAGGTCTGTATGAGGGAACAAGTTACCCCTATCACTGGCTTAAATTCACTGATTCTTGCAGCTTCTCTTTTATCGCAAAGCATTTCACCCCTTATTCTGCTGGCCAGTCAAGCCTGAATATAGAATTCAACAACAGCAGAGCCAAAAACCAGCTTGGATAGTGACAAAAGAGGGCTAAAAAAGCCAAGAAAGGAACAGAGCTGAGGTCACCATCACCCAGGAGCTGAACAGGTGATCAGAACTCAGGCTTGAGTGCAGGTTCCAGTGACACCCTTAATGCCCTTCTGCCATCTCTGTACTCATCCATGAGAGCCTGGAGCCCATTTTCACCTGCCACAATGAAACCTGTACAGCTCTGCAGCAAAAAGCTGTGTGAGAAGGGAGCACGGAGCAATTGTGCTTAGAGGAAATGTCTGGAGCACACCCACAGCTCCTGTTACAGCATAAGCATGAGAAGAGAGCTCTGTCAAAAGCATATTTTTGGTCCTGGTTGCAATCCCTCCCTTGCAATGCCTTCTTGGCTGCTGACTGCCTCAGTTCCTCACAGATGGAATTCCTTGGCACGTAATTGCTGTAACACAAATTGCCCTGGATGCCTTGAGCTTGACGGTGCTAGAGAGCAGCCCTGAAAACTGTGCAGAGGCTGTGGGTTTAGTGAGAAAAGGGGAAAGCTGGAGGAACAGAGTGGTAAGATTAATCCAATCTGGTTGCCTCTTCCTTTCACTAGCGCAAACTAAAGAAGGTAGTACAGAATTAGGCAAAAATTTAGCCAGCTTCTCAATCATATGAGATTTATACCCAAACATTCATAGGGCAGGAACTCCAGTCCCAAAATGCATGTGTGTTTTCCAGGGATCACAGAGATCCTGTATAGAATAAGGGAATGGACAATTGGAAAAGGCCTCTGTTTCTTGATTTATACACATTTGTCATTTTTTCCTTCCAGATGCTGTTCAGATTTACAGAGCAGCTCCTGTCCTAGTCCAGCTTTGTCATAGAGATGGCCTTAGCATGGAAACCACAGATGGGCTGCTAATTCTGGGACATTTTGGGACACTACAATTGCTGTCAGTGCATCACCTTCCTGTCACAGCCCTGATCTGACAAGTGAAGCCTGCAGGGGATATCCCTGCCAGTGGGGCTGGCCAGGCACACCAGGGTGGTAGCCTGTCGGGGGCCTGGGGTGGAGGAAGAATCTTTACTGAGGTTAGAAGAAGAGCTTGCAGCAGGCTGGCCAACAAACAAAAGCGAGCGATGGAATGGGGAAATCCGTTTTCAGAAGTGACTTTTCCACAGTTCATAATGGGTGTCCTCGGTTTTCCTCTGAGTCACAGAGGAATCAAAAGCTGTTTCATGCCCTGCCTGTCCTCTGCAGGCTCAGTGGAGCTCTGCTTGGCCCCAGAGAGTTAAATCAGATCTCAGCACAGCATATATAGTGCATTCTTCTGGTCATCTCTGCATCCGTGCACTGTCACAAAACATTTACTGGAGGTGCCAGCTCCCTGCCGGAAGGTGCTCTGGCTGTGTGCATCGACCTGCTGGGATCCACAGTCAGCACAGGTGAGCATCACCCTGCTACAGACACCAGGTCCCAGTGAGCAACTCTGGTTTTCCACCTCTTGAAAGTTTTCTCTGCAGAGATGGAGCAGTCCGTCCCATCAAGGCTCTCTTTGACCTACAATCAAGAGCAATGTAAAGTTTCAGTATGTTTATTCTGTCATTGTTCTTTTTTCCTTATCAGGATATAATAGTAGCTTAACGTTTAAACCAAAACTAAAAAAACCCAAACTAACAAAACAACAGGTGATCTAAGCGTTTTAAGGAAAAGCAATGTGTCCTAAGCACTGCAGTTCCTTTGTTAATAAACCTAATTCTGCTTATTAATCTATTTCCATTCATAAGCCAAATACATGGGCCTCAAGTATGTATGTCACTGCTTTCTAGATGGCCGTGATGCTAAAATAACCCCATGAAGAGTTTGCAGCAGCAGTGATAAAGGATTAGTAAGATTCAAGCCTGAAACTGATGCGTCTATAACCAGGCACAAGCAGCCTGTGTGTTTTGTAGCAGCTGTCTGGGCAACATTTATTTTGTCTACATGGAAAAGGATAGGTGGTCTGGTGCATCCAGCATGCAGAAACAGGAGCAGATTTTCACATTAAACAAAAAAAGGTGACATACAAAGCCCACTGACTGTTGTTTCTTTAACTTTCTCATGTGTGTCAAGTCCTGAGAGAGAAGTACCTAGTTAAATCCCAGCTGAACATTTTACCCCTTTGAAAAAAATTCTGGGTTTATTCTCCTTCATCTTTTGAGTTTCATAAAAGCATTTCAGCTTTCAAGGTTGTGCATGGGATGGTGCTGTGGAGGGGCAGAGGGCACTCAGTGGAGGCAGAAGCTAAGGCTAGGTCAGAATCAACATTTTCAGTGGCCCTTCCACTCTCCACATTGAGTTGTTCTTCTTTGAAAGATCTACTGGGACTTCTTTGCAGGTTTTGGTGTCCCTGATGAAACTACAGCCTCTGTATAGCACCTTTGTGTTCCTGATGTCTTGAAACCTGGGAAATTATTCCTTTTTCTTCAATGAAGTGGTTACAGGTTAAGGGCAGAGGGGACTAAAGAAAGTTTGGCCAGAGTCCCCTGATTCAACCCCCAGATCTCTTAGGTGTAGGGTCTGAATCAGACACATTGGATTTTTGTGAAAACAGGGGTCAGCAGGTGAATAATTCTGCTGGAGAGAGAAAATCAGGCCATGACATGGGAGGTGGATGTCCCATGTATTTTTAGCAGTTGTTCTGCGTGGTTTCTTCCGTGAATGATGACATTTTGTTAGGGTACAAACAGGGTTTCTGTTTATACTTCTCTAAAGAGAGGGCCAATGCTGTAGTGCAAATTTGAGAAAATAAGGTATGTGTTTATTTTGCCTTACTGATTAAATATTTGGTGGTATATATAATAAAATCTATTTTCCTAGAGCTCTGAGGCTTGACATGTATATTTGTTTGAACTTTTGGGACATTTCTACCATAATCCCTCAGCACAATACAAGTGTATTCAGAAGACTATGACTCCCTCAATTTGTAGAATTATTCAGAGTTCACATAGGAACAAACAAAATCTATTTTGCAACCCCATACTATAAAAATTATTTGCTGTTTTGTAGGGAGAAGAAGAGAAAATGCTTAGTCTTAAAACTATTCAATGTTCTGCTTGAACAAAAGAGTGATGGATATCTAGGAAACAGCTTTTTGTGTAGGGGGGTGGTTTTCTGAAAACTTGTGCTATTTCTCATCAAATATTTACAGAGCTCAGATCAATGTGTAAGTCTCCTGTGAAACAACATTCAGGTATAGAAGGAAGAAACAATTAAAAAAAAAAAATCCAGTATCTCTGGAAGCTCTCCAGGACCTGGCCCTGAGGCTTTAATGTCTTTCTAAAACACAGCATGTTTCTTCAAATGAAGAATCAGAGCAAATATATGTGAATTGAGGTTTTAATATTTTCTGAAATCTCCTCAGATAATTTTATTTTGCTTCAATTCATGAATTAATTTTATTTAATTACTGGACTGTTCATAACATTACACTGTAGAAATATATATAAATATATACTTATAAAAATAAATATAAAACAATAGAAAAAAATTGTGTTGTTGAAGAAAAGCTGTTTCCATTCACCTTAACAGAAGACACATTTATGGAAGGTTTTACTGAAATTATTGTCTTTTTCTGAATATATTTTGGTTTCAAAAATAAAATATTTTGATGGAAATTTTTCTCCTTCTAAAATATGACATTCTTTGAGAGTTACTTGAAATCATTGCTCCATTTTCAAAAGAAGAAAAGAAGCCAACGTCTGGCTTTCTATTGTCAGAATGGATTATTCTGCCCTTAGTTTCGTGCCCTTAGTGTTTTAATCATGGGTTGAATTAAATCAGAGGGAATATAACATGGCAGTTTCTACCTACATGATAATAAAAGAAAAACAAAAGAATTAATTCGTTCAAATAGCAACAGAAATCTTTATTGCATGAAGGCACACTAGTGTGTGTGTATAAATCTGTGTGTGGTAAAAATGACAGCTGGGTTTAATGAGTTTTCTACTACTGAACAGCTTGGGTTGCAACAGCTTGGGAAAGGTCATTAGACCTGAAGTTAACCAATGCTAATTAGCTGAAAGAACAAATGACAGATACAATTGCAACACCCAGAGCTGAGCAGGGATGAAGGGCCAGTTCAGCAAGCTGACAGAGTGTGATGTGTGGGTGAGTGCCACAGCAGCAGAACCTTTTCTTCCCAGAACTTGGATCAGTGTATTCCATGGTGTTACACTGGTCAGGAACTGCCCCTCAGGCTTACCTCATCCTCTAACTCTCTGCACAGGCCTGAGGTGAGCAGAGTGATCATAAAATTCACCCTGCCCAGGGCAGAAACCTGCCTGGATTTAGGGTAATCTGTCCTGTGCTCAGGAAAATTCTGTGGGTTTCACCAGACTTTAGGCCAGGCTCTTAAAAAGGAAAATTCTAGAGTGTCTTTTTTCCCAACTACAGCCAAATTGTTGGCTGTAGCAAGTTTTAAAAAATGACCAATCTATAGCCAAATCTTTGCCCATTGGCTGAACTCAAGATCAGTTATGAGTTCTAGGTTCAGAAATTGTTTCTTCACCCCTAACAAGGTCAGTGGATGAAGCTGGTGTGGCATCCATCTGCTGAATAAAGATCACCATTGAGGCACCTGCTGTATCTGAAAGAAAGGGATTTCTGAGATCACAACATAACAAATAGAAATGTTGCATCATAGGTAGCTCATAGGGGTGGCGTTCCTCTCATTTGTTTTTGGCCCCAGTTTGAGTTTTGTATGAAGAGAACACTTAATCCTGCTGGAAAGGGACTAGAAGAGTTGCAACACCCATCTAAGGCTCTTATTGTGTGAAAGAAAACTCACTCTAAGGAAAAAAAATAAAATTCAAATAAAGTTTGTGGGGTTACTCAGACCTAAACTTCTGTGAGAGAAAGAGTTACTACAGTGAACTCTGCATCCTCTCGTACAAAAATAGCTCAATTTCTTTTCTTCATGTGAAGGGCTAAGTACTTCATAAATGCCTTATTGAAGCTGTTTCCCATTCTCATCTAAACAGCAGTCAGCCCAAGTCCTCGTAGCATGAAGTATATCTCATCTGAGCTGTGAAGAGGGTTTGGGAGCAAAACTAGGTAGGCTGCACTTCAGACTGTTGCTGGTGTAGTAGAGATGTGATAGAGATACCAACCTCGGTACCTCTGGAGTGTTCAAATAGTTCTACAACATATTTACAATATATTTGCTTCTTGTTTCCTCTCTGATGCCCTGCTGTAGGCTGATGGTGCTGGTTTTTTCCCTCACAGTTCTATCACTATCAAATAACAGAAGCCAAATAGACCTTTTAGAGAGATTTTGTGACAGAATAAATCACAGTGAAGGGAAAATTTTGAATACCACAGAAGAGGAGGGAGGAAATTCTGTGGAGCTCTTTTTCCCACTCTTGGAAGCCCAAGAATATCATCTCCAGGTGTGCAGGAGTCTGTCACAATAAACCAGGTTCCAGCGCACTGGTGTGTTCACAAGTTCATGTACATTTTGACACTACTGTCACAGCACAGCTAGTCTGTAGCTGGACAAGATAAATCTGGGCATAACAAACCCGGTTTGGCTGACCTGGCTCATTCTAAAAAAGAGTTAGATCAAGTCCCTGAGTGAACAATGATGGGATAGATTTGAACTCAAACAGACCTCAGCCAACCCTGTTCAAGCCTAGACGCAGAAACACCACTGGCCAGAGATCTGGGCAGAGAGAGAGATCCCAGCCAAACACTTATCTAAACTGAGTTAATTCAAACCCCCTATAAAAAGGGCAGCCATAATAAGCTCATTGCTGTTTGCTGATGACCCTCAGTGAGTTCATGTTGTTTGTCTTTGACCAATGACCCATAACATAATACATCACCTGTCCTCAACTGACATAGTTCCATGAGGAACATCTGGTTGGGCTGCCTCAAGCCAATATTGATTCTGGCCTTGCCTTGCCTGCACAGAATGGGTGAATCTCATATGCCATTCATTTCTTTTGTCACCAACATGGTAGGGGACATATTTGCCTTCTTTCCCTTCCCCTTCACCATCCAAGGCTGTGAAGCAGTCAGTGAGCCATGTTTTTTTCTGTCCCTTTCTTTTGCTGAAGGTGTGTTTGTCCATCACATCTGCAACCTTGGCTCTCACTGTAGGTTGAACGCAGAGGAAAAATAAAAGCAAGCCAAAACCAACACCCCAAGCACTTCTGCAGGGGTTTGAGGGGTGAGCGAGGGAGGGCTGAGCTCCCTTAATCCAAAGAGTGTGTACTGTCAGCTTCACCAGAGGGAATCAGTAGATCAGTGACATGATCTGTATTTTCAGAGAGGGGGAGACAGGTGAAGGAGAGAGATGAGAAAGCGTGGTTGGATGGGCATGGGGTATTCAAGTAAAATGCTGTTTGTGAGGGCACAGATGCCCAAATCTTCACAAATGCAGCACATGGCACTGCTGTTTGCGACTATCCCAGCCAGCCCAGAACAACGCTCCTGACTCAGTGACTGGTGCAGTCCCTGTGCTCTGGTTTCATAAAACTGAGCTCACAGTCTGGCACAGGGGATGTCTGCTCTTGTGAAAGAGTGTCCAGCTCCAAATGTCAGATGATGAGGCAATTCCTATTCACGTTTGTTTGTTTCACCTTTAAAGGGAGAAAGAGGAGGAAGAGAACTATTCCTGTAGAATTTGTCATGCATGTCAGCAAAAAAAAAATTACCGCCCGTGTCTTTCTCAATGTGGAGTTAATTTTTTTTTCAACATTTTATAATAATCTCAATATTAAAGAGACTTTATGCCATTAAAATCTCAAGGTAACAAATTTCTTAGTATGAACCTTGGATACCTTTTGGTGATTAGTTTGTATTCACCAAAAAATCTCTGCTGCATTGTTCAAGGAGTACAAGGAGATCTCACTTTAAAACACCCAGAAGTTCTGTCTTTCCCTGGGGTTAAAAAAAACAACAACAACAACAAACCACCAACCACCCCCCCCAAAAAAAAACACCAAAGAAGAAAAAAATAATAGTGAAGAAGGCTTTTATGTAAGCACAGACTGCTTGCAAAGGGAAATGGATATTATTTTCTAGACCTAACAGCACCATTAGTAGAATGGTTTTGGAAAAAACACTCAGAATGTTCCCATTTTCCAGCTACCAGAAAGCTTTTAGACTATTTTGTATGGCCCAGAGATTGTATTTTGTGAAATAACAAGTACCAGATAGCAGCCTGACACAACCTTAACAATGCTTTTAAAAAAGAAAATCAATTTTCTTAAAAGAAAAAAAAAGAACACTAGGAGATGTATAAAGGCCTGATGTGTTTGTTCCCAAGGCAAGAAACTAAAAATATCCCTATGAATGAAGAGATGGCAGGAAGAAAAAGATGTACACATAGCTGTAAAATAAATGTGAAATAGCTGCCTTCCCCAGTCATCATTGATGACTCAACAGGGGACCTCAGAATCAAA
Source organism: Hylia prasina (assembly GCA_013397195.1). NCBI lineage: Eukaryota > Metazoa > Chordata > Aves > Passeriformes > Sylviidae > Hylia > Hylia prasina. Next base: position 61,634 of record VYXD01016444.1, on the reverse strand, counting down.
AATTTAATGGGCTATTGATTGTGAGTGAAGAGATCCTTTTGCAGGAGTGCCACAGATTCCTCCTCTCTGCAGGTCAGACAAAGGGTGAACCTCCAAAACCATCACTGGTGCACAAGGGCACAGGTTTATACACCATTAGTAAAACCCTCTGAAGAAGGTGGAAAGGAAATTGCAGTTATTTTGTGTTACAAAGGCAATGACCTTGGAGATGAAAGACAGCCTTCCTTTGTCAGGTGAAGATAAACAATCCCCAGGCTACAGCATGGGATAAATGAGTTTAGAGGAACTTGGATATCCACCAGTGGTGATTTTTGTGGGAAGCAAACTGGGTTTTCGTGTCTTTTAATTTAACCATCTTAACCACAAGCCTTATTTTCCAACGAAAATGAAAGCAAGGTCCACAGAATATGGAGCCAAATAATAGCAGAAGCACAAGTGGTGAGTAATGCTAATAAAGTTTTAGACAAACATAGCTTCATTTAAAGCTTTGGAGAAAATTTTAAGTATGTATATATTCACCACTAACCCATACAGAAGCTCAGGTAATTTCTGGAAATAACTCAGCATGAATGACAGATGCCTCCCATGTTTCTGACTGTTAAAATTTCAGTAGTTTTACAAAACCAGTAAAAGCGACCAATTTGATGAAGGGAAAACTGTCTTTTAAGTCTGGCAGATGCAGGCAAACCAAGTAAACACCTTCCTGTTGTAATCTTGACTGCAGCTCAGCCTACCTGGTGTTGTTCTGCAGAAACATTAAGTTTTCAGTGTATGCAGACATCATTCCTAATTAAGTCAAGGTTTGTATAGCCCCTGTCTATGCTGGGAGGGCCAAAGAACCAGAGCTAACAACTGTGACAGAGCAGAAAACTGGGGAAAGGCCTTTTTCAAACTATTGTAAGGTTCCTCAAATATCCTGACTTTTGTTTGTATCAAGTAGCCACCTTCAAGCCCCTCTGATAAAAGCAATAAAATAATTTTTTTTTTTGCTTTTATCAGAGCAATAAAAGCAATAAAATAATTAAAATAAGTCCTTCTCTGGCCTCTGAGGATCAGACTCTTATTCTCTGATGGAGATTTGCCTTTTTGCTGGTTTTTTTTCTGCCTTTTTTCCCACAGGAACATCACAGCCATCATTCCATCAAGAGGGACATCAAACTTTCCCTGGCAATCCATCTAAGGCTGCTGTGTCAGCACAAGTTTTGTATCTTGGAGAGGTGGATTGATGACACAGCTTTGGAATTTTAAGGGGATCATTCCTGGCTCTACTGTCAAAAAGGTAGATCTTGCCCTTAAACTCTAGATAATGTTTTTATTCTCATGAGTAGCTTTGATTTGTCCACAGATTTTATACTAAAAAAACCCCCTTTTTAAATGGTTGAAATACATTTTTGTCAATGTTATTGTTATAAATCTGTAATTGTTATGCTATGCAAGCTAATGAAATAGGCCAAATTCCTTTAAAATCCAAAAGCCAGGCTCTTAATCAGTGTGAGGCGCATGTGAATTACTTTATTTCTCTAATACAATTCCCAAGATCTGTGAGTTGCTCCTTACAGACCCAGCTGGCAGAAAATTATCTTCACGGATATCTTTATCTCCCTGCAATAATTCAAATGATCATAGGAACAATCACTGATACAAGCAAGATTACTCCCAAGTAAATGTCATGAGTATAAATCAGGGAAGTTGACATTAGTGCAATCTGACTTAAATCTATACTGTAAAAACAGGAACACAGAGCCATAAATGTGTTCTTGAACAGAAGACACAAGCAGGATAGAAAATTTTATGGCTTTCATCCATTTTACTGAGATTTCCTTGTGCTCTGTGCACTTGTGTTTTCAAATGTACCTGTTGTTTTTTTGGTTTTTTGGTTTTTTTAACTTAGATTCCTTACTGTTTTACTGTTTCCTCCTGTTTTAACTGAAGCCAAATTTTGTAGAGTAAATCAGAGGAGTAAATGTGATAAAATGACAGTATATAATGAAAGCAGAACTCTCAATTACATTTTGCAAAACTTGCAAATTTTGCTCAATTTGTACTTTTCCCTTTTTTTTTTTTTTAATGTATCTGTCTCCTTTTCGAATGTTGTTTAATATAACTGATTTTCAGGAACTATCTAACTGATAAAAATATGTACAAAGTGAAGTAAAGCTTGAAATAAACCTTGTATTCAAAAAATCTTTAAATAGTGGACAGAAATTTAACCATATCCCTGTTTGAATTAAACCTCAGATCCCAGGTATTCATAGAAAATTATGCACAACAGGCAGAAAACAGCATGGGTTTTTCTGGCTTCTTACCAGGAATGAGTACAATAAGAAACAAAATTGAATACATGCATATCAACACAACTGTCAGTGGAACCAACTTATGTGAAAAGTAGAAAAAAAATTGTCTGCATTTTTTAACAAGAGTTTACTAGAGGGTAGTGTAAGTTTGCCAATTTTCCTTCGATGTTATTTTAAATGAAAGGTCTTTGTGGATGCTCAGAATTCTTTCTGATACAGAATTTAATCACATTCCTCCATCATTTTGCACACAATGAACAAGGCATCTTAAAAAAACAAAAAAAAACAAAAACAACAACAACAACAACAACAAAATCTCTTTCCAACTCTTATTTTCTTCTTACTGTGTGAAAACAGCTACAAAAGTTGTTGACACATTAGTTCTATATTTAAATATTCCCCAATTTATTTCAGGAATGTTTGTTTTATTTTTCAAATTTGAAAATATGAGGGAGCAAAATATTGTGTGTGCTTGAAAGGCAGAACTGATCCAGATCAAATATTACCTCATTAACAGCCACCATGACTTAGGAGGACTACTACAAAACCCTTTTTTTGCACTTGTTCCTGAGTGATAGCATAGCTGCATCCAAAACAAAATGGTTTTAATATTTAAACTATCCTAATCCCAAGTGAAAGCCAATTTACTTCCTGGTTCTACAGGTCCAAGCCATTGCTTTGGATGTCTCTTAGCCCAATGCATAATTTTTTTCCGCCTGCTGATAATTCATTCCTCATTTTGCCTCTGTTGGCATTCCAACATCTTCCAGCATCTTAATTG
>VYXD01016444.1:44316-58482 GCA_013397195.1 Hylia prasina | reverse complement strand
AAGGGGAGGGGGAAGGGAGCTATTTGTCAAGCTTGTAACAACTATTAACTTGATTCAGAATGGACTGTGTTAAAATGCAAATATCTTCAAGAATCTTTGTCTTCACAAGAGGCAGCATGAACACACAAAGAAGGCTGCTCAAGGGCATCAGACTATCCACTTTCTGAGACATGAAACTTTCAGCACTTTCCAGGGAGACAGCATTTTGAGAACTGGGCAGCTGTTTCCATCCCCCAGTAAGGAAAAAAAAAATCTCTTTCAACCCAGGCAAATAAACATTATATGACATTTTAAAATAGTGTTAAGGGAGTTGCTGGTAATTTGAGAAAAGGTGATAACTAGCCACCCCACACCAAGAGAACAGCAACAACAACAACAACAACCCAAAAAAAACCCCAAAAAACCCCCAAACCACAACACCAAGAGAACTCACAAAGAAACAAAAAAATTCCCAACCAAAACACCCAAACACTGGTGAAAGCAGATGACTAGAAACTGAAAAAGTAATAACACAAGTTTTACTATATGAACTTAAATAAACAGATCAGTCTCAGGACATAATAGGAAGTGAATATAATAGCAAACTTACTTTTCCTGGTATCAAAAGTTCAAAAGCTTTAAATATCAGGCTGTTTGTTCAAAAGTAAGCCACGCCTAATATGTTCCTGGGGGTTGGGTTTTTTTTCCCAAAACTGAGGGGTTTTGTCCCCATGAATAATATTATGGGTGTTTCCAAAAGTCATGCAATGTGAGTAAATAATGGTCTGTCAACTTTATATAGAATGTTGGTTTTTACCATTAATATGCATGGGTTAATCAGCCCAGGAAAGCAGGGTCTCTTTATCTGCAGCTCCATGTCTTTGCTCTCCTCAGAGTCCAAATATTTTTCTGTACAAAACCATCATTAAAATTTTCCCCTTTCACTGAAAACTGTGGAATTCTTTCCTTTGGTAAGCAGTTAGCATTGTGACAACAAATCCATTAGGCTGTGAGGCATCAGGGAGCACAGAGATGCACAGGGTTTAAATTCTGAGACTATTCTATTTTATGCAGGTAAAGGGAGAATTATATTTTCAATAATCTCATTGTTTTACAGAACACATGATTTACATCAGTGACCTTCAGTTTATGTATGAAAGAGAATATCTGTGTTAACTGTCCACAAACTAGTCCTGTTTTTTCTTTGTTTTTCTTTGGAAATGTTTACTAAACTTAAATCGTTTGTTTGTTAGGTTGTTAATAAAATTACATGTATTTTATTATTCATTATATTCTGTTGGTTAGGTGCTTTTTTGGGATGTTATATGTGAGCAAGCCAGACAATTACTTGATGCAGAGACCTGTATTTCCTAGATCAACTTTCCTAACAAACTTTAGGAAACCTTTACCTTGCCTAGAGACCTGAAATTTCAGAAAATATAGACTCCTCCTCGAGAAATCATTATTGTCAACTGGTCATTTTAAAATCATTTAAGAGACTAGTGTGTAAAGACATGCATGCTCTGAACACTTTATTGACCCCTAAGGACTTAGATGTACTTTTCTTTAGTGTTCATAAAATAATTTTTTTTTTTTTTTTAAGAATCATAATTTAGTGTGAAATTCCTTCAGTGACCATGAGGATGCAAAGTTGTGTTTTTGCCCACGATGTTCCCAAATGCCATAAGCCAGTCTTAGTGGCCATGAACACCTTCCCATTATTTGGTATTTCACTGTGATGGGACATAGGCATCAACAATGAAATGGGAACATGCTCCAGAAATTCTCTGATGAATGCATTTTGTTCCTGCCTAATGCAGTCAAGGCTGTGCTTTTTGAAAAGTCACCCACTGATCCAAACTTATATTGCTGGGATGGATTCCAGGGCTCTGAGCTGGTCCAGAGAATAGTGCTTCCTTCACTATGCTCTAGCACCCCTTCCCTCTCCATTCCCTAAAGAGCAGAAGAAAAAAAGTAAAAAATCCCTGAAATTGTTAACATATGAAAGATAACAACTCTAAGCCAAACCCTCAATCTATTTCTTCCTTTGTTAATTATAAAGCAGCAGAATAGCTGGCACAAATATCTTGGCTAAGTTGTGAGTCCTGTGATAGGTGATGTTCTCACACTAGCCAATGCACTCATGTTTCCTCCCTGCTGCTACATTATGCTTTTTTAGCTATAATCATGTCTTTTATCCAAAGTGTATTTTTAACATTAAACATATTTTTATATTATGAACAGAAATAATTAGCACTGTATCCCAGGGGAGTAAGTTCCACCACTTTTTNNNTAGTTTCCCCCTTTTTTTTTTTTTTTTTTTTTTTTTTTTAAACAACTGCTTAATCATAACCAAGAATAATTTATTCAAAAATATTTGAGGATGGTCTGGGTGGCTATTGTAATCAATACAAATCAACATCATGGAAGGAAGTAATTTGTTTGCTCGAAAGAATGAAAGATTTAGCTTTTCCAGACTCGGGTCCTTCTGGGTTATAATTTTTTTTTTTTTTTTTTCTTCCTCTACAGCTGTCATTGACCAGTACAAGAGCAGCATTCCTGAGAAATCACAGGAATGGATGGATGTGGACATTCATGTTCTGTGGCTGGAATCAGACATAGGCATGGTTTTGGGACATGACAATTAATGATTATTTCTGAAACAGTGGAATGCTATGAAAATAAACAAATCCAAAAAGAAAAGGGGAAAAAGCCTAGAAATTTTACCATCGTAAGAAATAACACTTGAGGCTCAGTTTTGTGTCTTGTGCTAGACTGATTTTTCCAGAACTTTCTAAGCTGAGCTGTAGCTGATGGGATATAGGCAGCCTGCTTTGGACATGAGAAGAAGGAAGAAACCTTCCTCTTCTTCCTGCTTTCCTGTTCTGGGTTTAGGATTTAGAGTCTCAGTCAATCATTGATTTATTTGTAAGTGACGTAACTGGAAATGAGTAGAGATCTTAGATTGCTTTGAAAATGAATTAAAGTCCTCTTTTTAAAAAATAATTTGATTCAGTGTGGGGATTTGACAGCCTGTGAGTGTTGCCTCAGCTGCAAAGAAAGTGGATAAAAGCACATATAAGCTCCTGTGTTGCCTTGAGTGTCCAGAGAAGTCATTTGCCCAACACATTTCATTCCATATTTTCACCTATTTTTCTGGCAAAAGGAATTTGCATTCTGCTAGATACAAGCTGAAAAATTATCTGTGGGGGGGCCAGGCTGTATCTATTTAAATTCAAAACAAAAAAACAAATGCAAAACAAAAAAATGTTTAGGATTCCATTATGATATGCGGGAATGTGATTTCTCATCTCCACCAGGCTCTGGAGCTGGCCTTAATTCCCATATCCATGTCTTCCAGACGGGTGGAAGAGTACTCTGAGTCTCTGGAGGAGCTCATATCTGTGGTGGAAAAAAAAAAAAAAAAGGGAATGTTGTGGGGGGNCAAGGGATTAGGGGCCTTAGGGGTGACCCTGCACAAACCAACAAATACAGAGCACCACTGGGAGGAGTTTTGCTCTTAAGGCTGGGGAGGTGACTATAGTCTGTCCTGCCAAGGCCAGACTCTAGGTATTATGTCAAGAGGTTGCAGGGATTCCACAAGAGAGGAGGCATATCCTGGAAGTTCTTGTCAGTGCTTAATGGTTAACTGATTTAGGTAAAAGACGAACACACTTCATGTAAAAAAAAATAAATTTCAACCAAAATAATAACAAAAAAACCCAAAACAAACAAACAAAAAAACAACTCAACAAAAACAAGCTCTCTTTGCTGAAGAGCAGCTGACAATATATTGTGGCTTCATGTTGCAGTGCAGACACAAAGGAAAGTATGCAAACTGGGAATATTTTAGAGGTCCCTCTGGTGAGGAAGCAAAAAGCCCATGGAAAATATCCTTTCTTCAGTGCTTTCAGTGAAAAAAAATTTATATTATAAAGCAGTGGTAAGTGCTCAGTATGTCCTGAGGACTTTTGGGGTGTACATATGAAACACACATCCAGACAGGGTGTTTTGAACCAGGTTAGCTTGGCTGGGGAAGCACACATAAAAATGCTGCCCACCTGGCTGCCACCAAGGCTAGCTGCATTCCTAGAATACACACCTCTGAATAGGAAGGGAGTACAAGAGAAATTGCCAAAATCTCAAGGGAATTACCTTCTGGTTTTGTAACAGAGAGCTGGATTGAGGCTGAGATCTACAGCCGCAGCCATTCCCAGTTCCATCCCTCCTTTTGAAAGAGTTACAGCAAAAAGCCTTTCCAAGGCTGGGAAGCAGAGTACAAACCTCACCTTGGCCTTTGTGGCCCAGAGGCTCTGTTTGTTCTTGTGGCAGTGCTTGGAAGATGGGATGTAACTGAGCTGTTTGAAACACCCAGAGCTGAGAGAGGGAGTAGTGCAGCAGAAGATAAGAGCAAGAACTTTCACTCCTGCTGTTGAGGGGTCAGTGTTTGAAAGGAGAACAGAGGAAGAGCTCCAGAAGCAACTAAGGACTGGAGCATTGAAATTCTCCAGAAAAAAAATTGTTTAAGTTTTGTATATTGGAGTTTTCTCTTTGATGGTTGCCCATATATTTTGAAGAAAAGCAGTGGGCCCTTAAGTCGTGAGGAAGAAAGTAGTGTTGGACAGAAAGCCAAGAAAAAATGTATTAGTAGAGAGTTTTATTAAGAGTTTTAAGGACATGGGAATTCCAGGAAGGGTGGGACATGGGTTGACCAAACTTAAATTTGCAGCAGAAGTGTGCCCCAGTCACTGCAATGACAATCAAGAGTGATGCCAGATGAAAATAAGTGTCTGGCGTGATGGCAAAAATGAGATAAAATCGTCACTTGTGAGTCGCCTTTTTATGGACACAGATGCAAGCACTGAGCATTTTGAGCCCGTTTGCTCAGGTTCTGCACAGACCATCCCAATCATCCCAGCTGTTCAGGGAGACACCATCATGTTATAACAAAGTGGGTAGAAAATCATGGTGCTCCCCCAGAGCTTCATTTATCCCTGTGGTGATGATTCACCTTAATAGGATACAAATGTAGAAATTCATCCACACAGAATTGCATTTAGAGAATACTACAAATGGATTAATGAAATCTAGCAATTAAAGCATAACTGAATCAATTCAGTTTCTTCTTGGGTTGCAATAAAGGTAATTCATTCCTTCAAAACAAGCCAACCTCTTGCTCTAGGGAAAATCCCATCAGGAAAAATTAAGGATGAGCTCTTCACGGGGAAAAATCACAAAATTGTATGACCCTATGCTACTGAGACACTACAGCTCTTTGGAGTACAGGCTAGGTTGGATACCCACAAAACAGTCAGGAAGTGATACAGTAGGTGTGACCAAAAAAAAGAAAAAGTGACTTTTGGTTTCCTTTTTGGTGTCTCCTCCCTTCACTGCATGAAGAGCCAGCACTCAGCCCACAGAACTATCACCCCTGTTCTTGCATTGTAACAATAATAAAAGGTGTTTACTTCAGTTTTGAGGCCTCTCTTCTAATGTGGTGGTTCTTTAAATGGAAAGTTTAATCCACAGAGAAGTTCTGTTTTTTCCATGAAAGTCAAGCTTATAAATATGACATTTAAAGATGTAATTCCAGCAATGCCAAGATTCTGAAAATTAAAAACTTGGGGGGGAAAAAAAAGCACCTCTTACAGAAAGAAAATCTGCCTGGCTGAAATACTGTGTGGTGCCTCTTCGGGAAGCCTTTCCTGGAGTTTTTAAAGGGCTCTGTTAGGACAAGTCAATGCAGTTTATTTGGAATATTCCCTTGGAGAGACTGGAACAATGTTATGTAAACACATCCATGTGCATTCAGCAGTACAGAGAGGCCTGATGAAGCAGCTCTGAGTAAATATCTTGGACCCAGTTACTGGTAATGAAAGTTTAGGATGAGCTTAAAGCCCATTGAGGGTCTGGTCCTTTATGTCAAGTTCATTATTTCCACACAAAATTATTTTCCCAACTGTTTTATGGTGTTCAGGAACAGTATTCAAGTTTTGTGTGAGATTTCTTACCTAGATCTCTTTCCATGCTGGTAAATGGTATAATTTATATTGTCTATACATGACAGATGAAAGATTTCTGTGCCTGAAAATTCATTTATTTGCTTCCAGTGATGGAAGCTGGCAAATGAAAGGTGCCACCCCTTTTGCAGACTTTGTGGACTTGTTTTGTTGTGGGTTTCTGTTGGGGTCTTCTATTTTAAACTGTCACAGCTACTAAAAATAGCATATTTACAATGTTCTTAAACACTTAAACATGAAAATGCAAGGAGTCTTAAGAGAAAGGGGGATTATGTCAAATGCCCAAGGCAAGCCACCACAGCCCAGGGCATAGGAAACACTAAATCTAAGTTCTTTTTGGTACCAGTATATTACATTACTGCTTAGGTCCTCAGGCTTCATGAAACACTCCAGTGGGCTTTATGTTTCCTGACACAAAATTAAAATCTAATGGTGCCAAAAGTGCCTAAAACAGCAAGATGCTGAAACTTTGGGAAAACTTGAGAGATTAGGTAAACAAATGTGTGTGAACAGAACACAGACCTGATTCACATACATTTGTATAGGTTGTAGCAGCAACACAGAAGTCAGTTAAAATCAGACTTTGACCAGTTTCTGAATAAAGTAGAACAGGAATAGAAGTAATGTCCTCTTTCACAAAATAGGTCCAAATCACCTCTCAATCTTCTTTTTTTTATTGAATTACACAAGGTCTCTTCCAGGTTTTCATGTAGGCTGTGCCATATACCACGACTGGAGTTTGGAATTTATATTGCTCTGGCATTAGCAGCTTTTTAAAATGTACCTTTCCCAGGCTGTTTGGCCTCTAATCCTGGCTGTGGTCAGATTAGACATTCCAACCCAGCAATATTGAACAACCTAATTGAGCACTGGGAGAATATTCTCAGTAAAACCCACAGGTGACAACCCCAAGATGTTTAGGGCAAATATGGCCCAGTAAAACATTTTGGCACAGGGTTGAAACATACCGAGGTGAGATATCCCTCCTTTGTTCAGAAGGATGAAGAGTACAGACTGACTTCTTAAAGCCTGTGTGGTCCATGTTATTCAATTTTTCGAGCTGTGTCAGGTTATTCATTGGAGGAATAAAAGATACAGATAAGTACAGATTATTTGTTTTTGGCATGCACTCAGCTCCCTTAGGAAGCACAACATGCAAACACTGCTTCCATGTTGGAAGCCCTGGATCACCCAGCAGTATTATTTTTCCTCAAGAAATGCAAGTGGTAGGTGGCCAAAGACTTCCTCTAGGCACTTTGGTCTTTTGTCTTTTAACAAAAACTTTCAGAAATCCATAAAATGCACTGGAACTTGTAATTCTGGAGCGAGTGAATATGCACACAAAGCAACTATGAAGTAAAGAATCAGAAATTAATTACATAATTCCTTTTTCTTGTGTATAATAGTATCTTCTTTACCCATAGCTCCCTGGTAGAAAAGGAACTAAGAGACGATTCTGAGCAGTAGCAGATATCATAATTTTTGGTCTTTCTGCTGGGTTTGATGCAAATTTACTCTATGGGAAATTGCAATCCACAGGTCAGATTAATGCTAAATGAATGAATTTAGCTCCTACAGATGCAGGAAGTAACTTGGTTACTTGAAATATAGCTTACCCTGAACCCCGCTTTAAGTAATAAAGAGTTCTCAATTTTTTTCTTGTTTTTGTAGTCTCTAAAATTAATCCCAAATTGCAGAATCTTATGTATCATCTTTTCCTAAATCCTGTAATTTCCATAGATATTCTAGAAGTTGCTTAGTTAGATTATGGAGTGACTTGCTGTCTTGGTTTAGAAGACAGCTATCTGCTAGGGAAAGCTGGAATTTCCTTAGAATGGAGAATGTAAACTCTCCTCCCTTTGAATTATTATAATTTTGCAATTAAGGGCTTTCAGGCAAAGATATAGGAATAACAGTTCTTTTACTAGGAATGTTAGAAATACCAATGTAATAGTACAAAAAACACAAATAAACAAAACAAAAAAAAAACCACAAACAAACAAACAAACAAATAAAACAAAAACAAACAAACAGAATAAAATTTTTAAAAAATGAAAAATAAAAAAATCAGAAAACCTTTGACAGAATCAGGGACATGACCTGACACCCTGTTGGTCAGGGTGTTTGGAAGCAGTCCTTCTGGAGAAATAGATGAGGCTCTGTTGGAGTAGATGATCCCGTTGAAGAAGGGTCCAGTGATGCTGAGATGAGTCCGATTTTCCTCTGGGGTCCAGTGAAAACCAGGATTGTCTGGGGTTCTGAGTCTCAGTTTTTATCTAGGTAGGGACTCTGCAACCCCCACCACTGGGTGGAGCATCTCACAATGGGATGATGTAAATGTGTCACGTCATTGGTGAGCCTTAATGGCCCATTAGCAGAAAATATCCCCCTGGAGGGAGGATGGGTGGTGAAAGAGATAAGAAACAGTACCCCACCCGATTTTAATAGCTGAACCATTATCAGAAAGGTATCTTCCCCCCTTCCCCCAGAGTAGCAAAAAATAAAGACAAAACATTTCCCCAACTGCTTTCAGCAGATGAAAATAGAATACAATTTTTTGCTTCCATAACCCAAGACACTTGCATTAATTCAGAGCTTAAAATTCTTACCTGTCCAGCTGAATATGATTTTTTCGTAGAAGCTGAGCTATGGTGGTAATCAGAGCTTAGAGAAACAGAAGGAGACCAGCTGTGGTTTAACACAAAGGTGTAGGCATAGCTAGGAGAAATTTTTAACTTCCTTCTTGTTCCTCTCTTCCTGTAAGAAAATTTTTTGGCAGGAATGTTCCTTTCCTTGCATTAATTGCAGTTTATTTTACCTGACTCTGCATCATCTGGGCTATATTTTCACCAAAACCTGGCTCCAAGCCACCATAGCCATGCAGTTCTCTGTTACGTTGGGGTCTTAGTTAAGCTCAAAACTTTTAGAAACGGAGTTTGCTAGTAATTTTCTCTCTAATTGTTGTCTGACCTCAGTGTTTCATCCTGAAGACAGTGGAAAAATTGCTATGTGCTGCATGTGTCTGACTCTTGCTGTGTGTCAGTTTACACCTTCATGATAGTCATGACCCACTGGCCAATTTCAGGCCAATTTGATGAGTAGAGAAGAAAGTCTTGCAGATGCACTTAAAATTTTACTAAGCTGGAGAGAGCTATCAAGTGTGACAAATATTACCTCCAAAAGTAAGTAGTTGCACTTCTTAGGTGTCAAGAAAAAAAGAAGTCCAAGAAAACATTTTCCATATGTCATACAGCTGGAGGAAAAGGTCTAGCTACAGCCTGCATGTTATTAGACAGTGGGAAATCAGCTGAGGCTTGCAAGCACAGAGAAAGAAAGATTTTGTCAGAACTGTTTAGAAGATATTACCTTACATTGATTTGTTTCAGTGTTTAATTTTTACTTTTTTTTTTTCATCCTGTAGGTCCCAGGATGAGATGAGGCGTGGATGTCCTACAAAGAAATCCAAATACTGATTTCAGCTGGTTAATAATGGATCCACGTGTCCTGGACACCTCACAGAAAAATAGTATTTCTGATAGTTTATCAGACTCTTCATGAAACATGAAAAACCTCTTCCAGTAAAAGTTATTTGCCAAACTTCTATTTAACAGACACCTACTTTTTGATACAACAAATGAATGGTTTTAATAATCATTTTCTCTCCCATGAGCAGCAGGTAAAAAAAAATCTGGGTTTTGTGCCTGTTTGCACACCTCCCATACACCTGATTATGCTAGAACACTGGAAATAATCTTTGCTTCATAAATTGTTTTACAGATCCATTGGGAAAAGCTGATTATTCAGGAGGGAATAATCAGTTGGGTAAGCAAGTAAGATCAAGAGAAATACATGTGTAGGCTGTGAGGCTGGCTCTCAGGAACTAAAAAAATGCTTCCACTGAGCAACTGTATTTGAAAGAAAAAAAAAAAAAAATGAAGCAGATTGAAGTGTGGTTGACTGTACCATCCTCAGGTCTGGGAGGCTGCAACAAATTTTTCTTCCAAAGTTACTTTCCCTTTTTCCTTGCTAAAGCTCAGATGAAAGTGACAGAGCTGAAAATGCAGTGAAGATGTAATAAACCTGTGTTTTATTGTCAGAATACCTGATAGATTAACTCCTTCCATTGTGTCTGTTATGAGGAACATACGTTTCTGAAGAAAATTACCCTGTCTGACTGCAGGGTTTCCCATTAATAAAGGAAAAGCAAAGCACAGGTTAAAAATCACTCCTCCATCACTCCTGGGGATGGGGAAGAAAAAGATCAAAAATACAGCTATAAGAAGATAAAAGAGCTACTGAAGCATGGGTTAGCATTTTGCAGAAAATGTGCACTCTATCATTTTGTGGGCAAGTGCTCTTGTGTGATATAGTTCTATAGAAACACTCTGGGAGTGGAAACAGACTTCTGTAATCTCTGAGAAAGACAGAATTTTTCCTTGTGCTGCTCATGGGGAGGGGCTTTAAAGAGCTGCTTTCCAAGTAAAATCATTAAAGCCAGAGGAGCTGAACACATTAATGCAATTTGCAGTTAATTTCAAACAGCATCTCCCCTTAAAAAATGTAAAAATAAACAGATTCCACCTGTTTCTAGATCAGCCAAAAAAGCACAAGCTAGGCAGTGTAATCTAAACCAGCTGAGTGATAACTCCTGGCTGACTATAAAAACATTTCTCTTCCTGGCTGGTGATCTCTCTTCCAAGCAGGTGAAATAGAGGTGGTGGATGTGCTCATCTGACTCCTCTTGTGTGACTTGTCATGAGGATGAAGTCTAAGAAAAGAAAAATAAAATTCAGTACAAATAAATAATCAATTATTCACTTGCACTTCCTAAGTACTTATTTAAGTTTACTGAGTATAAACATTTTTGTGCCAGTGCAGTTTGACAAAGCATCCGACAGGGAAAAAAAAAAAGGAAAAAGAATTTTTTTTAAAAATGGGGAAAGTTGGAGAATGGATACCATCTAGTGGTACCACCAATAAAAGGCTGGGTTTGGTGGCTGCTTGGTTTGTCTTCCTTCTGAGGTCCCAGTTTTTTAGCACAGCCCTGGGGCTCACTCGTATTTGTCACTCTCCTTCTGCAGGGATGGTTTTGGAGCTGGCATCTCTTGAGGAACACAAGGCTGTGCTAGACCGCACCTTTCAGTCCCCAAATTGCAGTTACATATTCATCTCTCAACCTCTGTCTGGAGGAACTGTAGCTTTTTATACTATTATTATATAATAGTATAATAAATGGTTTACATATATTATGCAAATCTATAACAATTTTATGTAGCACATATATTTAACAAAATATAAAAATTATTTTATATAATCGATAAAACAGAAGTGTTAGAGTTGGAAGACGGGTTTAGGCTTCTTGTTGAATTTCAATATGCATTACAATATATGTTTTATATATTTAAATTTTCTATTATATATTTGTGGCATAACACATGATCTATTTAACACATTAATATATTTAAATATTTTGACTGTATGTTTTATATATATTTTATATGTGCAATATTTAATTATATACTGCAGTTTAATGTATTATATATTAAATTATGTTGATCTTAGACTTAAATTTTGCTGCATTGGCTTGATTGAACTTTATTGGACTGAATTAGAAAGAAATATGGCTTCTTTAATATGTTAATTTTAATTCTAATATTATATTTTAGTTCCCTCCAATGTGTGAGGTCTTGGCACTGCCAGAACTCGTAAGAATTTTTTTCTACAGACGTCCTTAATTTTTGTTAAATATTTTAGCTTTTTTTTTTCCATCATCAGTAAGAAAATAAATTATGCCAGTAATTTTTTATTTGTTTAGAGACATCATCCAATCCTATGCCAGACAAACACTTCCAAAGATGTGATTCTAGTTGAATTGAAAGGGTTAATTTGGGCCTTTGGAAAATTATTTCTTTCATCGGAAACCATGTGTTTTCTTATTCTGAGGGAGTTTTAATTTTTTTTGAAGCCTGAATAAAGGATTTAAATAAATTTTTAGCTGGCTAAAACAACTCTTTTCCATATTGTTTTTCTGATTACATTATTGAGAAACATTTTTTTCTCTCCTTTGTGGTTCTGCTTTTAAGAGCCAATCTAGAAATTAGAGCTGTTAATATGTCACGTCTGGAGAACACAGACACATTCCATACCTGACTTTCTTGTTCTCTATTTTCCACCCTCACTCTGCAAAGACACTGCCCCAGAGCAGGAGCTGTGTGTTTTCATATTAGAGGAGTTAAGAGAGGGACAAGTTTTTAAAGTTAAAATTGAGAAAAAAATTTATGATGCTGAAAGAAGATTTTGTTCTCAGTTTAGCTTGCAGCAGAGCCTGGACGTGCCTTCCCATTCATCCAAGGCTGACCCACACTTCTTGGCCAAACCCTCAATACTTTCATTTCTTCAGAAGGCCTTAACAGCCCTTTTTCCTAGTATAACTGTTTTAAGTAACAAGCTTAATGTTACTGTTTAATTGGAAGTGCCTTTGGTGGGAAAATGGTTTCAAAGGCCTGGAAGTGAAAGATTTGCATTCACCCAAATCTGTTCCTATAGATAATTTTTCCTGATTTTCAAGGCTTTTTGAACATGGTAAAATTATTTTTTTACCCACATTGCCTGCCCCAGATAGTTATGAAAAGTGTGGACCCATGGCTGCTGCTGTTCTTGTCTCAGTTTTAGTCACCTCAGCTGCTTGACATTTGCATCCAGGGTAAGTGGTGATTTCATTTGGCTGACTTTTCAGAGTCAGGTGTTTACACCAACTATAATGACAGTAATGTGATCATTTTCTTTATAATCCCAGTTATTTTGGCTTCAAGGACTCTACTGATGCCTCTGTAGCCTACTGTAGATTTTAGCAGTTTGTAGCAAGGCCTCCTAAACGCTGATCTTATGCAGAGAGGATCAACATAAAATCTTTGGTTTTGTTGAAAGAATTCACTCTGATTTCACAAAAATAGCAATTCTCAGCGTTGGCTTCCTTAACTATCTTCAACAGGGCAAGAAGCAGAAGGGCACTAAGGCACTACCGGGGGGGATATTCTTTAAAGCTTCCAGAAGATGACTCAAGCCTGAAACACAGATCACAGAATAAATTCTTCATAAAATTCAGATATGTCATGGTAGCATTGAGGAGCTATAAAGAGTAAAAAGTAACTGATGGAACATCGGCAAAGCATAAAAGAAAAAGATGGATTTTTCAAATTGTCAGCATTCATCATATATTCAGGAGATCAGTGAAAAGAAAAATCGACATGATTTGAAGATTTTTTTTTTTTTATCGGTTCCTAATATATATTCTGAAAATAAGCCATGTTTTAATTGGAAAAAAATGGGTTAAGATGAAAGAAAAAACATTCTCTTGGGAATATGAAAATGGAAAAATTACAAAAAGAAAAAGGAAAAAGGAAAAAGGAAAAAGGAAAAAGAAAAAAGAAAAAAGAAAAAAGAAAAAAGAAAAAAGAAAAAAGAAAAAAGAAAAAAGAAAAAAGAAAAAAGAAAAAAGAAAAAAAGAAAAAAAAGAAAAAGAAAAGGAAAAGAAGTCCTTCTGGGAATATTTTAGCAGTTGTAGCAAAACTGGATAAACACTGTGTCCTCTTCAGGTAATAGTTATAAACTATAATGTTGTTGTGTGAATAGTCAACTTGACATGATGGAAAACAAATTTCACCATGCTTTTTCAACTCCCTTCTAAAATTGCTGATATTGAGGACGCCTGAGAAGTAAAAATATCGGTTGAGTCATGCTTAGCTTCTGCAGCCTGTGGATTACTTCAACAGATTCAGAATTTCACCTTGCACATCTTTACAAGCAATTATTAACACAAAAGAAGAAGGAAAAAAATACTATAGAATTGTGAAGACTCTTTTAAAAATACATGATTTTTAGATATTTGGACAATTATTTCTCTAATTATGCCAACTGGTTGCACTTTTCTAAAAACCATATATTAAAAATATATTTAAGGGAATATATTTAATTTTATTATTTTTATTCAAGAATGCCTTTTATTTTTCTCAGAAGGAAAAATCCAAGGTTTGGACTACCATATTGCCAAGAATAGAGTTGTCAAGAAGGGTTAAAGACATATCCACATGTAATCACCTCATTTTAATTTTTTCCTTTATTTTTGTTGAACATCAGGATTTATATATCCTCATAATAATCCTCAGAC
>VYXD01016444.1:14848-34576 GCA_013397195.1 Hylia prasina | reverse complement strand
GGTCTGTAAATAACTCATAAACCTAAGCAAGAATTGAACTTCCCCCCCCCACACCCCCCCCTCCCCAAGAGTTTTGTAGATGCCACAAACTCCAAGTGTCTCTTTCTTGATTTGTTGTGAGCTGAACATCCTTATAGCTCCTGAAGAACATGGGCACACATTTATTTAAGACTGAAGCCTTCTCAGAGACCTGAGAACTGCAATGAAACCTAGTGTGAGTTAATATTTGTGAGCCTTTGGAATATACAGCGAATATACCAGAAGGGAAAAGACTTTTGCCTTGTGTCCATAGTGCCACCCTTCTGAGATCCATGGGATCACCAGAAATCCCCTATAGTGGTGGTCTATAAATTAAATCTGAGAACATGAAGTACAGCTCTCACACAAAGAAACCTACTAGTTTTGGACAGCACAAGTGAAGATTAACACCAAAGTGGAAAACCACCTGGGCAGCCCAATTTAGTTCCAAACTCAGAGGCCTTACCTCATAAAAGCGCAGAGGGAATTGAAAGGTGGTTAATATGACAGCTAACACTGTTACCAGCAATTATAATTTGATGTAAAATAAATCATAAGGGCAGGTATCCATTAATGAACACCTACAAAGCAGGCCAAATAGCATTTCACAATACTTCCAGGTCAGAAAGCCTGAGGAAACTGTGCCAACAAGAGAGCACCATGAATATGGAGGGGCTTGACCGCTGGACTGCAAGCAAAACTAAGTTAGTAAAAGAAACAGCAATTAATACATTCTAAGTGTATCCATAGCAAGAAAAAAAGACAAGGCCATTAACATGAAAGCTGATTAAAAAAGACACATCAAAAATTTTTGTAGTTAGACTACATGCATAAGTAAATGTGAATACATGCCTTATTAACTTTTTGCAAAACTTTTACGAATTATATTGACACTAATTGCTTTACACCAATAAATATAATAAGTTAATGTAATGCAGTCAATAACTTAAAATCATGTTTTGTTAGGAGTATATGAACTAGAGAGCACACAAAATAAAGAAGAGACACCATTATTATTCTAACCACGTGTGTGTATCAGTCCAGCCCAAGAGTGACACACAAACACCTGGAATAGAAGCCCTCCCAATGCTCTCAAAAATTTAAAGGCCCACATGAACCAGATGTAATTGTATTTGGCTCTGAACTTTCCACAAACATTGGATTTAAGTTAGGCTAAACAGGCACCCAAACTGGAGAAACAGGAACTCCGTCCCTAAGCAGGGCCTGCCACGGGATGGGTGGTTCTGTCTTGTCCTCTGAATGTTGCCCTTCCTTTGAATATTGAAAGTCTTTGCAAGGCATGCTTACTCCCCTGTACACAATTCTATTATAATACATCTATAATGATATTTGATAATATTTCTGCAATATTCAGGAGGCCGCATCACACGCCTGCATCCATCCTGCTAGAACAGGGTAAAATACACAGAAACACAACCTCTGCTCCAAAAAGCTGATTGTGCAAACAATAATTGTGAAGTATTTACCTTAAACCTTTACATCCTTCCGGGATTAAGAAATTTCCATAAAAATGGAGACTTTTTAAGAAGCATATTGAGGTGGGATATACTCTGAATCTATAGAAATAGAGGAGAAAAAAACTCCACAAACCCATATCTCAAGAAGAAAGTCACTTCTAATTTTAGAAATTTGGGACTATTTGTTTTGAACTGATTGTTCAGATCTGCTCTTGACATTGTTGCTAAGAAAAGACATGTGGCTTTTTTTGTTCAGTAACTTTTGCTACATGAACAGTGCTGCTGCCAGTTGGTGCTCCCATTAGAAGAAAACATCTCTTTCAAAGGCAGTAGTTCCAGCAAATTTTAGTACTGTAACCCTCGGTGTTTAGAAAAATAAAAATGATACCAACTTTGACATTTTTGCTTTAAACTGAGAGTAATTTAAATTAAGAGCAATCTTTCAAATATTCTTTGTATGGCTTTCAACGTGGGCATTCTCAGAACAAAAATAGTGGCTCAAACTTGATAGAAAATGTAAGGAATTTTTGCCTTTTCCCGTTATGATGTGAACCAGAGCTTGGTCTAAAGATGTTAGCTGCCGACAGACAGACAGAAAGGTCTGTCATTGTGCCACACTGCTGTCTGCTCACCATTTCACCAGGTAAAATTTGCACTGTGAGTGGAATAAATGGGATATGGAGGCTCCTGCATATCATAGAGATTTGGAGTTGGCCCACGCCAGACAGACATATCACTCCCTGCCTTCACTGCCAGGGGATCAGGGAAACTTTGGGCTGTGCTGTGTAAATTTTTTTAAAACCAAGTTATGACTTTTATAATGTTACAAAGGACCCAATGATCAATATATTTTGCTACTTATTAGCAGCTGGAAATGGATATGGTAGATAGCTTTCAGAGACTGTGTTAAGGTTCATAAAAACGCAGGAATTACACTTATAAAATCCTTCATCACCCGTAATGAAAGCACATTGCTGATTTCACTAAAGGTAAGAACACACTTCCTGTCACTTTCAAAGGAGCAACAAGAGGGAGGACAAGGAAAGACAAAGATGTTTCTTTTCATTCTGCAGGAAAGCCCATCACTGGCTCCTCAAGTGCTTATCCATTGCTGTTTCACCCAGTGCCATTTGGAGAAATTCCAAGTTCAGAGACACTAATCCAATTTAAACCTGTGTATGATCTGGCCCTTGCCCTGTGTGATGATTCTTGTTTGCTGTTGATTTAAATGCTGTTACTAAGAATACCCAGAGAGGAGGAGTTTACAACAAAAAAACTACCCAGGTATGGAAGGCAGTGTCCTTTCTCTAATAATGATTTATAATGGCTTGTCTTGTCATGACAAGTTTCCCATGGAGTCCAAGTAAACTTGCTGACTGAGTCCTTAATGTCTGATTCCACTCCAGTACAAGCACAGGATAATCTGGAAATATGTGTCATGATGAGACCTGTTTCACCACAGTTTTGTGAAAGCTCTCGACTCTTTTCAGGGCTCTCAGATAAATAGGAGGATTTGCCACAAGCTTTTTCCTGAGAGATAGATTTACAGAAAAGCTGGAGGTGGTTTCTTTTCAGTTTAAAGGACATAGCTGCAAACAGTTCAGATGGAGCATTTTCCCTTTGGATTCCTTCTGTTCAACTGGTGGTAGGGTGAGCTCATATCAGACATGGACAGCAGCCCTATCCAGCATAGGAAGCAGTCCAGGGATCCCAGAACATTGAGAAAACTTCCACATTTTCCCTGCTTGGACTCTTTCATATGAGGGATTCTACATACGAGTTCAAGTGCACAAATGTAAAAGAAGTTCCTCCCCCAGAACAGATAGAGATGGAGAAGTACCTTTCTGAGAGAAGTACCCTTTCATTTTTGGTTCTGAAAATACTACTAACCACTGCTTAGAATCCCTAAAGTCGCAAGAGTGGTAGCCTAAGGCAAACAGGTAGATTGGGTTTGAGGAGAGCACGTGAAGGTGTGCGCAGGTGAGATTTTGTGTGTGTGTGTAGGTCTAATCTCTTCACCAACCTTGATGCCAAGATGCATTCCCAGCAGGTGAATTCTGCCTGAAAAGATCCTCCCCCTCCCTTGTGTCTCCGCTGGCACCACAGAGCTGACAGGAAACCCCAAAGTGGAGAGGAGTCTCTGTAGATATTGCAATTGCCCACAGTGGACACCTGGCTGCAGCAGGAATGTGAATGAGTGGCCAGGCACAGCTGCCTTTAGGGCAGTTCCAGTTTTACAGTAACAGGGAGAGTGAGGAACAAAATGCTGTGATTTAGAGAGCACAACAGTCCAAACCTCACAGCTGTGTGTGCTGCATTGTCTGATTTTAATAACTAGATACATCTTATTTAAGGAAAATCTGACCTTTCAGGGTTGTTGTTTAGGAAGGCCTCAGCAGTCAGTGTAGCAAAGAAAAGATGCCATCCTTGCTTAGAGAGGGGGAAAAGCTGTTTACTTGAGACAGATAAAATGATGACATTTTCAATGACATTAACGAGGCAGTACTTTCTCCTTTGTTTACCTTTCCTTCCACACTTCCTACTCCTCCATCACCTCACAACTCAGCCTTTCCAGAAACTTTTAAATGCTCAGACTGAATTTATCAGCATCTAGTAAAGCTGATATAAGCTATGATCATTCTTCTCATTACATTGATACTTGTTAAAGCTTCCTTACAGGTAGAAATTAAATATTATTTTAGCATTAAATACTAATTTATGCTACTTTCAGAGCTAACTCCTATTTCAGGGAACAAGGTTTTGGAAGGGTTTTGGAAGTAGATGCCTGATCAAACCACAGTGTTTTCCATTCAGGAGTCAGACAAGACACACATAAGACATAATTAAATTAAAGTCCATCTAAATTTTCTACAAAACTGCCTGGATAAATGGCCATTTCCAAATGTGCACATAGTTCTGAAATTCAGAATCCTTTCTCGCCTTCAGCTTTATAGAGGGGAAAATATGGGTTTCAATAAAAATAAGAAATGTATTGTGTGTCATTTAATCAAATTTTATAGCAATATGGAATTTACGTGTATGAAAAAGAAGCTCAGAGGAGCAAAATTAGCTACATAATTATGTACATTTTCAAGAACTTCAGAAACCATATTCCAGAACTGGCTATATTAGCACACTACACTCTTCAGGAAAGGCTTGTTTTGCTATCAGGAGAGCAACAAACCAATTTGGCCAAAATTTCTGGTAGCAGTGAAAGTGAACAATTGAAAGTCCAGTCCTACACAGAGAATTCTTCTTTGATGTGGTGGCTGGGTTAAAGTGAAATCTTGATCAAGACCTTTCTGAAATTCAGACTAGGTACCTGTATGCCCACAGAAGTGTTTCTAGAATTAGTCACCGTGTGGTTATTATGAAATAATGGAGAAAATTTGACAGGTTCAGTTCAATCTCCTGTTTTATTTTTTTTTTCTCTTATGATAAAATGTGTTATGGGCTGATAAAGACGTGAATATTATCATGTTGAAGCCAAGGTGCTCAGAGAATGTCCTGTTATCTTTACCTTGAGAAAAAAAAGGCAGCTTCCTTTTCTCTCTGCCTTGTCATTACTGCAGAATCTGGTAAATTCTGCTGGCTCAGAAAGTTGAGTGATTTCTTGAAAGAGCTTAGGAACAAGCAACAGCTAAAAAAATAAACTCTATTTATTTTGGGACCTTTTTTCTTAGTGCAGCTGTGCATTCTTGGGTGATTTATCATCAGCACCAGGCTTATGAGTTTTACTGAAGACACTTAAATTTGTAAGAAAGTAAAACAATTATGTTACGACAGCAACAGAAACAAGTTTTAATTAAATACCCCTGAATTTCCATGGCTATGTTTTATTTCTACTTTTGCCTTTTCTGCATTAATTATTTATGTGTCAAAGGCATTTGGTCTTCAAAAAATGATGCTTGAAAAGTTGTAGACTTTGGCCAAGCTGTGGCCATGGGTGATGTCGAAGAGCTGATATCTGAGGTGCCTGGTGGTCTTTGGTAGGAACAGATTTGTGTTATTCAGGGTCACAAAGGAGATCTCCTAACATGCTCCTGAACCTAAATCTCACTACAAGAGCAAATGTCACTGTTTTTAATTTTTTTTGTCTCTGGAAATGTCACTTATTACCTGTCTTTTCTGCATTGCAAGTGAGCACAGATGCCTTTTAGAGTGGCAGACCCACTGACAAAAGCATAAAGAAAGACAAAAGTTAGAGAAACTTTAGTTTACTTTTTCAGCATAACTCAATAAAATAAAGGTCCTATTTATTAATCTTTCTCTTCGTCCAGAATATTTCCACTGTATAAAGTAAGCACTACACAGACAACCCTCATGCAATATAGCATGATATGGACATAATCTTTTGGATTTAAATACATTTATTCAATAGGAAAAGGCATAATCAACAGCATTTCTTCAAGGCAACTAATTCAACAAAAAATATGTAGACAAGTTCTACAAGCTGTTCCACAGAAAAAATAAATCTTTACTCCTTGCAAGTTTTTTTATCGTCTGTTTCTTTAGGTGGTTAATTGAAGAATCATGTATTCTCTTCTTTGACCAGTTTACTGTGCATGATTAAGATCCTCAAGGGGACAGGAGGTCATCAGGCTTTGATGTCAAAGTATCCACAACAGTTCTGTTCCTGAGCTGGAAATAGCTGTATCTTCATGCACAGAATTGTTCTCTCTCCCTCAAAAAACAACAAAAGAAAAGAAAAGATACTCTCCTGCCTTTCTCTTTTTGGACTTGCTAAATAAGGCTCATTTCCTGACAGCATTATTCATCCCAATATCTCAGTCTCTGAGAGGGGAGTTTGATTTTTCTTGCAGCCATTTTATTGGGGCAGCATCCTCTTTCCAGTGAAATTACTCATGGGATTTCTACTACCATTACCTGAGCCATCTTTCAGTATGAGCCAGGTAAACTTGGAACAAATCAATTTCTCTTCTTGCTATTAAATTTTCTACTTTGTGCTAGAAGACACCAAGTTTTTCTGCCAGAGTTTAATGCTGACAAATTTTCTGAAGCATTAGTCTCTGTAGCTACTAGTTTTGTTCATATAATCCACACTTAATAAATGTAACTTTTCCTCTAGAATGTCTTTGAGGAAGAATAATTTCTAGTGATGAAATTACCAGGAAAATAACATCACCATAAAAACTCCCGCAATTAATTCTAAAGAGAAATAACTCCAGAAATAATTTTGGATAGCCACTGGATAAATGTCTTCGGCCTGAATCAGCCAAGAGCCTGACAGGCCACCATAAGTGAAAATAACTGTTTGCAAGGAACAATTATTCTTCCCAGTCAATACTAACAAGAATTACTCTGTTGTCTTCATTTTTATGTTTAGAAATTGTTGCAAAAGCTCCTAATATTTCATAGATGCATATTTAAAACATAATCTCTAGTCTGCTTTATCAGGTACTGAAAAACCCCCAAAAATTATTGAAATAAAAATAAGAACAACCACATACTCAACCAGGGTTTCAATCTGTTTCAATTCACACATCCTTTTGATACTGCAGATGTACTTCCAAATGGTTGGAGTAGGTAATTTTAGTTTTCCTGCCTTGTAGTTTTAATGTATTTATGAAGATTTGCTGAGGAAGAAACTCAAGGGGATTTTTGCTAACTTAAACTTCCCTCTTGGAGAAGAAAATACAGGAGAATTTGGAGCTGGCTACAAACAGCTCAACACAGTGGAAGCCTTTTCTCTTGCTACTTGATTCCACAGGGAAGAATATAAATCTCAATTAGCAGACAGAAAAAGGACTTTATGGATCAAAAGTAAGCTGATTGCTTAATTATGGATACTGCCATTGGTCAGGTTTGAGATTTCCTTCTCATGTGTGTTCTTGGTTTTTCATCCCAATGTTCAAAGCTGTACAAAGTACTAATTCATGGGAAAGGATGATTATCCCAAATGGAAAACACCTGTGCCCTCTAAATAGAGCATGCAACTTACTTTTGTCTTCTTGCAATATGACTGAGGCTTTAAGTTGATTTAATAAGAATAATTTGTGAAAGATCCAGAGCTACTGCAGGAACCCCTGATAGAGAGGAATATTCAGTGCATTCTCAGAAGGATTTTTTGTTTAAAAAATTTTGTTTAAAATAAATAATAAAATTTAATCCCGATTTTAGCTTTTGTGTTGCATTTTTTGTGTTTGGTTTTGTACTTTTTTTTTTTTTCCCCTTTTCCATCTAACAGAGCCATGGATTGGGAAGCTTCTAAACCTGTTAACCATTCACACCATCTTCAGTTGCCCAGACTCAGTGCTAAGGGGGTTTAGATCAGGATGTTCCACACAAAATAACTTAATTTCAAAAGAAAAATGGTACCAACACTGAATATCTGGAGTAGATACTGGAGATATTTTCAGTACTTGCAGCATTCAAGAAAAAGCTCTATTATTTTAGATAATCCTCTCTCTCTGTGATTTCATGCCTTTGAAGTGGAAGTGTCTCACCCAGACAAGAATTCAGAAATGAAAAATTCTGAAGCAGAGGGAAAGGCAAACAGGGAAAGAACACATACAAGTGGAACAATTCTGAAAATAAGGCTTTTCCACAGGAAATATTTTAGTTTCAAAGTACTAACATTTTGGCAAAGATTATGTCTTGTAAATTGCCAAGGTTAGAAACTAAAAAGGAAGACCAACAAGCTCAAAACAATCAAAACTTTTCCTTTGGGGCTAAAAAAATGCCAGGACTATTTTTTGCCACTAATTTAAATTGGAGACTTTCCCTTGAGGATTTATGCTTATTTAAACTCTAATTTTTCCATCAGAGGGGGAAGTTTTTAATTAAGTTCACTGTTACTCATTGGCACTGAGGTTCCTCTCTCCCCATTCACTGACTTTCAGATGGGAGCCCTGGTACTATTTGGTCCCAACAGCCAAATTTTTGGGACAGGCAGGTATTTTGAGCATAATGTGGCTTCAGTCAATCTTTCACAAGCTTGTTAAACACTGTGGTCTTTCCTCATTCCTCTGAAAAAACACATGTTGCAAAATAAATGTTTAGTTCTTTTACAGAAAAAGCTGAAGATTTTCTAAAGAGTTGTGATGTGTGCTCTCCCATCAGAGGTAACTCAGATGAACATCTGAAATGTATTGGAATTTGAAGGCAAACTCTTCTTATTAAATCTATACATTGCTCAAGAGAAAATAGCTGCCAACAAGATAATTGAGGAATTGTGATCAGTAAATGTAATTTTTCCCTGGGGCAGCACATGTTAAAAAAATGCTAACAGCAGGGTAGAAGAGGGTCTGCATAAATGAAAATGGTATTTTGAATGGAGGAGGAGCAGATTTGAAAGCAGAAACTCAATTCCTGCTGTATTTCAGAGCACATAAATAGAGAATAGACATGTCTCATTACCAAAATTTAAAAAATTGCTGAGTGTTACCTCTTCTGTTTCAAAAAGTGGCACATCGAAAGTAGGTTATGAATTGGCTCTAATTTAAGAGTGGAAGATATCAAATACAGGACACAGAGGTATCATAATTGTATTTCATTTATCTTCCCAAGACCAAAAAAATCCAAGAATACACACAATTCAGAAGTTATGCATTTTAAAAATAGAACAGTGAACAAAAAATTCTGTCTTTCAGAGAGGTTACACAGTGAATGCCTGACTAATGGAGATGAATAAGATCTTTATTTTTGTGATCTGACTACCCATCCTTGCTCTCTGCAGACTTTTTTTCTCTCTCAGAGTTGCATTGTGCCAGTCACCACATGAAATGAGATTCTGGAGCAGATTGTTCATAAGGAATCTCATGGTGTTTAGTCTTTTCTCCCTTAATTCTCAAAGGAAAAAAAAGATCATTTGTCTTATTTCTCTCATCCAGCCTTGACAAAAGTCTGGTAGAAGGGAAAGGGGAGCATCCAAGAAGATCCATCAGGCTGCTCTCAGACTGAAGGACACAAAGATTTGAGAAAGGAAGGATGTGAGCACAATCACTCAAAACCATCTTGAGCAGAAGAGAGCAAAGCAAAACATTCTGGAACAAGAATCCTCGGGCATGCCTTGGGCAGGGAGCCAGCTGTGCACAAGCAGCTCAGGTCTCACACAGGAGTGTCCTGCTGCTGTTAAAGTGGAGCTGAAAAGAGGTTGCAACATGTTCTTCAACAAAGCCACAGCTGTGTCAGGTACATTGACTGAAGCATTGTGCAACAGAAAAAAAAAACCTCAGATTTGGGCATTGACAGTATAAACAGAATCTCTGCCCCACAGAACACAGTGATCTTGAGTGCTACAGTCTTCAGATTAGAAGAATAAAAAATATATTTAAAAATGCATAAAAACAGGGAGAGAGGATAAAAATCATGAACACCTTATTCTTTCTGTTCAAAAGGTAACATAATTTAGGGGTTGTTGTATCCATAGAAATTACCTGTGAAGTCCTGTAAACAAGTTATAGCATTAATGTTCATTCATTATTACTTTTTCATATGAAAGAGAAAAGCCAAAATTCAGCATTCCTGACTATATAAAAATGTATGAAATTCCTCCCTGAAAAGAGTCTTGTGCTCATGTTAACACAGTTGTATGAAGAGTGCTGCACTGTGCTAAACCTCTCATGTCAACAGAATTTAGGATGCAGTACCAAAGTGAATGGATTAATATGTTAATTACCTGTGGGTAGTGATTTCCACCAATTGCATATCCCTGATGTTTTTTCTGTACTCCCCCACCTATTATGAAGGTAGGACCAAGCTGAAGTTCAGCTGAGGTAAGAACTTGGGGGAGAAATGGTCTGGTTCTGCAGAGACAGAAAATGTCTCACTTGATGCTCAGTACAGAGAGATTCATTGCTCTGAAACCAGAATCAGGCACCTGACACTCAAAATCTCCACACAGAGCATCCAGTGTTTAGGTCTGGAGTCTCCAGGAAGCTGATTGTCTTCTCCAGTTGTCCCCAAAAAAGATGATAAAAACAGGCAGGAGCAGAAAGGGGTACAGCTGGTATTTTTAGCTAGGCAGTTTTTAGCTCCACATGAATTACGCAAGTTTGGATTTCAATCCAGTTGTCTGAGTCCTCAGTCCTTGTGGGTGTTGGCTTTTTGTTCACAGCAGAGCTAATGCTTCGTTTACTAGGTATGCTGGTGTTTTGAAGGTGCTGTGGACTGGATAAGAACTTTGTGAAGAGGGAGTGAAAAGTAGTCTGTCTTTGATTCTGAATTTGTATTTAACTCCAAGTAACTGCTTAGTCCCTTTGTATTTTCTTCCCTCCCTGGTAGAAGAGCTGCAGCGTGATGAATGATGTTGTGTAGCAGGAGGTGCCATAGATTTCACAGCATCAGCCTGTGAAAGCTGCATTTTCTGTGCCATCAACTTTTCTGCTGTGTGATAAAAAAAAATACTTTTCTCGACTGTGATCTGCATAATCCATGGAGTTCAGCTCTTCTGAAGCTATTCTACAGTTAATATTGAAAAAAGTAAAGGTAGAATAGGCCAAAGGACAGCTCTTGCAAGCTTCAGCCACTGAGGAAGGTCTGTGGTGCTCACAGGTTCTTGGGCCCAGCTAACTGGAAAATCCATGATTTGTTAGTTTATAAGGTTGTCCTATTGAGGACTCCAGTGCTGGGGTTTCTGGTTGGCTGTGCTACATTTCTCCAGCCAGCATTTCCCAATCTACTGCTGGTCAAAAAACAAGGCATCTTCGAGCTAGTGGCCATCAGGTTTATTTCCCATTAATTTCAGTAGAAATACAAATATTTGATTTTAACCCTGTCTCCTTGTGGTTTCTGTTCACCTACATTCATTTTTTAGCCTGTTCATAAGAACAAAATACTGCCCTAGGTCTCCTCCCAGCTAATCTTGTTGCAGATTCTTGTTATATTCACCAGATGTAGCCAATATATTTCCTAGAGGGAAAAGGCATAAACTAATTCAATGAATTCTCTTTGTTTTGTGTTTCAGTATATGATCCAAACAGCCTTTGCACCTATTCTGGAGATCCCAATTGAAAGGAATATTATTTATTCACACACCTACCAGCAAAAATGTCTCCACAAAATTCTCAGAGATTTGAAGTGATGCTCAAAGGGGGAAATCTCTGCACAATTTGTTTTTTGTCTTTGCCTATCAGGTCCATGAGTCTTCATTCCAATAGTTCCCTTGTGCAAAACCTGGTTTAAAGAACAGGCTGACCCTTGGAGGCAATTTATAAGTAACATAAAGGCAAAAAATGTATTTTTTGTAATGATTTCTACTGGAAAACAAAAATCAAACTAAATTCTTGCTTCCTCTTAAAGGAGAGAGAGAAATAGTATTTTGAAACAAAATATTTTTGAAAAAATATTTTGAAACAAAAAATTAGGATTCATTGGCACAATTGTTCTCCCAGAACACACAATTATTCCTCATTACCAGGCCCCCCTTGCTCAATGCAGTAGGCTATAGTTTCTGTTCAATTTTCTCTGAGTACTTGTGAAATTTTCTCATAACCAATTTTATAGAATGGGATTGAGTAATGATAATTTACTATTTTTTTTTAATTTAAAATCATTTTAAAAAGACAACTGAGCTTTAATCTCAACCTGCAGCAGAATTGACTGTTAAAGGCAAGGAGAGCTAGGCCATGGCTGAATTGAGGAGATTGGGGATGAAGATAATGGCAGCTTCAGAGAAGTCCATCTCAAACAAATTATTAAAATTTCCAAGGTTATTCCTTTCTCCTGCTGCTCACTGGTGCACATTTCATATCTCACAGACCTTGCCTTTCTGACACCCGTGCTCAAACCTTGCAGAGATCACAGGAATGTGACCCAGGCAGGATAAAACCCACACTTGCCTGGAACACCCACTGATGGTGAAACTTGGGACTTTACACCAATTTGACCATAAAAGGTAGATTGTGATGGAATGAAGATTTTGCAGAGCCCATAAGATCCTAAGGTTTCCAGAATTTAAATCACAGGCTAGTTTTCAGAAATGCCTGTCCCTCACCTCTTTCCTCTGTCTCTTCTCTGCTATTGTTAGAGCACCCAAATACCTTGCAAGGGTAAAGATTTTTGGGGAGTTTTTGTGTGGCTTTGGTTTGGTTTTAGGGGTTTTTTTTTCTTTTTTTTTTAATTTTTCCTTGGCCTTATGGGACAGATCTAAGCTGGGAGAAATGTTGGTGGAGTTGCTGACCAAAGACAAAGAATCTTTCACTTCCAGAGATAAGGAGGAGCTGTTCTTGTCAAATGAAAGTAATGAAAGGGATTCTTGGTTTACAAACGCTTTTATTTGTATCAATTGTTAAAGTAAGGATGGCATACCCAATGATAGGTATTCCCAATTCAAGACTACGTGATAATAAAAGAAAATGATAAAAGATTATAAAAGAAAAAATTAGGTAAAACCTCTGTCTGAAGTCTACCTTGAGTAGTGTAAAGAGAGCAAAGCCATTCAACTAATTATTTATAAATGGGGTCTTGTCATTTGATATAAAATTGAGAGAGCAATCTGTGCTATGTGTCAATAGCTTTACTGGTCTAAACCCCTTATTTTTCTGTTGTTGTGCCCTTTGGGAAAGATTGTGATCTTGAACTGCAGTGAATGTGGGGTAAGGTTACTCAGATGATGAAAAAAGTGCAGTCTCTGCATTAGAGAACAAATTAGAAAGTGTGTCTTGGTTCAATGTGCTAAAAAAAGGCAGTGCAGTAGCTTTTTATAAATATGTTGAAACTGGCTACACATCAAGAGAGGGGGGAAATTATCTTTAATACTGGCAGCACATCAGATAGTTGTAAATTAGTCATGTATGAGTTTAGACAGGAATTTTAAGAGAAATTTTCTAACCACCCAAATGCTGAAGATCTGGAAAGATCTTCAGATCAGGACAAGGAATGCAAGGGTTTGTAAGATGCAGCTTGATGAGCAGAACTCTTGGAAGGGGGATTTGAATTTGTGGGGTAAGGCTTGAGTTTCTAAAGCACTATAAAGGGAAACTGTATCACTTTTTATTTATAAAATACTTGTAACTGCACATTCCAGGACAGACTTTCTCCTTTTATTTTTTTTTAATCTTGGCAATTTACGATGGTGACTTTTTTCTTTAAGACTGATTATGAGATTATAAAAATGGGGCCTATTTATCCACAGACCCTGTGTAGTACTGTAAACTGTGATGTGTTTGTTATGAGGGTTTTTAAGCCAAAAAAATGCAAAATATTACTAAAGATGCAAAATTTCACTAAAACAGAATGTAACAGTTCAGGGTGTAGCAGGCTCCAGCCTGAAGGAAGTATATTTTTGAAATTCAGCATTAATGAAGTTATTGAGTGCTTTTATAGACTTGGAACAGAATTGTTGTTTTATGGATAGAATATTCTCATTCTCACTCTCATTCTCATTCTCATTCTCATCATTATTTTCACCATTACTATTACAGTCTTGTTATTTTTTAATTAAGAAATAGTTCTTTTAAGGCAAGTTGAAGGCAACATCCTGAGTCTAGTGTTAAAATCACCTGCTGATTTTAAATTCATGCCATATTTGTACAAGTGAAGGCAATGAACAAGTAAAAATTCACCCCAATTTTGTCCCTCTCTTTCTTTAAGTCACAGTGATGCTATACTTCAGCTCCAGATGATAGTCCATCTTTAAACTATTACTTGGGTGCATAGTTACTAATTTGGGGTTTTTTTGGTTTTTCCCTGCCTATCATTCTGAGCACAAGAATATTTACTGAATCCAAGTCATTACAGTCCCAAAGTGCTTATTGTCAATCTGAGTTTGCCACAACATTTTCATGTGATGAATTAGCAAGAAGGTATACCTTGCTCAAGCCAAGGCTGTGCATCACACATACCTGATAGCTCTTAAAGGCTTCAACCCCTTGTTTGGATGGGAAAACTTAAAGTGCAGCTCTTGCCTCTTGCATATGCTCTGCCTTAAATAAATCTTACAGGTGAATGTTAAAAATATGGCAGTTTGCTCTAATCCAAGGAAATCCTGATGTTGCTATAGTGAATAATTACTGCAACGTCTACTGACTACTGTTTTCTTTATACAACCCCCATATTTCTTTAAATTACTTCTTTACAGCTTTTTTACTCCTCTACCTGCTATGTTTTACTGCTTCATGGCTTTGAAGCATTCAGGGATTAAGCAACCTGCAGAAGAAGACTCACATTTTCCAAATCAGGTCTGGGATGGGCTCCAAACCTGAGCTCAGGGCCAGTGATTTATGTGGGATTCCTTCTCTCCTCTCCATCCACAAGGCATTGGAGCTGCACGAACTTCAAAACTGTCTCATACATTCAGTGATATGTGGGAAAGATATCCACGCCTATCTCCCATCCTACCACAATAGCTGTGGAATAGCAAAGACCACTGCTTGCACTGTGGAGCAACTCTCTTTCTCTTGGGTGCAGCTGTGTTTACAGCAGGGTATGTGTTTCTAGCATAAATCATGACTACACCCCTTGCATTTACATCTGTGGCTGGAGTCCTACGGCAGTGAAGGCTTCAGGACAGAGAAATGAGAAAGAAAATGCATCAAGTCTTTAGGGCAAGCACTAGGTGTAAGAATGACTGCTCCTGGAGCCGAGCCAGAGCTTCAGGCTGGAAAAGGCACATGGTTGTTAATTGACCACAAATGATTTAACATCTTCTGTGGTAGGTCCCCCTATTAGGTGCCTGACAGCTCCAGCACTGATTCAGAGGGAAGAGAGCTGCAGAGTTACTTCCTATGCCATCCAATTTTGCTTGGAAATAGCTCAATAAAACAGTTTTGGCCCACGAGGGCTGCTGGACTGATTGCTGGTGGTGCCTGGGAGCAGCCAGCACAGTGTCAGGCATTGATCTTCACACCCCTCTGCTTTCCCACAAGGTTTATCCAAGCACAAGGGTTCTGCCCTTCCTTTCTCAATGTCCTGCAAAGGTTTTCTGCCCCTGGCTTTCCCAATTGTGCACTGGAAAGTCTTCATTTGCATTTTCTCTCCAGGCCCACTGGACCTCAGACTCAATCCCGGGAACAGCTGGAGCTCTCAATCTTCCAGGCAGGAGCCACAGGGCAGTGAAGCCACAGAGGAGGAGGCAGGCAACATCACTGCCCTGTAGCTATAATGGAGCCAAAAACTCATCCAGCAGCTCAGAGTGGTGCTCTGCCACAATTTTGGGGGTGTTTTCTCCTCTGTCATGTGAGCAGCATCACCAGTTACAGCTTCAACTCCCCAGGTTTTACTTGCTGTTGTTTGGCTGGGTTATTTATGGGGACAAAAAATGTCTGGGGATGATTCAGAACAGCCTTGAGCCAAGAACTTGCCACTGTCAGTGTGAAAACTGAGTCAGCTTCATGTAGTTCCAAGGTCTCTTCATATATGTTGACTTTGTCTAATGTTCTGAAGACCTGCAGAAGGACTGAATCCTTGCTCTTGTCTTTCATACATGCATGGAGCTCCTTTTTTTCATTCTTACAAATAATAACTTCCACATTCTTTTAGTCTTCAAATTAGGAAGTTTTTTTTTCTCCTGACCCCATTACCTGTACAACCTAAAGTTATTTAACACAAGGTTTATAAGTCTATTTCAAGTTAATTATAAACTGTTATTACCTTCCATGGATTAGTCCCTTCAAATTACAACTCCACATTCTATTAACTCCTACTCTGGAATAACTAAATGAATGAGTTTGGGTATTTTGAATTACAGGCCAGTGATATTATTTGGCTCTTTGCTCTTCCTTTGAACTTCATGCATACTTATGTGTATACACTCTCACCTTTATACTCATTTTATATTTGTGTATTTAGCTTCCTTTAATGTTACAGGTTCTCATTTTAAGTAACAGTAAATTTGCTTCTATGTTCATGACTTTATTCATATTATATATATAAATATGTGTGCGTGTGAGTGTAATTTTGTTTTGCATTGTGAATGTGTTGTGTGTGTGCACAAAACTCAAGTTGTCTGCACACACAATCCTTTGGAAACTGCCAGATTAAATTTATGGACAAACTGCAAGGCCATGATTTTGGAGAGTCAATAATTGTCTCTCAAATGTGATGAAATACAGTTGTTCGTAAGCACAGACAGAAAAACCATGGTCACCTCTATCATGTATTTTGAGTTGTAGAAGCAGTCTGATAAAGGAGATCTCACAAATATTACTCCAGATGGGTGGC
Organism: Hylia prasina; assembly: GCA_013397195.1. Lineage (NCBI taxonomy): Eukaryota > Metazoa > Chordata > Aves > Passeriformes > Sylviidae > Hylia > Hylia prasina. Next base: position 17,957 of record VYXD01016444.1, on the reverse strand, counting down.
AATATCAAAAGAACCATATTTTTACCATCATTCTTCTGGAGTTCAGTACAGATTTTTTTTTTTCTTTCTAGTAGAAAAGCAATTTTTCATTCTAAACTTTTGGTTGAGAATAAACTAGTCCTATAATAGAGTTGCACACACATTTCCTCTGTGTAATAGAAAGATCTCAACCCACCTTCTTCTTCAGAGAGAATTCTTCACTGAGCAAGGTTACTTGAGGAAAAGGCCCTCTCTAAATAGGTGTGCCATTCCAACTGAGGCCTGATATCAGATTTCCCAGGGGAGAAATAGGCACACACGGGGTATATCCTGTTTGGGGAGCTCAAAGAAAAACATTTGGTGGTGGTGGTGACTCAGAAAGGCGTCTCTGCCCTCTGAGTCAGGACTGAGTCAGCACCTGGGCACTGCTGGAGGTGCTGAGATCTGGGTGAGTCACCAAAACCTCCGCTGGAGGCCCCAGAACATTCTCCTGCATCCTCTGAGGCATTCTCAGGCCAAATCTCCTCAGGGCAGCCCTGCCAAGAGAAACCTGCCCTTTGGTTTCCTTTGCTGCCCCACTTTCCCCCTCCCCAGAGCATCTCAGACCACACTGGGGCTGATGCCAGGACCCAGACATGCAGGTCAAATCTCATGGTTTAGCTGCTGGTATGTTTTGCATCTTGACAATTTCAGGGCTAATGCTGAACACGAATTTCTAAGAGGTTGTTTATGCAATCGTTTCCTGATAGATCTCAATTATTGAGAATTGTTGAGAATTATCTTGCTGATGGCCTGACATGTCACATCTTCTGGTGATATCAGCTATCAGAGAAAGCAGAAGTGTTGCAGAAAGAACCTTACATGTGAGAGGGGCACCCAGCACATCATCTAAAGCCCTGGCTAGGTGGTAGCACAGATAAGGCAAGCAAAAGAGAGGTTTTTCTTACTGCTATGTATTGTAGGTACCTGCAGAGAGATGATGTTCTAGTCCCAAATTCAACAGTAAATATCTTCATTATGTTACTATGTTTGTGGTAGTGGTGGTATTATTATTGTTGTTATTATTATTATATCATATAATATATAATATATATATATTATATAAATATTTAGTTTGGAGAAGAACTCTAAGGTCATGAGGTCCAACCTTTGACTGGTCATCACCCAGGACTTGGCAAATTGCTTAGAAAAAATTTGGAGACTTCATTTAACTTAAGTAAGTAAACATTTGAGAAACTGAATTCTCTTTCAGAAAAAAAATAAAAACACAAGAGTGCTCAAGCAGTTCTCTTGTGTCGTGTTCACATGTGTAACTTTTGTTTGAAGACTGCAAGATGGGGTCCAGGAATTGAGGTCTTTTGTGACTACCCATAGTCTGAAATTGAATAGATATTTTACTAATTAATGTGGAGTTGCCATTGTTGAATGGCTGCTGTCATATATTTCATTCTTCAAAATTAATTAAGAGCACTGTAAGAGCAACCAGACTCTTTCATGACAGAGACTGCTCTAAGCTTCAGGCAGTGCCAGATGGGCTCTTACAACTCTGATGAAAAGCCAGGGAGAACAAACATTTTGTTGAACACAGCCAAAGCACAAAAAAATGTGCGTCTGTACCAAGTGCAGGTTGGCTTCAGAGCCAGGACTAAGTGCTGGGCTTCAGAAAGTGTCTTCATTAATGAGTTGAGGGGGTTACCTGAGGTCCCAGCGATGAAGCAAATGTTCACCGTGACTTTTTTCTTGAGCATATTTATGTTCCTCTAACAAGTAATTTCCTAGCCATAAACTGAACATTAGCAGGTCAACTTTCAGGGGTTTATACCTCACTGTGTCATATTAAAAACAAAACACCCCAAACCAAAAAAAAACCACCAAAATCAAATGTATATTATTAAACGGCAGTTGTGAATTCTTTAGTCATTTCAGAACTTCTGGAATAATAACACATAACCTGTGAGACTCCAGCAACAATGTAATGCCCACACTTCCCAGAATTATCAACTTCTTGGAGTTAAAACGTTTCAAAATAATAACACTAATAACTAATAGCCATTCCCAGAATTATCAACTTCTTGGAGTTAAAACGTTTCAAAATAATAACACTAATAACTAATAGTCATTATTAATAAAGAGTTAATAATAATAATTATCCTGCTTTGATTGTCATGATGTAAAATTTTAGGTTATGTCCTCCTGCTGTGAGGATAGATAAGGAGGAAGATGGAAGTAAAAAAAGACTTTCAGTTTTTTGACCTGAATAGATGTTGATTGATTTATTTATTTGTTTTTCCTTATGAACACTTGGCTTATGTATTTATTTTCTGAACATTTGCAGTTCCATATTATCTTTGTAAATGCCCATGCTTGTAATGAAATATCACCATTTCTTGATTTTTAAAGTAGCAAAATAAATCTTGTACAATAATGGTTGTCAGGATATGAATAACAAGTAGGAAAATACTGCCTGCTCAGATGAAATGACACAGTCCCCAACTGGATGGCTACTTGCCAAAATCCTTATTTTTTTTAATCTTCTCAGAGTTGGGAGAAACACATTCTGTTGTAGAATATTATAGTGTGTTGTATAAAAAATAGTAATGAAAACTGGCTACTTTCAGAGGTACCCAACTTCTTTTTAACTGTACTCATGTTCAAAATGTGATTTTTGAACATGTTCTTAAGTATGTTGCTGAAGAATGAGACAAGATTCTCTCTTAAATAATGTCTGAGATTTCTTAATTCCATGTGTATGCCTCTACATCTTCAAGCATTTAGAAAATTAATGCAATATTAAATAGTTATGATTGTAAAATCAGTAGAACACTATTTTGCATTGAAACCAAAGCTGACTATATTTATACAGGAAAACATAAAAGGTAGTAAAATGGATTAAGTAACCATTAGAAGTTAGCCTTCTCTGGTATCATCAGATAAGTGCATTATAGGGAGAAAAATAAGAAAAAAATATTTGCAGGAATATTTCTGCAGGCATAAAATTTGGCATACATCACTCCCATTACACTTGACTGCTTTTTGTGTTAGAACAGAAGAGAATAATATAGGATACGACAGGATTTTCATGGGTAATTGAAGTTTGTTTCTTTTTGTTGGTGGTTTTCTTTGGGGTTTT
>VYXD01016444.1:0-14694 GCA_013397195.1 Hylia prasina | reverse complement strand
CACATGGCTTATGAGTGGATTTTGCATATTGATTTTCAGTGTGTTTTCTGTTTAGATCTCCAAATCATTTCAGTATGTTTTTCACTTGCAGGGTGGCAGGAACAAATATATCACTTATGCCACATTTTAAGTCCTAGCTATTTCAATTGCCAATGTTTTGCTCATCCTTGTCCAATATACACAATGGAAAAGAAAAATCAAGAAGAGATTTATCTGGAAATTTATTTTTAAAACATGTAAGAATATTTGTATCCCATCAGCATCACATGACATTGGCAATATTTTGCTCTGGTTTTGATCCTGAGCAGCTGAAATATAGACATCACTATGGTCATATCATTATTTTCCATATGGATACACAAACTTAATGTTCTACACTTTTAATTAACATATTTAAGCATTCTCATGTTTCTTCTGTGATTTTGTGTTTGGTCAACCACAAATGCTTTCTGAAGATTTCTGTGGATTTTCAGACCATGGTTACTTCCTTTGCATCACCCAAGTATTTTCTTCTCTATTTTGCATTGCATTTAGGATTTCATCCATGAAATGATGATTAGAAAAAGAAGTCAACTGGAGAGCCCATTTCTAAGCATTTTGGCATGAAGAAAAATACCATGAACAGGAGATACGAATTCAGAGATAAATTATGTCCATGTTTGGCCATCAACTCTTTTGAAAAATACCCTGCTAACGTTACAATATTTTCACAAAAGGGTGAAGAAAATGTGTCCATGCAAGCTGCAGATGTCTCAATGTAAAAAGAGTATTTTGTTTGTATGCACAGATAGAAGTATCAAAAATATGTTAATTTCACTTATATTCCTAATATATGTATTTTTACATATATTCTTATATGTGTATTTCTAACATATATTCTTAATTTGAGATCTGAGTTCCAGCATATATTTTTAAGGTAGGTTCTCAGTTTCCTAGGCCTCACTATCTGACTTTCTACGAAAAAAGGATGACCTATTATATGACATTTAAAAATTAGTAATTTGAAGAGAATTATGAAATACTGTCTATATTTATGATTTGTGATTCATGATTGACTGTGTAAGATATAACCTGGATATGCATCACATTCAATTAGGAAAACAACTGGACACATATGAATGCTAAAATCAGTAATTACATTGCAGGAAACTATTCAAAATTATGAGAGATAGAGTTAGTCTATTATATACTCCTCTCTCCAAAATATCTTATCAAACCAGGCAAATGTATTAAACAAAAATAACAAAATTAAGTGTTACTGAAAGTTGACAGGACTTAACTTTGGGCTGCTCTTTATTGTTACTGTTTATTTATATGCACACTTATTTTTATAGGCAAAAAGTAAAAGTGTATTTGCTTGTAGCTTTCACTTTTCTTGAGATGAAAATCAAAACTCTGATCGAAATATTGCTTTAAACCAGCAATTAGATAAAAAAATCTTTCTTCTTTTCTGTGTTTCAAATCAAAACACTAGTCAATATTTGATTGTGTGGTCATCTAAAGAAAAAATTACATCTTTCAAACAATAAAAAACTTTTTGAAGAGAGATTCAGTTCTGAAGAATGGCTGTGCTGCAGAATTGTAGCACTTGTCAAAATTATCAGTTTCAAATGTTCCTTTATCAAAAGTTTTTTCTCTCTTGGGCAACTGCATCTTTCAGTCACTCTTTGTGCTGCATCTTTGCAAGTTGTTCTGTAATTTAAGTTTTATTTCACAATGCCTTGACTGCTCTGGAAGACACACAAGCCAGGCATTTGATTTAAAAAACTTGGCTAGGAAAACCCTTTTGCTATCTCTTGGCACAACAATCAATTTCCATGAGCTCAAGACAGCCAGCAGAATTCCCTTTTCCTCTCTTGTGTGCAAAAAAGACTGCCATATTAATTAGAAAGTTTAAGTGAAGGATATAAGAGCAAATAAATGTGCTATTCTCTGGGAGTTTTCAGTTACATCCTCTCCAACTTGTGTATTTTTTCAGGGGAGTGTGGAGGTTTTCATGAGGCTCAGAGAGGAGCCACCTGCTCCCACAGAACCTTGGAGAAATTACTGCATTTATTTTCCAGCAAGGGAAAAGCTAATTTGTGATTGTTGTGATTTATTTACATTTACAGCTGAAGAATGAATATTCTTAGTTCTGTCAGGAAGTCCTGATATAGCTTTGTCCATGGCATTGTGAACTTCCCTGTGTTTGGGTAAAAGCAAGGATGAATTCTCAATAAAAAAAAGGTTTTTCCTTTGCCTGCTGTGAGCAGTAGCTGCTGCTGGGAGGAACTGCAGGCTCAAGGTTCCCTACAGGGGCCATGTGAGAAGGGTTAAGGAACAGAAAGAAACCAAATCCCATTGCTTAGTAGTGGGTACCACCAGGATAAAAAATGTTGGAAGACACATATGGCCTCTGACATTTCCCCTGAACAGCTGGGAGCTGACACACTGGAATGCTCTCCCTCATTCTACCTCGGGCTTTGCATTTTCTTCAGTAAGACATATATTATGGCTTTGTTATAGGAGGAGATGTGTACTTTTATACAGTGATTTCAGCTCCAGCAGTAATCCTGGATGAAGACACATCTACTGAAAAAGGAATTGCAAAGCAAAAGTGCAATCAGGATATAGCAACCACTTGTTGGCTTGTTGAAGCTTATTTAATGTTTAAAGCTTTGTTTGCCTCAAATCTTCATAGCCATAAATATGAAGCCATAAATAGATCTTGTTAAATTTTCAACTGAAACAAGTGTCAAGAAGCATCTCCTAGCATTCACTTTTGAGGGGATCTACACAATTTTTTTTACAGAAACAAAGATTAGCTCAGGTCCAACTTACCAGCAGGGGAAATAATTTTAAAATATAGAAAAATATTTTTCAAGGGTATTAACCAGAATGCAGTGAACAAAAATAAATTTGAACCTATTTTTGCTACATGTCAATTCTATGCTATAAAGATCTGACCTCCTTTATAAAGTACTTTGAGATTTACCAATGAAAAGTACAGAACAGCAAGGGAACTTTAATGATTTGATGTAATTAAGAACTTAATGGAGCTTAATGCTGCAATGATGTAACATTTGTATTCTCTTTGGGTTTTCAGTGCTTTCTTTCCGGCTTAGCAAACTGATGGATAAGAGCTGAAGGAATAATCCATTGTGAAGAAATAAAGAAATAGACATCTCTGCCTTTCAAAATTTAATAGCAGTGTTAAATCATATAGCCTAAGGTCACAGCTCTCAAACCTCTGAATCCAAAATTTCATTCTCAGCATTGCTTGACAAGCCTAAGAAGTCCCATACAGAAGGCTTATAGGAATCCATAATAACAAAAAATATGGAGCAGCAGACATTAATGATGTCAGACTCATAATGGAAGTGGAGATTTTCCTGTTTAGAAGTGGCAGCTGAGGCCTAAGGGAGAATAAACAAACCCACAGAGACGTGATAAAAACACAGGAGCTGAAACTTCTGCGTTAGAAGTCTGGTTCTCAGCAGTGTTTTGGAAATCCATTCTCTGCACAGACAGAATTAAGATCCAGGTAATTTGTCCCAAGACACTGGCCAAGTTTTCCATTGCTGACTTTATGTTCTTGCCTTTAGGCTGACGCAAAAGGGTAAGTTAGAATGCTGGAAGATCATTCAGCTGTACCGATGTGGAAACAGAGCTATGGCAGTACAGAAATGCTGCAAAATATGCTGTAAAATAAATGTAAAATAACTCAGTGGAAGATGCTTGGCCCAACACATTGTTTTTTGGCACTATTGGGAATCTATCTAGAACAGCATGAGATCAACTTAGCAGGGAGTTACCTTAGCACATCAGGCCTCAGGTTGGAATTTTTTGGTAGAATCTGCTTTTATTCCAACAAAGCCAAGGTTTTCCCTATTACTTCCTCATAACTAGGTTAGGCAAACGGAGGCTTCAAAGATATTGGAGGCAAAGGGTTTGAATTTTCCAGTTTTTACACATGAAGGGAACAAGGTATTGTAGATAGAAGACCTAGGTTACTTCTGGCATCACTACAGCTTTGGAATTATTTATTTACTTCTATTGACTCTGCTTTGGGTAATTTTGTTTTGAAGACTAGAAAAATTCAAGAAATACAGGCAGAGGTCACTGCTTGTGAAATCCCAGTGGAGTCACCTTACAATTAAAGAAACTGTTCCTCCCCAGATTGCTCATGGTCCAGTTTTTAAGTTTCTTATTCCATTTCCTTTAGTGTTCCCTCTGACCTGGAATGTTCCAACCATGCACTGACTGGATGTGACACCAATTTCAAATACAAATGTCTTTTCTGGTTCATTAAAACCTCATTAAAACTTGAGGAGAAGACACAGCACATGTCTTGGGCTGATTTTCACCCCCTGACTTAGCACAGGTTTAAATTCATGTAGTGGGTTTGGAGAAGCATTTGGAGGCAGAAGGAGGTTCAACAGGAAGAGCACAGTATTGAAGTTTAAAGCATGTTCACAAGCCTCCTATTAATTCAGCATTTCTACCTCAAATTAAAGATTAATCCCATCTGAAGCCATGGAAGCATTTAATTATGGTTAGTCTGTATTGTGCATTCCCTTTATTCTTTAAAGCTTAAATTTTACCCAAGCTAAATTAACTGAAAATCCTTAATTAGCCAAAGCTAGTATTCTCACTGAGCTTCAGTAGTGAGCTTAAACCTGAAAATTGGTGCTCCCCAAAAGTTAATAAAAGTTTATATGATTTGCATGCAGATTTGCTCCCAGATTTGCTTACAAGTATGGTTCCTGTCTCACCATGCTGGTAACTGAATAAGAATGTGGGGAAGGAGTTTTCCACATTGCACTATTTTGCCCCAATTCCCCTGCCAGTAGTGTAAAACCCTGCAAGCTGGGAGCTGATAAGCTTCATCTCTGTAAGTGTATGGCTATCTTGACCTAGTGGCTTTCTTTTCATAAAGAAAATGAAACTTCAGAGTTGTTTGTTTGCTTCAGAGTTGCTTGTTTGCTTTTGTTTTGTTGGAGTTTTTTTGTATTTGTTTGGTTTTTTGTTGGTTGTGGGTTTGGGTTTTTTTTGTAATCTGAATAAATTTGGAGGGGACTGGAATGGGGCCCTTGTAATAAGCTGTGAATGATACATCCATCAGATGCCTCGTTTTATCAGTTTTCTTTTCCTGTAAGAAGCTCAAAATTAATTACCATGATCTAGACGTGCTACAAAATGTTCAGACAGCTGTGTAAGTGACAGATGTACCTTTGAAGAACAGATAGTGTCCCCAGCACAGGAAATATCCCAGTCTTATGCCCTGTTCTTCTGCCCTCTTATACTCTCCAGATTCTGTTCTTGGCCATCCCATTTGTTAGTGGTACTGCAACAAGCAGGTTCTTGTTTCAACCCAACACAAATAATTTAACAACTCTTTTAGAGGATGTATTAAACTCTTCCTCACTTTTCCTGACACTGCACTGGCTTTACAAAGGCTTCTGCAAGACATGTCTCCAGCTCCCTGTCCCACAGCTGGTGTAAATGATACAGGGAAATCATGTGGTGTTACTGTGGTTGCTCATCCTGCAAAGGCTTTTCAGCTCTAGAACCCTGATCACAGGCATATGATCTGGGATGTGATGCTTATCAAGGCGTTGTCTACTCTCTTTGCTCTTCATAGCATAAACAAAGTCCTTTTAGCCCAAAATAATCACAGCATTGTCATGTGAGTGGGAGGGCAGGGGCATCTGGAAAGGGATGGAAAACCTGGGATCCACTAGGACAAGGGAAAACCCAGAGTATGTTACAGAACAAGAGCTAATGTAAGTAAATCTCAAGAAAGGGGAATTTAGGCAGTATTTTACATGAACTTGTTGAGGAACAAGATTAAAAAGCTGTTCATTACAAAATGCAAAGTAAAAGAAAGCTGTAATTACGTTGCCTAGTGTAGAAAGGAAAATGCATGAGACACCAGGAGAATTTCCACCTTTTCTTCAGGTGGAAATGTACACAGTAAAGAAGAATCAGACCGTCTGCTGGCAGTGCTGCCTTCACAAAGCGCAAGACAGTGTGTAACAACACAAAGAGTGACAGGAAAAATGAAATTGCTGACTGACCCAGAGATGGAGGGCACTCCACCCTTCAGGCTTTGGAGGGACTTGCAGTGATGTGAGAATCAATCTCCTGAGATCTAGAGGCATGACTCTCCAGCCTAGTGGATTGCCTTGGGATTACACAGTGTTTTCACCTGTCCAAAATAACTCTAACCAGAACTGAGGGCTCTCACTGGAGCCGTGTCAGGTATTACCAGTATTCCAGAGATAAATTAGTGGTTCTGCAATGTACTATCATGAGGGAACTGCAAGTGAAATGTGCAACAAGGCTGACTATCAAAATTTGTGCGTTTTTGATGTGGAAATAAGTTGCCCATACAGAGGCAATGTTTGGTCGCAGGTTGTTTCTTGGATTCATGGGAATGAGGTCACATTGTTCATGTCTCCTTACTCCATATGATTTCATAATTTAACTCCATAAACTATTTTTTTGCTGCTTTGTATTACATATCTTTTACTTCTGCCCAGTCCAAATGTCTCCTGGTTGCTGGCACTCTCGCTCTGAATGTCTTCACAACTTGGGTCATGTTTGTGATGTTCCATCCCTTCAAAGCTACTGCTGTGATTTGCAGTGTTGTGTCTTCAGTGTTTGTTCCAAGGGGTAATTGAATTTAAATAATAATAATAATAATAAAAAAATATCCATTTTATTCAAACTGATCTTGCAAGGGTCATGGGATAGACATGTTCTTCCAGTGGGGTCTTTTCATACCACTAGTTGTCTTAGAGATTTTGTGAGGTGAAATTCAATCTCTAGGAGAAAATTCTGCTTAGGAACACAATGTCCCTGCTGCCACTCTGTCAGCAGAGAAAGAACTCATTTTCCAAAATTCATAAAGTAAACAGACCATTTAGAAAACACTGGGAGAAACTGGTGGGGGGAACTCTTCTAAGAGCATCACAAAAGACTTTATGTTTGTGTGTAGTGTAGTGATGAATAACTGTCTCAGAAAAGTAGCCCAGACAGGTGCAGAGAGCCAAAGATCACTAGATTTTCATGCCTAGAGCTTCCACTGAGCACCACCACCCACAAAAGTTTTCCAGATTGGGTCAAACTAATGAGACAGATTTTCTTGCCAGCAGACTTGTTCCCCGTTGTTTCTGCCTTGCACTGCTCGGGTAATGTCCTTGGGGGAATATGTAACTATGATGGAAAACAAGCTTTTCAGCCTTTGTTCTCAGTAGCCTGTCACTTGAAGCAGGGAAACAATACTCAAGACTTGGGACAGACCTCACTTCCTTCAGAGATGTAGGACCTCCCAAGTAGGAGCTAGTTTAAAGTGAAATTTAAGAGGGGAAAAAAAAAAAAAAAAAAAAAAAAAAAAAAAAAAAAAAAAAAAAAGAGAGAGAGAGAGATGCATGAGAATGACAAGGGGAAAGCAACTGCCAAAATGCCAAAATGAATAATTCAAGAGGACACATGAACGAGTAGGATATTTTGTTACATTAGAAAAACAAATAGCAAATAAAATGCAAATAGGTTTACACTCATATTATCATGCACATTAATTTCTGCAAAAATTTTGTTCCCTATTTCAGTCTTCTTCCCTCAAGCTGGTACCATTCACAGTCTGTGGTGAGGATCTGAGCCACCAGACTCAATTTCAATTCCAAATCCAAACATAAGCAATGGCTTGTGAGCTTGCAATTCCTTTGAGGCTCACCCAACTCCAATTTTGCTTTTTTACTCCAGGGGAAGCATTTTCTCTTTGAAGCTACAGTCCAACCCATTCCATTGCAGGGATATAAGCTTAGATTCTCCTCTAGGCTAGCCTGTTGTGGGACATTTTATGCACTGTCCTTCCATATCACACCAACAGAAAAAGAGTTCTGACATGATGAAACTGTAAGTGATGGAGTGATGGTGGGAGTTTAGAAGCCTGGAAAACATTTGGTTCTCTGAGCCTCTCTCTGATTAAAATTAACACTTAAAATCAAAAGCATTGTGAATTTAATTAGTCCAGATGTTTGAAGATGCAACACTAATGGCAATATATCTTTTCTTTTGTTCAAAAAATATCTTGGAATTATCATGAAAAAGATGGTTACCAGAGGGTTATTACATATACTGTTTTCTTGTTGTCATGTGCCACAGGCAAGAGCAACACTTTGAAGAGAATTGTTTCTTTCTGAGAATAAAGATAACTACTGTAAACTAATTGCTAATCTTCAGTACAGTAGGTAATGTGATGGAAAAAATCTACATTAATGAGTCATAAGTCACCTTGTCTGAAAAATTAGCTTGGTCTAAAAACACTGATGCCCAAAAGTTACAAGCACTTTTCCTACAGAATCACAGAATATTCTGAGTTGGAAGGCACCCATCAGGATCATTGAGTCCAACTCAGTGTTCAAAGTGCCAAACTTGCAGTTTTTGGACTAAAGGAGAACGTGCACAAGGTATTTCTCTTGTGGGTTTTATTGTCTTTTGTTCAAAATCTCCTCTTGTAAGCTTTATATAGAGTCACACGTGCAGGAAACATTACCTCAGTCAAAGCTAAGTGAGAACCATCACTTGGGGTTACCTGAATACATCACAATTCGCACAGGACATCTTCAGAAGGAGGGAGTGATTTTTTGACAGGATAAAGGCATGGTTCTCCAAAAGCAAGGGCTGGGTTCCATGAAGGGAGTTTCTACCTTGTCTAAAGCATCAAAACTGACATTATTTTTTTACATCTAACATGCACTTACTAATTTCATGGATCTTCTTCCTGTGATTTTCATTTCACCTCACTTCTATTTTTTCAGTTTCATACTACAATGGGCTAATTCTTTGGGGAGTGGTATTTTGTATTTTTAGATTGTCTTCTCTTAATCAAATCAAAAGTTTCTCATTTTTAGGAGGCTAAAAAATCACTCAAGGGCAGAGCAACAAATCTTTCTGTCTGACTTCTAATTGCTGAGGGTTACAGAGAGGCTCAAGACTAATTAGGACAAAGACTCTTGCTGATCCTTTGGCTGCTCTGACAGAGCACCTGGAGGAAATCAGATTATTTATTTGGTTGCCACTGGCCACGCACTGTTATGTATGCTGGGGACAAGGGATCACTCCACTGTCCATTGACACCTTTAGGAACATGTGGCTGTTCACCAAGTTTTACCAATACTGGGCTTTATCCCAGTTCTGTGCTCCATATTTCTGCCAGATATCAGCAAACTGAATAATACCAGGATTCCTATGCACTGCCTTTCATCCAAAGAAATCAAAGTATCCAAAAACAAATTAAAGTTTTTGCAATACTTGCTGGAACGCCTCCTGCAAGATTTGTTCTGCTGTAATTAAGGCAGCTTTTGATAAATCAGGATCCTTCATCACTCCTCCAGCTGTGGGTGCCCACATAGTCCCACTAGGACTTTTGGCAAGATCTCTCATTTGAAATGGAGAAGATTTTGTCTCAAAACTCTTCCTTTCCCCCTCCACAACAGGCTATTTTGTGCAGTGTGCTGCTTCATGCCCCTCCTGGAGCAGGCAATGAGTGAAAATCTACCACCCTTGTTGCCTCATCTTTGGATGTGGCAACATATCGCCCTCTGAGCTTACTCAACCGCACAATTATGCCTAAATTAAAAAAGGAGAGAGAGGGGGAGAGAGAGGGGGAGAGCAAAGAAAAGCAGGAATGTGGGGTGGGTGGGAATTGGCTAATAGGAAAGCAGCTGGCATGGGGAACACAGGCAACTGAGGGTGGAACCTGCTTTGCCAAATCCCCGCAGAGAGGAAAATGCCAACCCGGTTTCAATGAGTAAGCAATTAACCTTATATTAGATTACTGCAACTAAACACTGATTTGGTAAAAAGCCAGGCAAATTGTTAGTGTGAAGAACAGTGGGACCCAGATGGGGTGATTTATGAAAGCTCAAACCAAAGCTGTTCTGTGTGGACTGTCAGTTTTTCACAATCAGTGTCAGGGTCAGTTGGTAGTTGAATGTTGTTAGCCCAAATTCACGTGGCCAGATGCTCCACGGAGGTGAAGGAAGCAACATTTCAATTAAATTGGTGTAATTAGGCTGATTTCCACCAGCTGATACATCCCTTGCCGCTCCCTGTACCTTTTATGTTTAAATATTGCTAGTTAATATTCTAATCACTTTCACATGGATAGCAGTGAAACAGAAAGCAAAGGAAAATACAGATGCAGCAGAAAGGTGTAAATAGGTGGGCAGCCTGCACAGCAAGATCGTGGGGACAGAAACAAAGCCGATTTATGCATAGTCAGGCTTTGTCCAATACTATTTAGTTGCTTCATTTTGGAGCATGAGAGAATATATAAATTGAGATGAATGGGGGAAGGGAAAGCAGTGCCAAAGTTCCCCTTTGAATGCACGCCTTTCTCACTTCATATCCCATTCCAAATCTTGCTCTCCAGGAAATCTTGTTTTCAGGTCTATGAGAAAAAAGATCTTGGGACAATTCTCTGCTTTATTGTTGTACCCGTGCGTGAGGCAAGCTATGCAAGAGAGAGGCGTTAAAGCTGGCCGAGTCAGCCTCCTGGGTGAAAAATGGGATATATCACTTGATGAAGAGGAGGAGTTCCCTTCATTTTCTGGGACTAATCTGGTTGGCAAAGGAAGTGGAAAATGCAAGGCCATTTTCTCACATGGAATTCCATAGTAAATTGAGTAATTTATTCTGATCCACAAATGTGTCTTTTAGGTGCTGTGGTAAAGATTTTTCCCATGTACAATCATTTTTGGTGAAGAGCCTTACATTCATTTTGAGCACAGAATTGAGTTCTGATGCAAGTTCCTCATATATTCTTTTTGTTTCATTTTGGGGAGAAATGACACTGAGAGTACAGGCTTTTTGTGCTAGAGAACACATTTGTGTTTCCATCCTGTAGGGGCTCTGTTTTATGACTCTCTTTTATTGTAGGAAATGTTGCTGCCCATATGTTAGTGACTGAGAAAAATGCCATGCTGAGCAATTTATGCTAAATAATACTGCATCAAAACATCTACTGTTTCTTCTTTTTACTTCTCTTGGAGCTGCACCTCATTCTGTTTCAGCAAGAATAATCCTGCACGAACCTACTGAATAGCATTGCTGCAGCTTAAAATGGCCTCCAAATCACCAGATTTAATTTTGCTTTGGCTTTAATTTTTCTGGACTGTTCCAACTTATGTTCCCCTTCTCTTCAGAACTGAGGCTGACTACAACTGGGCAGGAAAAAATGTTAAACCAGCTTAACAAAACATAGTGACACAAGATTCAGATACATCAGACTGGAAATGAGAGGTTATGATTTTTTTACACCTATCTATAGGAAACTGATTCCAATTTGTCTCACTTGGAAAAAAACATGGGACTAGATCTTCTGAAGATACATACCAATATTTTTTCCTAAGAAGTGTAGTCATACTTGCAAGCAATTAAACCAAAGTTCTACTACTGCAATATTTGTATTGAATTTAAAAGTTTCAAACTTTTTAAAAGAAATTGGAAAAGTTGCACTTCTATCCTGACTGAGGATGGGTAAAGTCTTATTTGAGGCACTATAAAACTGTATTTTAAAGTCTTTTTTAGTCAACCCCTTTGAACTGAATCACCATTGATTTTATGGTAGCAATAATCATCAGTTTAAGATATGGTGACTTCTTTTAAATCTTATTCTCTAAGATCATGATAGAAGGTATGGGTTGTGCCAGCTCCACACTTTTTACATCTTTACTAAGCAGGAGTGACTTCACTGAAATATTTTAGAATGCATAAAACATGAATTTTTTTTATCACCCATTCAGAAGAAACTGGAGTATCAAATATTATACCAGGCTTGTGTCTGGATGTGTTATTTGCTGCTTTTTGCAGACTTTCTGTGTTTGTAATTTGTCAAAACGAATGGGCTACGGTTGTTTTCTCTTTGAACATGTGATGCTCTTGGATGTTTTTCATACCAGTGAACTGAACAACTTTTTTTAATATTTGACAACATTCAAAGGAAGCGACAGGGGTACAAAACTGCAAAAACTGCTGAGTAAAGGCCTGTCTTTGAATTAAGCATGATGGAAATTTTGTTTTACCTGGAGATGTGTCACTATTGTGGCTCCAAGATAGGAAACTTTATCATGCAAATACATAGCAACAGCGTGTAGAGAAAAGGAATAAAATTATAAAGCAAATGAACCTCAGACCATAGGCTTTTCCAGAGCCTAAAATCTGAATGTTGCTGAAGTCATGTCGCTGTAAGGAATTACACCTCTTTGTCCCCACATACTTGTTGCCATGACTATGTTGTTATTTTCAAACTTGGATATTTCTTCTTTTCATAAAGTGTTGAAGAGCTGACTGTACAGAACCACAACCAAAGTCCATCCAGCCCACTAACTCGTTCTTGGCAAAGTCCCAAAAGGTCTTAATAGAGGAATGGTATTTTCCTATAATCTTTTTCTAGTCTCCAACAGTTTCCACTTGAGGATAGTTTTAGACTGGAAGTGCATTATGTATCTTCTCTAATACTAAACAAACTTGCCTTCTGCAAACCTGTCCCTCAACCTATGGTATTATCTTTTAGCACCTTCACCATCCACTAATGTGGAGCTGTACAGGATAATCAAATACGTTGGCCCCTCATGCCACCCTTTGCTCTGAAACTCCCTATCCCACCCATAGTTTTTTCTCTTACACTGCAGAAGATTTGAGAAAATGTGTGGCACAGTTCTTGTGATAGAATAAATGCAGATCAAATTTCCTGTTATTCCATAAATCCTCTGTATTCCACAAATTATCTGTATGGCCTTTATTCAGCCTACAGTGCGAGCATCTTAAGAAATTCTTCAGCTATGAGGTGAGTGGGTATGGAGAATGTGGAGTGTTGTGGACTAAACCCATCCAGGAATCCAGCACCATGCAGCCACTCACTCTTGACAGTGCAATGGAAGAAAGAATTGGAAGGGTAAAAGGCAAAAACCTCCTGGGTTGAGACTAAGACAGTTTAATAGGAAAAGCAAAAGCTGCACACACAAGTAAAGACAAGGAATTCATTCCCTGTTCCCCATGGGCGGGCAGGTGTTCAGCCATGCCCAGGAAAGCCAGGCTTCATCACAGGTGGCTTGGGAAGACAAAAACCATCACACCAAATGTCACCCTCTTCCTTCTGCCCCAGCTCTGTGTGCTGAGCCCAATCCGTATGGTCTGGAACATCCCTTGGGCCAGCTGGGGTCAGCTGTCCTGGCTGAGTCCCCTCCCAGGTCCTTGTGAGGAGCAGCAAAGCCTTATGCAAACACTGAGCTTCCATAACCAACACATCCCTGGGTTATCAACACTGCGTACAGCATAGATCCAAAACACGGCCGCACTCCTGATACTGTGAGGGAAATTCGCTGTGTTCCGGCCAAACGCAGCACAAAGTGATTGCCATACACTGCATATCACAGTTATACTCTGCTCCAGCTTTCCTTAAGTGTGCCCTTTCCATGGCATTCTGCATTAAGTGAAATTGCTCACTTTCTTTTTCTGGCATAGGGTACTTTATACTACCTTGCATTTACTCCAGGTAAAAGCATCCAAACAGGCTATCAACACAGAGCTTGGCAACTTGTGACCCTTTGAGGACTGGTAGCTTTGGGCTACTACACCACTGGGTAAATGGAAATTTATCTTGATGCCCTGTCTTGGGAGTTCTGGTAGATGAAGCAGGCATTGTGTTGAATAACATGGCCTATTTTATCTCTGAGAATTTCTTCATGACTGAAAGGGTTAAAATCCAATTCCTCTGCAGGAGGCTATCACCCACATTATGGGAGGAGGAGATCAGAGTACATCTCTGTGTATATGTTGCGCTCTTCTTGCTCAGAGTTTTATTTTTGTCTGTCAGTAAATGTGCTGGGCAGTGAACAGTGGTGGCTGAGACAAAGGCATGTGCCCCTTCCTGCTGCCCCTTTCCACAGAAGCAGAAAACCTTTGGTAGCAGGAGAATGAAAACGAGCAGCACCTCAACACCTGCCCAGCAAGGATGAAGGGGGGACACCAGTCAGATCTAGACAAGCAGTCTCTGAATAAGAGACAAGTGTTAGGCAAGAACAGTGAAGAGGTCCAGAGAAGAAATGGTTGTATTGCTTGGATAGTGCAAGTTAAGCAGTGTACTGATGGTCTGGAGACTTCCCTCATAGTTGTTTTGTACTTGTACTTGTAAAAAAACAGCTGAATCTTCACCACCCTCTACTCCTCAAGAACCCTTTTGCTCTAAATAGACAGTTTCTGATGCCTGTGAAAAGTTCTGCTGAACTTGTTACTTTGACAAGTATTGCAAAACATGATTTCATTACCACTGACGTGTGGTTAGAAATACCCCACAGTCTATCCAGCTTAATCTGCAGCCACAGCTTGTCTGACAGATG
This sequence comes from Hylia prasina, assembly GCA_013397195.1. Lineage (NCBI taxonomy): Eukaryota > Metazoa > Chordata > Aves > Passeriformes > Sylviidae > Hylia > Hylia prasina. The sequence continues at coordinate 304 of VYXD01016444.1, read as the reverse complement.
AAACTGCCAGATTTACAGCTGCAGAAGTGAAACCAGAGTTTGGTCAGAGTCAGTCGGTTAAAGAACTGTGCTGTGCAGTTAGACTTTCACTTGCTGTATGGTGAACCCAAAATTTCAGTGCATTTCCAGCTGCTACAGAGTATGAAAGCACAATCCAAATGGGGCAGGGCAGGATCAAATATCAGAACATGCTTATCCTCAAGTGCTATTTTATTAAAAATATTTTATTGTAGAAAAAACTACATAGCAGTCAGAGAAGTCAGCAAGTTTGCCATCAAATCAACCTACTTTCTTTCAGTTTGAA
>VYXD01016438.1:28468-71806 GCA_013397195.1 Hylia prasina | reverse complement strand
TCCTTCCTTCCTTCCTTCCATTCTTTATGACAAATTATTCTCTGACCAAATTTAAAGGAAGTATTTAGACTGGTAGCATCTGAATTAAGCCAGCTGTGAATATGCAAAATAAATGACATAGAAACATGAAATTAATTATGTATAAGTAAGGTACTTTTAGTTTCCAGTTTCTGTTGCACACATACTCTGTTTACTGTTACTCATCGTCTCCTTTTCTAATTATGTGGGTTAAACAACACTATCAAAGTGTTCTTACAGATCATATTCTAACCCAACTGTAGATTCAAGTAAAAGAGGAAATCTTGATTCTTAGGCTTGAAGGTTAAAGCATAGAATAACTGATGAAGTTGCAAAATATCCATGACGTTAAACAGCCTAAAAATCATGTTATTGTCTTGTTCAGACAGGTTCATTCTTTTATCTGAGAATAATCACTGATCCCAGTCAGGGAGGAAAAAAGAACTGCTATTTGTTAAAAAGATAAAGGAAATTAGGCTCCCTCAAGGGTATTTATGAAATTGTTGATGTGAAAAAATATGTTCAAGTTAGAAAATCAGCAAGAAAGAGCCTATTTAGCAAAATAAACTCCCAATATTTATCTAAAAATATACTAAAACTAAATTTGCACAGAACAACTTTCTTATTAATTATAAATTAAATTATTATTTGGTCACCCAATTTAATATCCAGCTTAAATATTCTTGGTCCATCACTGTTTGAAGTGTGGGGGGATAAAAGGAATCTATCATGAAAAGTTAGGGCTGAATAACATGAACTTGAAAGATCATTACATTAGACTCTCCTTCAGACATATACATTCTCAATATATTTGTACACAGAGGGAAAAGATTTTTGTTGTGACTCAGATGATTAGCTATTGCTGTTTTAAGCAGCATCAGGAATATTTTCTGAAGTGGCTTATATAGGTCATTCTGACTTGATAAATAAATCTTGTTTCTGAAATCCTATTTTCATAAACAGGATGCTGAAACTTGTTTTCTCTACTTCAATTAAAACTAAAGGAATAATCTGGAAGAGCTTCTTCCATTTAAATGTTATGCATTGGAATTATTTAGCAACTTGTATTTGCTAAATTGAAATGTTCCGGCATACTCAGGTCACTCATCAACTCAGTCTACAAATTACTAACTTCTCCCTTTGAAAATATTATTTTTTTTAAAGAAAGAATTATCTGAAGAAACTTCAACAAATACATATAACATTTTTTCTGATTTTTTATCTTATAAAATCATTTGTGTTAATAAAACTCACTAAAATTTATTAAGGCCAAAATACTATAACTGCTTCCTTCAAGACCAGGACTCTAACAACTCTAACTGATTGTTGCATCAAAGTCTAAGTATGTAAAAGAACTAATGCTTTCACTTCTTCTGCATTTTATTATATGTGCTGTATTGTTTCAAAACCACAGATATCAGTCACCCATCCTTTCTTCAAAAGTGTAATGGGGAAAGAAGGAACAGGAGAGAGGCTGGTGCACTTCTACATGACTATCAGCCTATTAATCTCTTAAAGCTCAAAGGGTATGCAACACGTCCTACAGCACAGCACCTGGGCCTAATTTCTCAGGACAGTTATTTCTCAAAAATCTGACACTTAAAAAACCCCAAACAAATGAGTTTCTTAGATGTCAAATAGCACATCAAAGGACCCTTGAGGATCTCCAGGCTAATTCACTTTTTTATCTACTGAAAACTAATTTTCTTCTTTTTTTCTCTTTTTTTTTCTTTTAGCTTTGAAGAATTAGAAACAAAAGAGAACTCTAAAAAGAGATTTTTCTGAAACAAGTTGTCTAGCTGATATATGATCTCAATTTAAGAACTGTTTTCAGCTGTGATATTCATGCTACATATAAAGTGGCAATTAAAAGAAATTTATGTTGTATCTCACTAGGTAGAACTTACTAAAGAACAAGAAAATTATGCTTCACTGCTTCCCTTGAGGATTAAAATTGCCTTAATAGTCCAACTTGTTTATGATGTACTCAAGACAGAATCTGAGCTAAATGAGCCTGGACAGAATTTTTTTGAAACACAAAGAGACCCTGTTCCTAGATGTACTGAAGGAATGAAATGCTAGGAAATTCTGAAAGGATATTTATGTGGGAAATAATGTAAGAAAATATCCATTTATTGTGGTCTATGCTTGCAACTATATTTACCTATATACTGTCAGAGTGCACAAGATGTACATTCAGAAAGTTAAAACATTAAGTCAAAATCTTTCTACACATCTGCAACCAGCACAAGTCTTTAGATTTCCTCTCTCACTGGGAGCTGCATATTTTCACATTTATTTTCTAACTTGCTTCAAAGAATTAAGACATCTTTGACAACTATGAAGATTTTGTGGATTGCCTAAAGAACAAAGTTTTAGAGGTTTTTGGGATTCATTGTCATAAATGGATTTCTAAGGGGTTTTTTTCTGCATAATTTGCAAATGGTTGTGAATGACTGAGATTGAATATTTTCTGGATGTATAAATAATTTTAACGGAAAGAAATCAAGTGTAATTAAAAAAAATATTTCATCATTATATAGACCATTTATCCTTGAATTATATATAAAAAATAAGTGAAAACTCTTGTAAATATAGAAAAATTGAGAATAAGCAAGAAAATACTGTAGAGTCTGCTCAAGGTATTAAAAAAAAAAGTAATAAATTCCTTGATTCGGAATCAAGATATTTTGAATATATGTTCAAACCGAAATCTAAGTTAAATATTTCAGAGTAGCTTACCTGAATTCAACATGAATTAATTTTAAGTTTATGGAGCTGAGACCTTCATTGCATGTAATACAAATCAAGAAAGATAATTAATATGAAAAATACTTTAGAATAAATATATTAAAAAATCAAATTTTTTTAAAGAACTGTTACTAGCTCAGAATTTTAAGAACATTAAAGCTTCCAGCAATAATTCAGAAATAAAGATATGTGACTTAAAGGAATTCTTAGCCATATTTGAACTTATGCTGATGTATGAGTGCAGAAGAGATTTTTTTCCAGGAATTCTGTCTTAAAAAAGCCCCACTGTCTCCTGGTGGGGAAGAGGGGTGTGTTTTTTCTGTTTTGTTTTGTTGTGATTTGATTTGCTGGTGTTGTTTTCTTTTCCTCAAAAAATCACCTATAGACAGGCTATTTTTTTTCCTACTTATTTTGTATGTTTGATCATTGAAGCACACTATGTCCATTTTATCTGGTGCTGAGCTGCTCTGTCAGATTTCTATCAAGATTGGGAATATTCAGGCAGTAGGCCAAAGAAATGCTTTTGTTACAACGAGGTCTCTTAGTAAATGACTTTGAGAAATATCACTTTCATTAATAGTGGAATAAGTCAAAGGGAAGAGCAAAGAAGGACAGTTCAGGAGAATATATACCAAGTTAGTGAAAGGGAAGATAAAATCCCACTATATGGCACAGTGACATACACTGCTGTTTGGGGTGGTGTTTGTTGTTCCTTTCTAATACAGAATGTCCACTGATATTTGTACCTCCAATGACCAATAGTTGAAAATACTTTATCTAAGCACAAGCTTACAAGCCAATTCTCCAATAAAGTGAAAAAAATCTCCTGATTTTCCACATGCAACAGTTTCTTGCTTACAGATTTTTTGAAATGAAAAGCTACAGAGGAGAATGGAGACTAAGTGTCTGTGCAGTACAATTGAAATGTTTAAGGACGTCATACTAAAATACACTATTTTTGTAAATTACACTGAGAAAAATTGCCTAAAACACAAAATGTTTTTCACAACACCCTTTATTTGTGTACAATTCCAAAACAGCAAATTTATGAAAAGAGCAGATAGTATTTAAAAATCATCCCAAAAACTAAACAAACAAACAAAAACACAAACAAACAAAACAAAACAAATAAAAACCCACCAAAAAAAACCCAAAAAGGCCCAAACCAAAGCTATGTATCTTTGTATACACATGCACACATGCACACTTATTTTAAAGGCAACAGAAAGCAACCAATGTGGAGCACAGCTGTATTCTTTGACATGAAATCCATGTATTGTGTCCTTGTTTAACATTTTCCAAACTGTGAGCCATTTTACCATGTACCCAATTTTTCTTGGAGTTCTCTTGATGAAACTCTCCAATGAATAGCAAATCTGATGAAGAGACTTTACATTAATATTGAAAGTAAAGCCACAGTTGGTTTGTATTCCCCAGCTCTGTTCACTTTCCATGGCAAAGTAAAATGGGCCTTTCCTTCCCATGAATAATAAGTGAGCTTGAGAGCTCAGCCTGCTCAGCCACTGCACTTTTCTTTTTCCATAAACCAACTTCACATATGTTTATGAAAATACATATATTTTTCTAGCTTAAGTATAAATCAGTGTTAGCTATAATGAAATCATTTGCACCACAACAGAGTCTGGAAGCTTTAAAGTGTCCTCTCTAATCTTAGGAAAGCTACTGGATATGTGGTGTGGTCCATCTAACAACAAGGAATCACATTTTTATCTAAAATTTACTGATTACAAATATTTGAATTTTTTTACATAGCCGTTATTTTTCTTCTGAAAAACAAAATAAAAATAAAAAACACCCACAGCTCAGTGTAAACCCTTTACAATTATAACCATACAATTAGCATCTGAATCTGTTTTATTTGCAGTCCTTTGTTCAGTTGTTGTAGAAAGCACTATCCTTTTAATCTTCCTTTCTCAAAGCAGAGCAGGACCCGTTCTTTGTCCCTGTCTCTACTCATATACCCAAGAACCTCATTCCTCTAAGCATCTTGGTGGCCTACATTGGACTTATTCCAGTTTGTCAACACCTCTCCTGTATAGGAAGATCAGAGTTATGAACAGTATCTTAAATGGAGCCTCACCAATGTTGAATAATCACTACCCTCAATATTCCAAGTATGCTTTTGCCAATTAATATGGCACAGAGTGTAGTTTGCCTTCACCACATTGGAACACAATTAAACTGATACAGGAACTTGTGTTTCCTCATCCAGAATCATCTTTACTCCAATTATAAATATTTTCAATAATTTCATATTGTGGTGTATTTGTGTATTTTATTCTAAGAAATAGTCTTTCCCGTCTAACTAAACTGAGAACATCCATGATGTTCTTTTCACCTTCCATCCATTACCCAGTTGTTTTGGGTTCTGAAGATTTTGCTTCTATGCCTCCTTTCAATTGCAGTTATTGTAAATTTGGAGTATTCCTAATTACTTGGTGAGTTTTACAAAGTGTAATGGAAAGCACAATTTCTTTACCAGATGCCTGAAGGGTTGCCTTAGTCCAGGAATGCATACTGAGGAGGTTTGACACTGTATCATGTGACTTATAATTTCTTTTATGTGATTTCTTCTACCTAGCTCTGTCTTAGAGGCATGAAGCAGATTAGAATTTCAAAGACTATTAGAATGAATATTAGAATACAGGGAAAAGAAATTGATATTCTTTTATGCTTTTTCAATCTTTTTAATCCTATTTCATTTATCAGGTAGAAAGAGAAGAATAATAACCCTTTGGTTATTGGGGTTATGGTTTTAGAAAATCAGAAGAAAATCATGTATCCATAACTGAGTGCATTTCCATCATTGTTCTAGAGAAGAGACATTTTGTGGGCTTTAAAGATAGAATAGCTTTATAAGCCAGACAGACTCCTTCCACCAAGTTCAATACCTTCTAGTTTCTATTTAGAATTTAGACATAAACCTAATTTATGTTAGTTGAAATATTGATTTCATTTTAATCTTCTTAAAAAAATTGTTTAAATGGATAACTGAAGTATAAGTTCACTGAGTCTTCTTTCAACTTATATTTTTAATCACAGAATCATTGAATCATTAAGATTGGAAAAGATTTCCAATATCATCAAGTTCAGCCTTTGAACACCACCATTTCAACGAGATCGTGGAAATAAGTGCAGCCTATGTCCAGCTATTTCTTGAACACTTCTGGGGATGGTGACTCCACCACCTCGCTGGGCAGCTCATTCCAATATCTGACCACCCTTTCAGTGAAGAAATTCTTCCTAATGTCCAACCTGAACCTCCCCTGTTGCAAATTGAGGCCATTTTCTCTTGTGTCAAAATATCAAGGAGATGTAAAGAACGTGATTCTGGTGCTTAAGTATTTGTTCCCCTTCAGACAGTCATCACAAGAAACTCACAAAGAAACCTCAGAAGAAATCTGCAGGTTGCAGTGCAGCAGATGGGATGAAGCTACTATTCATAGAGAAAACTGGATGTGTATTCCACAGCCAAACTACAAAGGATTGGGATTTGTGTTTAAGTTGCCTTCAAAGATGCAGGAATTTATATGTGAGCTTAATAGCTATCCTTTATTGTCAGTTACAGACTAGTAAATAGCTTTCCCTAGCCTGTAGCACTGCATGGGGTGGTTGTGACCCAAGTGCAGAACCTGACAGTTGGCCTCATTGAACTCATACAGTTGGTCTCCAGCCACGGATCCAGCTGTTCAGATCCCTCTGCAGAGCCTTCTTACCCTCCAGTGGTGCAACACTGCCACCCTTCTTGGTATCGTCTGCAAACTGAGCAGGCATTCAATCCCCTCATCCAGATCATAAAGATATTAAATAGGGTTGTCCAAAACACTGAGCCCTGGGGAGCCCATCTTGTGAGTGGCCCACAGCTGGATGTAACTCCATTCACCACCACTGTCTGAGGCCAGCCGCCCAGCCAGTCCCTCACTTAAGGAGCAGTGCATCCATCCAAGCCATGAGAAGCCAATTTGTCCAGAATGCTGAGAAAGAGTGTTAAAGGCTTTACTAATGTCCAAGTAGACAACAACCTTTCCTTCATCCGCTGATGCTGTGCTGGAATCACCCTCTAGCTCCCGACAAGGCTCCGAGAGTGGCTGCTCCCAGACACGCTGCGATCTGAGTAGCACTAGAGCAGGGCTTGCTCTCCACAGCACCGTGGTGTGCTAAAGCACCAAAGGCAGAGACAAGGGCAGGGAGAGATCTTCCATTTAGAGTCGAAAGTGATTTATTACCAAAGAGGCTCCAGGGACAAAAGACCCTGAGCCCAGGTGTGCAGGGGCTTTTATACAGGGGAGGATCTAGAGGCGGGTACAAATTTTCAACCAATAAGGAGAGGACAGGGGAGGAGTACAAGGTGGGGTTTGCAATACATAAACCAATGAGGATGCACAGGGGGAGGGGAACAGTTCACACTGACCAATGGGGCTTCAAGTAACAGGGATTTCCAAGGCAGGGAGCTGGCACAAGGTGGGAGTGACAACTCAACAGGAGGAGGGACGTGGAACATTCTTAACAAGGGGCATGGTCTAGAGCAAGATGGACAATTAGGTGGGAGGATACAATTGAGGGCTGAACCAACAATACAGGGGGGAAAGGAACGAACCATTATACATAGAAACACACCACAATAATCCACTAAGTGTGTAACTTAGAAGAAGATCAAGTTGACCAAACAGGTCCCACCTTTCACAAAACCGTGCTGGCTGGGCCTGATTGCCTGATTGTCCTGCATGTGCCACCTGATGGCACCCAAGATGATTTGCTCCATTGCCTTTCCCGGCACTGAGATTAGGCTGATAAGGATGTAGTTATATGGATCCTCCTCCTGATTTTTTTGCAGACAGGCATCATAGCCACCATCTTCCAGTTAACTGGGACTCTCTGGTTAGTCATTTACTGCTGGTAAATGACTTAAAGTGGCTTGGCAAGTTCTTCTGCCAGCTCCATCAGTACTTTTGAGGGGATCCCATAGAGCCAATCAGAGACAACAAAGAGAAGCAGAAGAACAGATCTTTTTTGAATTTTTTTTCCACTTGCCTCAAAGTAGGAATATTTGGGAAGCTGAAACCTACTCATCTAGTTAAATAACTAAAGCTTCCATAAATTAAAATTATGAGAATTTTTTTATTCTCTAAGAAACATCTATAAAGGGAAAAGGTGTTGCTGTTTAACTTTTATCCAATACTTAAACTGTCATAATATTTACTTTAGAAATGGAAGATGTGTATTCAACAAATGCCTTCTCCTGAGAATTTGTATATATTTACTTCTTATGTGAGATCCAAAAGAAGCAGTCAGAACAATAGAAACATTATAAAAGAATTATAATATTACGGTCAGAAATTTAGATTCCCATGAATTCCCAGGTAATGAATAATTAAACAAGATTTATTTTAAGGGATTTCTCACTTGGATTTAAATTACATTACAGGCTTCTGAATATCTCTGTAGACTTCCAGTTTTGCCTAGAATTAGAAAAAAAAGTCAGCAGAAAAAAATATATGCAGAACCGTCTTTTCTGAAAGACATTTCTGGACGTAAATTCAGGATTTGAAAACTCGAAATCTTTGTTTCTTTTTTAATGTCTGCTGTCCATGAATTTTTTAGTCCATCAAAATATATGGATAAAACAAGAAGTTCCATAGCTTTTCCAGGTAATTGTCTATAATTTCAGGTCATGCTTTTACAGTCCTCTTGTTCATTGTTTCTCAGTTGTTTATATATTTTTTTAAATTACAGCAGAGTACAACTGTTAATCCTTTCCAAACAGAACCTAGGTAGAATGCAAGCATATCTTGCTCATGTTTGAATGTTTTCTATATGGAATTATTTTTATTTTGGAAGATATGAGAAACAACAGTCTTTTAGTTCTCCCATTACTTTCTCAACCTGTATCTCATCATTGAATTGAAATAAGTATATTTTAATTGAATAATTTTTTTTTTTTTAAGTAGGAATATAGATCAGAAACTTTGGAAACAGAAAATTTCTTGCTGTTTAAGAGTATTTATTTATCATATGGAAAATGGCCACTTTATTAAATGACTTGTTGTGAAGATAGCCATGGATATGTAAACAGAAATCCTGACATTTAGAAGAAAAGTTTCTATTCATTTGTACCCATATTTGGGCAATTCATGTTAAACTGGATAATAAACTGGAAAATTAATTTTCTCTCTGTAATTACCAGAGAAATTTTAGGAACCAATAGACTTCTCTCACGAACTAAAACAAAAAAATCCTAAATTCATGTGTTTTGCATAGACAGAATATTTTTTAATAAATAAATTATGCATTTAATCTGTGAGTTGGTATGGGGCGGGTATTTTGGTTGTTGTTTTGTTTTTTGCTTTTCTTCCCAAAGACAAAATTCAGCTCTATGTTGTTAGAAGAAAGAATAAAATTTTTGTTAATTGCTTCTCTTGTTACATTCAGAGCTTAAAATTCTAATTGCATTATAGAAATGTTGAAAAAATTATATTATTAAAGATATTACCCAGTTTAAATTTCTGTTATGTTAAATTAGATTTATTCCTTTTATGAGGTAGAGAGGCATTTGCAATTAAGGCTTTACTTCTAAATTTCTTCATTATTTTCTTTCAAATCTGGAATTTATAAATTGGCGTAATTAAAAAAAAATCAATTGAAATAACAAAGTAATTATAGAGTACCATAACCAGTGCTTCCCTGGATATTTATGTGATGGACATGTCTAACTACTTAAATGCCTCAAATTTTTCTTTCTCACAGAATTGTATTCATGTGAATATATTAGGATACACTGTGGCTACCTTAATGCTGGTTTACCTGCTTTGTTTAACTGTGTTTTAAAGCAGTCCAACATTCATTTTTCTTTAATTTCCCTTGGGAAGCTGTCTAATAGATCTGAGTGTTAGCAAATATTTCCTCATTCAGTCTTAATGTTTATTTCTCATTTTGTCTGATTATATTGAATTATGCTTACATATACCAACTTTAACAACTCTATTCATTTCTTGTTAACAACCTATGAATAAGATGAACTACCCTTATAAACTGTGCTTCTTTGGTCATTGTCTATCAGGAGTACATATTACAAATTTTTTTTTTTAACTTTTTTCCTTAAATCACTAAAACAGTTCAGTTCAGTTTGGTTTGTTGGTGGTTTTTTCAATTGTCAAAATAGTTTTTTAAGACAGTAAATGTTCAAAATAATGAAAATTGAAGTTCCGTAGTACTGGGGTGTTGAAAATTTCCTAACTTTCTGATTTAAAAGCACCCACTCTGAAGAAATAATGTTACATAACGCATTCTGCTCTATTGTCATGCCTGATCACATAGATGAGCTTTCTTTATTATTTGTATACTGTGTCAGAAAAATGCACTTTCTATTATTTTTCTACAATATTTTATGATAATTTGCTGTTCATTTTCTTTTTGAGATCATCATGCAAGCTAAATATTGTCCAAATCTTTTTACCTGCTGTCAAACAACAGTTACCAAGGCCAACGAAACTCCCAGGCTGTGGCGAGGCGCATGTGGAACATGTGGGTAGATTTTCCTCAGAGAACCTAGAGGTTGTCCATCAGGTAAAGTCATCACAGGGCAGGCAGACAGCAATGTGTCCTTGAGCAGCAAGGACACCATCTTTACACCACCTTTACACCCTCTGAGATGCTACAGAGTCTCAGCATATCTTCAGGAGATATCATCTACTATCTGAGGAAAATGGGAAGCACGAGTCACTTCCTCTAAGTGGCATCTGACAATCAGCTTGCATTGTAGGGTATCTCACATGTCACCAGTAATCTAAACATAGGCAACCAAATAGACGCTCGATCTGTACCTTACACATACATATCTACATGTCTATAACTGAACTTGTCTTAATCAGAAGCTGACTCTCATTCAAGTGGAGCAATTTAGGTAACTAAATATAAGGGCATCTGTTTTAACTGTTCCAAAATTTTGCAGCCTTGTCTTCAACTGCTGATGCAAAGAAATGCAGAAGTAGGATCACATGTGCCAGCAGAATCCAACTGCTTGAATAACTTGGACTACTTTAAAAGGCATAGATATCTTTGCATAAAAATGAATAGAAGCCTGGGTATGCTGATTATTCAATGGAGAGTAGCAGTAACCTGAGGTAGTCAATGAAGAGAAATTCAAGGCACATTACATACATTTTTCAAATTATGACATCTGAACAAAATTAATTATGTGATATGTCCTTTTAACTATAAAGACATTTTACCAGGTTACCTAAACATGTCATACTGTAAATGTATATATTTGTCACTGAAATTCCAAGTATCTCCATGTGATAGATTACAGGATTATGTAAACTTCCTCTTCAAGGTGTGCATTACCCGGTTAAAAGCTCTAAATTTGATAATCAGTAAGCACAGTCAAATGAAAGATAAGATATATTAGTTAAATCTCAGTGGCATATTAACACAGCTTCAGTTTCAGAACTGTCAGGTGTAGAGCCAATTCAGACACTAAAGCACTGATCAAACTTAAATTTATATAAATTTAATGTAAACTTGTATCATTAAGTCAAATAAATCTAAAAGACAGCTCTAATGCTTTTGGTGTTGTGTAAAAGTATCCAAAAAATTAGAAAATTTGTAGCTACCCAGATTTATGAGTGGAATTTGATTGCTTAATTATGAAAATCTCATTTGAGATCTGGGTTTAAAGACATGTCATGGCACAGAACTGCTGCAGTTCTTCCTTCTGTACCAGTTGCTGGAGGTTATGGGATATACTCAAAGGAATTCTCTCAAAAACATTTGTTGCTGGACTGTTACTTAAGACTACTGGCTTATGTGCCTAAGCTTTCAGGAGTTTTGTCTCCTGCATTTAAGTTGTGGCACAGTAATTGTTTCCTTTCATTGTATACATACAAAAATTAAACTCTCACAGCCAGGTACCTTAAATGAGAAAATATATTTGTTTAGATTATTTCACTTACACTGAAGTAATTAAATGAACATTTATTCCAATATTGTCTGTGTAACCATGAATGAAAAAAAAAAAAAAGTCATTATGATTAAGTAGGGACTAGCATATTTTTTTTTAAAAAAAAGGAGGGGAAAAAGAGCATTTGAGAGAAATTGCTCATTTAGAAAAGCATTCATGTATATGTTTTAAAGGCAAATTTTAAGGCTGGTGAAAAATTACTACATTATGAGCTGTAATACAAGTTATTTTTTGTAGAAGAGAAGCAAAGGACATGACACTGATGTGAAGCACTGTATTATGAGTATGAAATGGGCATGTTTGAAGCTATCAAGGGAACTCTCAAGTAAAAAATATGATGTAATTACATTGTTACCTCCAACCAGACATTTGTACAATTGTAATACAAGATCTAAAGTAAATTAGAATCCTTTTGGAGCAACAAGTTGAGACTAGGCAGAATGTTTTGCATACAAATTGGTGATATATCCCTCTGTTTAGGGAGGGATATATCTTGACCCAAATTGTGCCTATTCTTCAGGCACAATTTGGGTCAAGAATATGATGTAAATTTAGATACAAATAAGGCAATTGTACAAAACTTGGGAAGAGTGTAATTCAGCTATAAATGTGAATAATGTAAATAAAATATAAATTAAGCTTCAATTAATCTATTAAAAACAACTTTTAAGAGGCTTTTTTTCCCTCGCTTTACTGGTGCCATTCAAGGATGGCTTAGATATTCTGTCTTACCTTACTTCTCTGTTGAGTTTGCCAGATAACACAGATGTTATGCATATACTAAGGAATCTCACAGGATACTATGTGCCTCTGATTAGGCAAGTGAATCAAATCACCAAGTTAAATTGTTTATAGAATCTGGACAGCAGATCAGCTGATTGAGGAAATCTATTGATCAATTGAGACTTACTCATCTAGAAGATTAATTGTCAGGCTCATAAAGGTGCTTTGGGTACATTGTAATGCTGAAATGGCACCAGATGTGATAGGACTGCATGCAGAAGATTATACCCCTTACCAGAGTTTATACTAACATGCAAAACTATTGGACATGACATAAGCAACTGCTGGATGTAGCAGATGACCATTTAAGAAATGGCAAAAGCTACAGTTCTGGGGTTTTTGGTACAAGAGAGATGCAGCTGCTGGTGAAACTCCAATAAAAGGTCACTAAGATGATAAAATGACTGGCGCACCACTACTGTGAAGAAAGACTGAAGCAGATGAGACTGTTTAACCTGAAGAAGAGAAGATTCATGGGAAATCTCATCTGTGTATAAAGATACCTGAAGGGAGAGGTCATGATTTAATACCTGAGGGAGAGGTCTCCAGCAGAGTAAATGATCAATACTTGTTTGGTATCTGATGCCTCTGCAAAACTTCCTCTCCCTGTTCTAAAACATCATGGAGCTAGATTTGTTTGATATATTCTGCTTGCACCTAATTTGTTTGCTTATTTTGTTCTTGGAAGTAGTTCAACCACTTTTCCCTGCACTTTAATAAATTGAATCTGAGGAGATACCATGCCTGGAAAATCACATTGTGAATAATTAAATATTGATACAATTTATATGCAATTGGAAACAGTCTTCTAAAGGGATGTTTTTGTGCTCTAAGTACAATCACATATAATTCTGACTGCAAATTTTTCTAGGGACAATATGTATGTTATTTACTATGGGTACATTGCACAGAAAGTATGGTATTTTTCATATTTACCACCTATCTGGGGATCACATTTTCTGTTCCATAACCACGTGTCATTATGACTTCCTAAATATCGCTGTTAACAGAAATTAATGTCGATCAAGTGAGGATAGGTAAAAAGTCAGTCCAAGTCATTCTAAAGACATCTGTAAATGCCCCTTAAATGTATAAAATTGAGAAAAGATCATATTAACAATTGAACTGTACAGAAAAATAAAAGTACTGAAGCCTCTTGTGACATTTTTTTCACTAAGAAAATTATTTACTCAGTTTGGCTATTACATTATCCCAGAAGAAAAATAATGTTTCTTGTAGCTTTTTCAGTAATTATTAGATTTATATTCTAAACCTAAGACCCAGGTTTTAAAGATACAAACTTTAATTACACTGGGAAGAGCATTAGTAGCAGCAATACATATAAACTCTCTTGTCAAATAAAAAGTTATTTAAGGTTTTTTTTAAGACAAGTTTTTGTAGGAGTGTTTTCTAACTAGAGCTCAAAAAACCCACACAACCCAGTAGCCAACAAGCAAACCAACAGTATAATATAAATAACAATGAATATTTTATAAGGCAGCATGACTTTTGGCAGATTTACTATAAAATTAGTTTCTCAGAAAGGCTAAATATGGAGCAGGAGAGAAGAAATAATTACACTTTTACCAGCAAAGGGAAAACATCATTTCATTCAGTGGATAATGATCAGTAATGTAAGTTGTTTCTTACAGGGAAAAGAAAGAAAAAAGAATTTTGAATTAGAACAAAATATTTACACTTAAAAAATCCTATGGCTAATCAAGAATAGTTAACTAAAATAGAGCTAAATGCTCCTTTTAATTTATTATTTTTCAGTGTTAGTGACAGATACTCCATGTTTGTCAGTATCATTCCTGTATAGCTGATCTCTGATGACAATGATGTTATCTTTATAGAGTTCAGATCGTCCATAAAAATAAAATAAAATAAAATAAAATAAAACATTTAACATTTTTATTTGTTTCAGCAGTTTTCTATTCAGTGTGCTCAATTACACCTATTAGGAGATCTTCACAGAAATTTATACAAAGCAAAAAGACTTTAATAATATTATATTATAATCACAAAGATATGTGTCTAATATTCAAAAAAACATTTTTGAGGGCTAACATTTTCCATCCTTTGTGTGTCAATGCAAAGATTCCTTTCAGTAAAGTTTCAGTCAGGCAATTTTGATAGTTTCTAACAGTATTCTGGGAGCTGGGTTAGTTTTTCTAATGCGTAAACTTTTAACTGATGTTACCTCTACAGCTGATTTACTGCTGTTTCTTTAAATCTGGATAGTTGATTTTGTTATCTTCATTTTCTAATGGAAATGTACACTGATGGTGCACATGATTTGGAAAATATTTCAGACCTCCAAATTTCACCTAAAACCTTTAACCTTCTGCCATGTTACACATACGGTTTCTTCCCACTTTTATTTTTATTATGTTCAAATGGGGCAACAGGCAATGCAAATCTGTCATATAACCTTTATGTCTTTACAAAATGTCCTTTAATAATATGAGTCAACTG
Organism: Hylia prasina; assembly: GCA_013397195.1. Lineage (NCBI taxonomy): Eukaryota > Metazoa > Chordata > Aves > Passeriformes > Sylviidae > Hylia > Hylia prasina. The sequence continues at coordinate 56,796 of VYXD01016438.1, read as the reverse complement.
TAGAATAAATTGCCAAATATTAATTTCAACTTTTGTAAACATAACCTTGTATCCTGAAAGAAAATTAGTAAACACACTTTTTTTGACAACAATTTTGTTCCACATTCTTTGTTATATATGATTTATTGTCAACTTTACATCGACTTTTACTGCTGTAGTCCTGTAGAACTGATTTTTCTTTATTAAAAAATTCAAGCAAGATAGACTGATATGTTCTATGCTGGTTCCTTTATGCTTTCTGCTGATTTTTTTTGCATTCTTCTACCATCTGACTATACTTTAGAGACTCTGATGTCTCTAGTTGACCCCAGCTGAATGTTTGCATTTGATCACTTTACTATATATTAAATATATTTCTATCTAGCAGTTACTCTTTTCTATGAGTTCTGAATGCTTTCATAATCACATTTGTCATGTTCCAGTTTAATTTATATGCCTATGCAGGGAAATCTTAATCTGTTACTCTATTTTCCCAAATTCTCAGGAGCATAGTTTTAATTATTATTATATCAGGGATATTCAAGATAAACATGATAGTTATGAGAACACATTTTACAGTTTCTATGAGTGTAATGCCCTGGTAGAAGTCAGGAGTTGTAAAAAGTTCCCATTTTTGTTTGTCCATCAGGCACTGCCAAAACCTGAATTCTGTTTCCTGAATGCTTGACAAAAGGAAAGCTGCTATTCATAATGTGGCAGCTGGTGCTGGGGAGGAATAAGATGTCTTGTCTTTAGGTGTCTCACCTAGAGAGAGAGGCCAGTCACTTCTCAGCAGCTACAGTGGAACCACCCGTGGCCCTCACTAGAGGTACCAACGTCCTCACTTGATCGTTTTGCCTGCAGCTGCTGTAGTTGATGGTTAGTGAAGTAAATCAGGATCCTATCAATGACTGGTTGTGCTGGTTGTGTAAAACACTGTATGCAGGACACAGCTAGGGGTACTGCACAAAACTTGTGTTAATTGTTTATACTGCACCTTATTACTGATATAAAGATAACACTATTGAGAGACCATTGAGAGACGAAGTTGTAATCCAAATGAAATTATTAGTTCATTGTGACATAACCACAGAGAAATAAATCAGCTTCTCACATATTTATTTAATCTTTGATAAAGATCGTTATAGTTCAGTAAAAGACACAATGTAGGCATTACAAGCAAAATTGTCTTGTATTATGAGATACGCAGCTTTATTTTTTGATAGAGAATGCATGACTATCACCTGCTCTGAATGAGTTTTAAAAGTGAACAATGAACAGAGCTCAAGCAGGAGAAAAATGGCAGTGAATGAAGCTTAAGCATGTTATTTATCATTGAGCATCTTAAACAAGACTGCCAGTCGTATTGTGTGACTATGGTTCAATTTTAGGTAGAAACATTTGTCTGGCTAAGGAAGCACATATAATGCAGAATAATTCTAAGCATATTCAGAGCTATATTTATTTATATTTCAAGTAATTTATCCTATGCCTGAAGTTTAACAGATGTTAACTCAGCTAATTCAGGATTCTGGCAGATACCACTGTGCAAGTATTTAGCATCAGTGGCTGAATTTATTATTCCATTATCATCTGTGAAGGAACAAAGAAAAATAGTGTAATAATTTCTGAGATATATAGAAGTTGGCACTGAAAAATGAATTGATGAATGCTGTTTGTGTCTCATAGTACTACAGATTTGCTTTCCAGATATTTCACAGTATCTATGTCACACCTGACAGCTTCAAGAGGAGTAGATTTTTGCAGCACCTCTGATGCTCCTATCCATAACCACATCCCTGATATTTTAGCGTCAAAAATTTCAAACACTTTCCCAAAGAAAGGGTGGTTTTGATGTTTCCACAAATATTTTTCCTGTTTCTCTCTGTAATGTACCTTTACAGACCACCATAAAGCAGCTTAGACCATGCTGTGAGTTGTAAAATTTACCAGAACAGTGAAGCACGGGCTTGGGAAGATATCTATAAATGGCAAACTGACATCTGATAACTAAGATAAAAATTATTTCTCCAATGGTGGGGTGGGGGGTGGTGGTCTCCCTTTAATTCCTCAACTGCTATATTTATGGGTAGGTCTTTCAGTCAAGATATAAACAAAAAAAAACTGCTTGAAAAATAAAGTATGTGAACAATTCTTTTGAGATGTAGAGACTTAAAAGAGTATGTTAAAGTAAAAATCTTTTTTCACACATTGATGCCAAAGTATCTTTGAATACAAAGAAACTTTATAGAATTTTTTTCATTACTTTTTGTGGTCAGATGTTAACGGTAATTTGAAATTCTCTCATGTGTTTTCTTGTGAATACCTATAAAATCATGATTCATATGAGCCACAACAAACACCTAAATTTTGTAGAATTGTAGACAGACATTTCTACTCTGATTGTGCTGGCAAGATGCCATATATAGTTTTGTACATTTTTGAGTACAGTTTTATAATACTATATTCATCCCTTTCACTTGTAATTCCTCTCTCAGTGTTGGAAGCTTTTCCCACGGACTGAAGTCAAAGCCAGTGTCTTCTTGGGCTCCATGCCAGGGTCCCCAACCCCCCTGCACAGATCCCAGACCCCCCTGTACAGGTATCAAACCATCTTTCTCAGGTCCCAGACATTTCTGTCAAGGTCTCTGACCTTCCAGGGTGACCAAAGGGATGCCCTGGACTCCAACACTGATAGAGGGTGAAATAAATAGATTTCTATTCATTCAATGTCTAGTTTATATGGAGACATTTAAAATATAGGTATTTTTATCTTTGAGACTGCCTTCTACTTTCAGTTGATGCAAGATGGGCCATTTGAAAATCCAGCTGTCTGCAGATAAAGCATAGGACTGTCCTGGATAGAATGGGCTCAGTCTCACTGCCCTTGTGCAAACCCATTTTTTCATTCACGATACCTTTTTGTATTCCACTTCATATCCCATTATCCCTCCAAAGGGCTAGATTTTGGTGCATGTCCTGTGTCAGAGTATCCATCCCTGCAAGGGTGCTTCACTACAGTATTTCGGAGAGTTTTAGAGGTCTACATGAGGGCAGCTGGACAGACACATCTAAGTCCATCCCTAAAAGGCAAGGGAATTCCAATGTGTAAAGATGGAAAAGATTAAACAGATTCAAGAGGGAAGAAGTGGAATGTTTTCTCACTTGTGTGTACAAATGAATAAAATAACTTTTAATCCATTGCGATGACTATCAGTATTTACTGATGAGGTTGTAAACCTACAATGAAACTGAACCTGTTCATGAGATTTCAGTAATGTAAATTCCGTATAGTCTCTAAATATATTTTCATGATTCAGCAGCATTCCTTACTGGAAAAATGATGCTCAGTCTTATGCTCTAAAATGACTGCTAGTAAAAATGAAAGCATATGAGTTTCTTTTTTGATTTTAAGTCTGTATCAGAATAAATTTTATTCCAGACACAATTTTCAGTGGTTTCCATCTTACTAATTAATTGAAAGAGTTAAATCTTGACTGCCTTCATAAATCTCACAGCATCTTCCAGGGACAATATATTAAGACCATATTTACACATAGTGACTATCTTGAATACAGAAACTTTTGTATCTGTATAGTTTGTTTGGCTACATTTATACTCAGTCCTATAGACAGTGACAATAGCTACTTGCTTTTGAATGTACATGAATGTTCTAAACACAAAGAAACCCTAACCTAAAAAGCAGTATTTTTTTCAAATATAAATTCATGTGAACATTATTCATGAAATGCCACTTAATGTAATTTAATTTCTTCTCAGGGATTTTTATTTAATAATAAAATTAATTATTTTGTGAATTTGTCATGGTCATTCAAGTCAAAAGGCTTTCTGACTGCTATAAAAGGCATATTAAATCAAGACACTTGAAAAATGACATTTTTTGTCATTATCCAACAAAGGACTTAACTTACATTGAAGTTAAGTGAAGCACATGGATTTTGTAAGGTAAGATATGTCTCCTTCTGTTAGAGGAAACTTCAGTCATGGTGATGGTATCTGGAAAAATTGTGAACAGCTCTAAGATCCTTTAAAACTCTAAGCCTAAGGAGAATATAAATGACCTAAAATGAAGTGAATTGCTTAGCTAAATATTTCAGTTTTTAAAAAAATGAACAAAATACATATACTTATTAAAAACAGACTCAAAATTAAGGTTTTTTTATCCTAATTACTGTGAATCAGTCAGAGGAAGAACAACAAATATCAAGTTGAAATCATACAGGTAGTCCTGAAAAAACTGAACACTGAGAAAGAAAACCCCCTAGCCTTCCCAGCAGAGCAGATAGAACACTGACGAATCAGTGTAAAAATAAGTAGGAAGAATCAAAATTTAACATCAAAGAAAAACATCAGCTTTGTTTGTGGAGTTGTTTGTACAAATAATAATTCATGGTAGAACTGGTTGTTTGTATTTTGGTGGTTTGCATTTTCGTAGTGTCACTCATATTTTGATTACATTCTTAAAATATTAATTAGTCTAACAAGAAATTCTAATAATTGGATCTCCATATAAGGAAAGAGTATTACTCAAAATATACCCAAAGTAGTCCTCTGGAAGGGAAAATGAATTTTTAGTTTTAGTTCAAACCACGCCTGGCTGTCTTCAAATTATGATTATATTTGTGGGGAAAATAATGCAGTTAATTCAGTTTATGATATCATATTGACAGAAACAAGATAAGAGGACAGAAAATAAAGCCCCAAAAGTAAGATCTGATGCCAGCAGACTGCATTATGACATTGTAGAGCTAATTATAGCTTTGCTCTTTTTTCTGTTTCTTTAACAGTACTTAGCCATAATTGCATCATTCAAAGCTTCTACCCCTAATATACAAACATATTTGAAATATCCCACTTTAGTTTTAATTGACTGTCAGATATATATGTAATCCTAGGATAAATATTTTTCCAGTGCTAAAACAACTAGGTAATGTCATTTTAATAATCAAAAAGCAGGTTGAAAATTATTTATTTGCCTAAATTCCATCACTCCTAATTTTAATCACATGCAGTGTATGGTCATGCTATTCTATCAATGTGTGCTCTCAAGCTACTGCTTTTTTTGTGAAAATTTGATGTGCATATTGCTCTACCATATTTTGGCATATGTATAGATATCCCTTTGAATTTTTGTCAGTTAAATAAGAATGTCATTCTATTAAAATTTATACCACGTAAAAACTCAAAGAAAACACACAATAGCCATAAAACTGCTAACTGAATCAGCAAGTGGTAAAGTGCTAGGCAGGGAAGTGATTGGCCTTCAGAGCAGGAAATATTTCAGGGTCTCACAAGAGAGTAGAGAAGCTTCATGGACCAATCACATACCAATTATTTTCAAACCGGTGAAAAATGTCTTTAGAGAAGCATGTACACATATATCAATACAATACAATACAATACTGTCAATACAAATTTAATAGCAACAGTAATTTAAAATGACATTTACTTTCACAATCACAAATCTTTGTCTTATAGATCAGGAATTTAACAGTAAGTTTTCATTTGTGGTGATGCCCATCAGCTAGGTGGAGCCTTATAATATTCAAAACATGTATTCTCTTTCTCCAAAGACTGCATTACTTAAAGGAAAGCATTGAATTTTGCCAAGAGACACACAGAAAGACAATCAATCAATGACAGCTTTGCAAGAAAGCTACTCGTAAAACTACCCTTGTTTCTCACTTTGTATTCCTTGAGGTCATACATTTATCTAAAATTTTTGGTTCTTTTATGACTGAGAGACAGCTACAATTAGAATGTCTTAGTCAATTTTTATTGCTGCATAAATGAACTAAAGGAAAAAATATGAATAAGTAAAGAAAAATATCATTTTAAAGGAAACCTTGGTGCAGACTGGACCACTTTCAGTTTGTTTTCATTCAATGTGTTTTTCTTTTATTTCTTCTTGTTATTTAGGAATGATACTCCCCAATTTAGTATTCTCACTGAAACTCTCCAAACCATGTGTCACTTGCTCTCCCCGTTTCCCTCCCCTTCCCCTCCTGAATGCTCCCTCCATCCTGGGACCAGTGCCACCCCACCAGCCTCAGTGCTGCTCAGGACCAGCATTAGCCAACCACCATTTCCACCACTCTTGCTCAGTTGGAAAGAATTCTTTCCCCCAGGAAGAGAGGGAGTCCTTTACCCCCTGATGTGAGGTGGCATAGAATAACCTCTGTGTCCTACCCATACCTTACCCCAGCTACTGCAAAAATTATCCCTGACCTGGCTGGAAGCAGGAAACATCTTTATGCACATTCATCTTTCAAGCTTTGATTCCTGATGTACTTAATTGTATCTTTTAAAAACCTGAAATGCTTATGTTTTTTGTATGAAGTAAATTATATCTCTACCCTTCACAGCTTCCTTTTAAGGTGAAGTAATGGAGATTTTAACATCATTAAGCCACAGAAATCATGTAACATTGAAGCAAGAAACAACTATTAAAATTCTGAGGTTTTATCTGAGGACAACAATTAGTTCAATAGCATGTTACAATGCAAACACTAGGATTTGGAAACTGAGAACTTTCAGAGATTAACAGTGTTTGCCATCTATAAAACATATTGTCATTCAAAACAACAATGATTTTCTCAAAGGAAGAACACAAAGCCAAATTATAAATAAGACCAAAAAACCCTTGTCCTGGATTTTAAGATAGCTAAAAAAAAATCAGCACTTTTTCAAAAAGGTCCACTCTTGCTCCAAGAAAAGATCTATCTCTTTAAATGAAAAATAAAACAAATTCCAGTCATGGGACTTTGTCTGACATTATTCAATTTACAAATTATAGGTTGCTTGTGGTTAAAAAAAATACAACCTCAAGTCACTGAAATAGAGAAAATTGCATATTTCCCAGAGAAAAAAATGAATGAAAATAAGTAAATAATAAATAATAACCATATATGTTACACGCATTAGTAGCAGTTACAGACTGCTAAATTGTAGCCTGTACTGGGGAAAAATGTCTATTGCTATGCACATGCTGAAACACAAGATCTGAAAATTTCTGCAGAATGTGGTGAAGGCCATGTGTATGTAATCACTCAGTTACACCAAAGACAGAAATTTATCCTCTATACCCTGATATTTTCCCCTAAGAAAGGTTGGGGTTTTTTTCTTGTGAAAAGAAATAATTACCTTTCCAAAGTAAATGATTCTGCAAAATAAATATACTTTAGAAAAAATCATGAAGAAAAAAGTAACTGTTTAATAATTCTTTTTTTCTCACAAGCCATTATGAAAGAGACTGTATCTATTGAAATATCTCTCACCTAAAAGACATTAACCAAATATTGGGAAAACACAGAGTACTATCTACTGCCAAAAGCACAAGACAATAAAAGTATTCCCTCTGGGAAAAATAAATAAAAAAGAGGCTGAGTAATGCTTTTCTATTGGACATAAGGTTCCACTGAAGAATTCCAAGTATGTCAGGCAAGCAGATGTCTTTGTTGTATTATGCTGTATATGCTATTTCTGTATCTCATCTCATTCATACAAAATGAATATCAAATATTAAGCTAATACGAAAAACCTAAATAGCAAAGGAGTCTCCCACTATGGTTAAACAGACTCTGTAATAAAAATTATTTTAGAAAAGATATTATTCAATTGCCATTAATAATATTCAATAAATCAGATTTTTTTAAAATAATCAGTGACAGAGATGGACACTGTTCTCATATTCATAGAAGAATAAGACTACCTATCCAAATAGTTACTCTTGAACAAATTACCCTTTAAAAATCCTTACTCTTGTTTGACATGCATTGGGCTGCTTTTCTTCACATTTTGGTGGTTGAAGGCTGGAGATAATGCTTTTCAGTACAGTACATCCCATGATTGATCTAATTACACAACAAATGTTTCAAAGCCTGCAACACAGGCATTTCATATGTCCCATTTAATTCCAGAAAATACATGACTGTTATGCAGAGGACGTAATTTTTTCCACTAGCTTTTAAAATAAATATCTTATTTCTTCACAAATGAAGACCTGCATAGAAAAACATACTTAGATAATGCTTCTGGGACATTTGCCCTATCCACAAAACCCAAACAGATGTATAATTAGGAAGGAGTTACTACAATTATATCAGTAATTTGATAAATTTGTGGGCAGGTATCTGATTTTCTTGACAATTAAGGTTTACACTTATTAGTCACTGTATTTTTCAGAGTTTGGTCCAGAATATTTTAGTTTTAAATACCTCAAGAACTTGGTCTTCCAATCCTTCCCTTAGGAAATTATTCTATAATCTTGTCAAGAGATAGGTTATGCTTATCACTACCAAGTGACAGTGCTTTCAGGTATAACATGATACTCTTATTTATGACCTGAAACAATCTCCACAGAAAGATAACTGAAGTGGAAAAAATCCTTTTAAATTTAATCTTCGATGGTCAGGCAAATAACAGAACTAAGAGTGGAAACTCAAGACATTTATTATGTCTGCCTTGCAGTTTAACATCAATAATAGTGCAGTCATGCTTATTCATTTCAGTTTAGCCTTTCAATTCACTTTACATTCAGCATCCAGCAAACCTGAGCTAAAGACCAAACCAGTTATATCAATTTACATTACATTTGACTTATTTACCTTACCTTTATATTTAACTTATTTATAGATAATATGAAATGTTATATACCATACCCTATTTATGAAGGTGTTCCTTAATATTCATGAAAAGATTTGGAAATTACAGGCTGTCTATATTCCACAAATTACATGACAGAAGAAGAATAACCTAGACATCAATTTGTTTTCCTTTCCAATAGAGGGTATGGGAAAGAAGCCTGTTTGGCTGCACGCACATGTAACATTATCCCTGCGTCTTAGCCAGGTGAGATCCCTGGGCAGTAAATCATAAAGATATGAAAAGCTAGGAGTGAAGGACAATTTATTTTTTACATCTTCACTTAAATGTATTTTAATGAATGCTTTATCAAAACAAGTATCTTTAGAAGATATTTATGAAAATTTTGCACTGATTCCCTACTCTTCATAAAATAAAATAATTAGGAGTGACAACTTTCTGGCAGTTATGTTGTTAGATTTTTCTGATGTTAGTTAAAATAAACCTCCAGATGGTTCAATCTTCAGTCTGTGGTCTTTAAAAAATAAAAAATTGATAGCTGTTTGACAACTGAGAGATCTCCATCTACCGAAGAGATGCCATGTCCTTCTTTATGACAGAGCATAGTAGCATAAAAAAATGTTGTAATTACTGGTGAAACATTTCCAAAGCCATAGGAACATTTCTCCATTTCAGTGATGGGGTGGCCATTTGGCCACCAATGCCATGCCCTCCTTTGAGGAGAGCTCTGCCCTGTAGCACTCAGCAAGGGAACAGGGCTGGGATGAGGATGAGGACTGGGGTTGGGACAGAGCCCTGTAAATACATAGTAAAACCATGGTAATGGGATGGTGGAGATTGATCTGACTCCAGGCTCAGAGCATCCTCAAAGACGCACACATAGTGCTGAAGGAGACTTGGAACAGTCACTCCTGATAACAAAGATGCAGCAGTTGGATTTTTTTTTTATCACTGATGACTGATTTCTGCCTAACCTGCCCTCCAGGAGAAAATACATCTTTTCAGGCAATCCACTTTACACAGGAAAGAGACTATTACCTTTCAGTTTGAAGGAGTTGAAGCATATTAGAAAACAAACATCCCTTCAAACTAAATAAGTCCATGTATTTTGCTATTTTGTTTTATGGCAAGTTTAATGACATTCTGTTATCTTTTTTTGACTTATTTCCGTTTATGTTATAGAACATCATACTCCACCAAAACCCATTCAGGGCTTAGCAAAGTGAAAGAATTACTAAATAAATCTTGTAACCCTGACTTCCATTTATACACATTAATATAGCCAGGGGGGTTTGTGGTTTGTTTTTTTTTGGGGGGGGGGGGGGAGTTATAGGTTTTCTTTGGCATTTCTAGATATGTATAATCTTGACATCCAGCAAGCAATTAATTTCCAAATTGCTTTGTACCTTCCCCACCTCTACCTGCCCTGTCTTGCACATTAATAATGAAGATACACAATCAAATAGAGCTCTGACTGATCTGATCAAATACTTTCCCACCTCCATAGGAATTGTAACCATACATCAATAGAATCAAAACAATAGAAGCATATCTCACATGTAAAAATGTAATATTGTACAAGGAGAAAACATGTTTAAATATTCTATAAGTAAATAGCAGTAGTGATAAAAAAAATGTTGATGAAAATTAGCAAAATTAGAAATGAGATTCTGAAACAGAAAAGAAAGCAATATTTATCATTAGTTTGAACTGATAGAAAAATAATTATCACACTTTGGAAATAAACTCCTGCTTGTCTGTTTGTTTGTTGTTTTACTTCAAGGAGTGAACCTTTCTTCAAACACAAAAGAATATTATCTAATGAAATGGCATAAAATTAAAATCTTATTTTCCTGAGGACAAACACCTCGTACTTCCTTTATTGAACTTTTCTACTAATAATTTGCTCTGATTTTCAATTATAGAAGTATAGCTGAGATTAAAATGTTATATTTTATGTTAAACACACAGCAGTATTTTAAGAATTTAAATTATGAGTGATCAATAAGAAGTTTGGTACTCCAGATTCCCCCTACTAAAAAATATTTTAAAAACCCATTACCTATACTAGTATTATATAGAATAATTTTTGTAAATAATGTCAGTATTGTTCTTTATGTTTTGCCAAATGAATCATTTTCCAACATAAAAAAATCTTTTTAGGTAATTTTGAGTTCTTGTGGCTGAATCTGCCAGTCACCAATTAAGTGACTGGCAAATATGAATGAATTGTTACTTAAACTTCTAAAAATGCTTCTTGAAGTAACTTTGCTTTGTTGATTATTTGAAAAAAATCACTTAAATGGTAACTAACTAAATTAAAATGTTTTGGAATATGTGGGTTTCTTCCCTATATATGAGAAATAACTTGAAGTTAATAATGATTCAAAGAAAAACTACCCTATTGAAGCACAACTTTTTTTTTTTTTCTGGAAACAAATTTAGGTTTAGGTTTTCAATCAAATGTTTATAATCTGTGAATATAGATTAAAAATGTAAACATTTAATTTTGCTATTTTTTAACAAATATTTATGAATACTTTCTGCATGAAATTATATAATTTAATGTTCTTGAGAAGGAAAAAAAAAGAAATGTGGGAATTCCCTCTTAAAAAATGAGTAATTTCACTTCCTCCATTTGTTTTCATTTCATTAATGAAAAACTAATAACTCTCATTTCAAAATAATAAAAAATAATTTGCTTTTCCACAAAATTAAGAGTAAAACTCAGGAACTCTTTATAATTGCTGCAGATGCACTGTATACAAGTCTTCCAGGAAAAGTGCAGATATTCATCATAAATCACATTATAAGTAATATTATAAGTAATATTTCCTGTTACATCTGTTAAATTGAAAAATTATTTGCAAAAATTTGTGTGGTTTAATTAACTATTTTTTGTTATTATTTTGTCAGAGTAAATCTCGTAGAATATTCTGAGTGTGAAGGGACCTACAAGAATCATCGAGTCCAGCTCTTAAATGAATGGTCTATATGGGGACCAAACCCACAACCTTGGTATTATTATACCATGCTTTAACCAAATATATAGATATATAAACCTGTGCATCCCAGAAGGTAATTTCAATTTTATATGTGTGTTTGTTTGTGTATACTGCTATGACTAAGACAGCTAAAATAAATTTCAGCAGTAAAATTTCTGTATTTTCTTTATATGTAATTATGATTTAAAAGCAAATCAAGGCAGTAGCCCCAAAGCATACAGTCCAATTAATGGTAAGAATCATCCTACAGTATTGGCAAGATGATATATTGTCATAGAAAAAGAAGTTCCTCACTCTTTTAAGTAAAAATGCTGCACCTAGAGAATGAAGATTTACTGTTCGGGGGTTTTATATCCTACGGGGATGTTAGCACAGAGTCATAACTATGACCACTTAACTGGTGGTTATCGTTTTGGAACCATTTACAGCTCTCCTGCAAGTAAGCTGGTTCTTCCCTGAAGAAAGGCATAAGAGGAAATTAAAATTAAAATTTGAATGTTATATTACTATCCCAATCTTTCATTATACAGATGGTTATGTAGATCATCCTCCAAACATGTATATCAGAAAATGGTCAGTATTTGTCTTTGCACTTACTGGCCTCTAGGTAAGGCAATCCTTTGTGAATAGGTATTTGTGACTCAATGCATAACAGCAGTGTTTTAATTCCAAATAAAATTAACCAGATTGAAAATCAAACCAAATTGGTACATTTGTCAAGCCAAAAATTTTGACAAAGCAAACTTTCTTTCTTCTCAGTCTCTTCTTCCTTTCCTTCAAAGGACAATGTTATTTCAGTCATATGTCCAAGAAGAACAGAATTGCTTTTATGGATGGGAATTTTTATTCAAAATTTTACAATGTTTATTATATACCATATAATTATTTATATCTATTCAAGTAGTGCTCATATATGACTGCTATGTATTATCATCTAATCAGAAGTTTATTTCTACTTCCATATATAACAGGTATATTTATCTCATTATTTCAGAAATGAAACCTAAATCTCACCTTTTAAATAAACTCTTAACTAGTGTACATGCGGTACTATGAGATAGCATCCTGTGCATATATTCTTATGGTTCAAAAATCCTTCTCAATTTATTTTTTTTGTGGATTTGATAATTTCTGATTCATTGTTTTATTGGCCTAAAGCTTGAAATTAGAATTCAAATTACATTTATTTCTGATTTTAAGTTTTCAGATTGATTAGATACAGAATATTTACATTTATTTACAGCTGATGAACTTCCAGAACTTTACATAGAAAGAGAGTTGGCCAACCTTTATGTGTGGTTAGGAAGAGGATGGAAATTGTCACTTTTGGCTAAATGAGAAGGCTTTTTTCCATTTCAGATGTGTACTTACATAAAGGGCATAGTCCCCTGGTGACATCTGGGAAGGGACAGCTTCCAAAAAGACAAGATAATAGAGCTCAAGTGAAGTGCTGCCATTGCTGGAAACAGGTGGCAGAAAAATGAGAAGTGGGGGTTATTCCTTACACAGGAAAGCTGTCTAAATGCATGAACCTTTCTCATAGCAAGGGCTGTGAGTTGATCCAAGGCTTGTGACTTCAAACTAGAGGACATACTAGTGTCAGTGATATATTGACAAGTCCCTCCAAAAAGAGGAGGAAGTTGTTTTTCAACTACCAGTGAAAGTTTCATGATTATCACGTCACCATTTTGACATTTACTGAGTGGGCAAAATGTTTGGATGCAAGCAAGGTGGTAAATATCAGGGTTGTGCCAATTACAGTTTCTTGATACAGAAACATGAGATGACTGAGAAAATATTTCTGCTGGCTTGCAGTAGTCTCTATCAGCATCAGCTATAGCCATGTCAACTACAGGAGGGTGAATGAATTTAAGATCATAAGAGAAATGAGGTGGACAAATAAAATTACTATCCCAGTTTCAGAAGAGCTGCAAGTTTTCCAGTGAAGCAGTTGTTGAAATCCCATGGGAGGCTCTCTGCAGTGTGAAAGGACACAGGAAATATGTCTGATCTTCCTGGACACCCTCATAAGTGCACAAAAAGGGACCATTCTGATTTGCAAAACTTGAGCAGGAGTAGCAGAAGATCGTCTTCACAGGGAACTCCTGACTGGATTGAGATGTAAAGAAGAAATTCATAGAAGATGAAATCTGGGATGTGTGAGAGGACCACAGAAACTTTACCCAGTTTCTGAAGTTAGATTTGGTATGGAGTGTGAGAGACCACAAGAAGGACACCTGTAAGGACATTGGCAGCAAAGGAAAGCGAAAGAAATTGGGCCAAAGCTCAGAATGATGGAGAATGAAGTGATAAAAGATTCAGAAAATTACTTTTTTTCATAAAGCCAGAAAAAACTCCAGGGAAGTCCTAGTCTAGAAGTATCTATGGATATCTTGTGATATAAGTCTTCACTGGACAAGGCCTTGAGCACCCTGTTCTAACACTGAATTTAACTGTGTGTGAAACAAGGCTGACTAGATGACCTGCAGAGCTTCTTTCCCGTCTATATCTGCATTCTACTTTAATTCCCTAAATTACATTCTTTTGTGTTTTTTTCCAGTAATGGATAGAGACTTTTTGTTAAGCAAACAAAGTTTTCAGGGCTGCTGCATCTGACCTCACATTGATTGACAACTTTCTTGACATATTTCACAAACCTTTTTTCCTTTGAATCAGTGCTTTTCCATACATGTTTGTTTTCTTTTTTAATTTCTGGCTGTAACATGTAAGTTACCGCAAGATATCCTTTCTCTTAACATTCTAATAAGAAATTGATTTCTTATTGCACAACCTAAAGGAATTGAGTGAAAAGGTTGCTACACTCTAATAGAAATTTATTTTCAGAGAAAAATTAGCACATTTGTTGTCTCAAAATTATATAACAGGTTACATCCTTGTCCCTCCTCAGATAGATAGTCACTGACATTAATGGCTGGTTCTCAATGCAGCAAGGTGAGATCTTTTTAAACGAAGAGTGGAGGTGAAGGCAGCTGTATTCCCTAAGCTCCTTGAATAGTCTTCTGTGCAGGGTATTTTGAAAGCAAAAGCAATTTATAAATTAATGTCAGGGTTACTGAACCATTCAATGGTCTAAGAGCCCCCATGAATTCCAATTACCTCTCTTCCACAAACTTATCCCATAGCTGTTAGTATGGGGTCAGTACAGTGAAGTTCACTGCAATCAAGATGGGACAAGGTTTACCTTTGTTTATCTTCATCATTCACAGGTTTTGTAGCTTTACTTGACTGTAATCTGTTTTTGGGAAGGGAGTGCTGTTACATTCCTTGAAATATGTGCCAGTGCTCAGGCTGAGACAGATACAACTCAATGAAGGGAAGCAGGACCCTTACTTATATACCAAAGCCAACTAAGACCAATGAATTATGTTTTTATTTGATAATAGCTTTAGGTTTTAATTTGTGGATAATTAGATACTTTACTATAAATGACCCCAACCTTCCTTCAGCAACATAACCTCCATTATTGGGAGAATATATTCTCCCTTTTTTCTATATTCTTTGCATTTCTATTGTAAGATCTCATTAGATAAGGTAAAATAATAATTTAAAGATAACCAAAGCAACCAAAAAAAAACCCAATCCACCCACACTTTTGTATGATTTCTGCTAAGGAGCCCTGTTTGGTGTGATTTCTCAGTGTGGGTCCTGACATGAAATGGTGTATCTAGATGCATGAGTTAAGGATAGCTACATTGAATGAATTTAGACTATTTGATTGGAGTCAGAATTCTAAGAGGAGATATTTGAGACATGAATTAGATGGAAAAGCATAGGACTTTCAGGTAAAGAAGGAAGACAGAGTGTTTCACCTGAAGACCAGAACATTTTCTGGGTTTTATCAGTATGTATGTCAAATGTATAAGAAGCTTGCTGTTCTACAAGAGGGAAGAATATGTTTTGCCCTGAGCTATCCATATCTTTTGTTCATTGTCTTTCATATATTAATAAGCATAATGAGAAGAGCAGGTCATTAAATTTAATGTTAACTTATTGGGCACTTCAAAATAAATAAGTGCTGTGCTGCTGAGAACAATATAACATGCCATCCACAGTGCACAAATCCCACAATTAAAATGCTAATTAACACTTTTATTTACAAGGAACAAGGTTATTTGATTATAATCCCATTTTCCCTGCTCTCTCCAGCATTATGGATTGATAAATCAATGAAACAGCAAACCAACCCTGTTGCCTGAGGAATGATTGAGTTTTGCTCTCTCCACACAGATCTGATATACATCATGAGGACAACATTATTAGCCAAATTAGGCAGAAGCAACATATAAGTTTCTTTCCTTTGTTGTTTCTTTTGTTTTGTTTGTTGCTTTGGTGGTGTTGTTATTGCTTTTGCTTTTTTTGTTTTGTTTTGTTTGCTTGTTTGTTTTCCTGCATCTCTATAAAGAAACTGCAGTTCAATTTGGCTTTTGTTCATCAAAGTCTGTGGAGAGCTTAGTTGAAATCATATTTCTTGGTCAGTTATTGAAACCAAAATCCAGAACACAGTAAATAGAATTCAGAAGTTTCAGTTATGCAGGAATTAAATAGAAATATATATTTCTTCATCTGTCTAGGGAGTTTAAAAAGAAGAAAAAGGAAGAATCAAAATGTTTATACATATATATATTATATCCATTATGTACACAAATACCTATGTATGATTGTATAAAGGTGACACTAAATATATTCAAATATTTGTGTTTCAGAGTCTTATAAGGTATGGAATTATGTTTAGATCAATTTATACCTGAAGTTAGTAACATATGGGATGGAATTACAGATGTTACTCATTCTTTTTTCAAGATACAATAAGAGAAAAAGAAAAAAAATATGCATGTGCATAGTGACCACAGCAAAGTATATATATCTTTCATACAGAAACTGAAAACCATGTGATAATATTGACTTCGGGGGCTTTCAGCATTTAGAGACTTGTTCAAACCATTAGAATACAAGTTATGTTTATGCAGAGCAGAAAAGGAACATCACAGACAGAAAAGACTTGAGTGGTCCACAGCTTGCAAGTGTTTGGAGTGGTTGTGTTTGTGAACCACTGAACCTGAAAACACAGAAAAGATGGATCTATTTTTTTCTAGTCCAAGGTGGTTTATGTGCCATCAGTTCTTTTGTCATTATAGCATTTTGTATTTAAAGCTTATTTAAATAGACCAAATGCCTGTGTGCCTGCAACAAGTATTTGATACACACCTATACAAACCTCTTTATACTGAGCCCATGAGAAGGAAAGCATAATTTTCTCTACGTTCTTATCTTTCATCATAGATCCCTACAACATCTACTACAGGTTTGTGATCTTTATATGCAACCTATATAATGACATATTTTGTGTTATTTCTTTATGGCCTGCAAATAGTTACCTCATAAAACACATATTTTCCCACTTTAGGACAGGACTGTGTTTTCATTTTAAAATGTATGGGAAAAAGGAATCTTTGCTTGATCCTTAATGTAATGAATTCAAATATCATGAAAGACTCAACACTTACCATGATTATTCTTTTATGTTTTACCTAGCTTGAATATGAAGAAATAATTTCTACATCCATGGAACTTCAAATTGAATTTTCCTTTTTTATTTAGTTCCATCAGAGCAGATAATGAAATTCCCGTATGAAAAACAGAGAGATGGAAAAAATTCATAATGATAATTGCAATCAAGTGGCTGAATGAATTTCCTTTAGAATACTATACACGTAGGTATGTACTAAGTAGGATGAGCCTGAAATTGCAGCCCAAGCTGGTAGCTATAATTGAAAGGTATATTTTTCCTGTCTTGAAAGGTCATACCTTTCAGGATGTGTTCCTGGTGACTGCAGGTGGGCATATATTCTACACATCTTCAGAAAAGGACAAGAAGGTCAGCCTGGGAAAATTCTCACTTCAGTACCTGAGAAAATACTCTTGGGGCACATTTCTGAGCATGTGAAAGAGAAGGTGACTAGGAAGAGTTAGCATGTATGTACCATGGCTAAATCACACCTAAGAAATCTCACCGCTTTCCATGATGAAGTGACTAGGTCTGCAGATAAAGAAAGAGACACAGATGTCATTTATCTTGACTTTTTTCAACACTTGGAAGTCTCTATTTACAAGTGGAGTTCCTCAGAAGTGTATCCTATGGCTTCTGTTATCTTTATAACAGATCTGCAGCAGGAATAAAGGATGGATTAATTCATAGTGAAACAGACTGAGGAGTGACTGACTGGAAAGGAGCTCTGCTGAAAAGGGCCTTGGGGTTGAGGTGTCAGGAGCATGGCTGGCAGTAAAGAAAACCTGGGTGTTATCAACAGGAACACTCAACTCCTCTTATTCCCCCGTTTCGTATATCACAGGTTAGAGTGCATCTCAAATGCAGCATCCAGTTCAGAGCCCACCAATGAGAGAAGAATGTTGATAAATTTTATTTAGGTCAGCTGGGAACAACCAAGCAGCTCCAGCACATGGCTCATGAAGAGAGGTTGAGAGAGCTGGGCTTGTTCAACCTGGAGAAGAGATGATTTGGGGACAGCCAAACAACAGCTCTTCATCTCTAAAGTTATAATTGAGACAGATTTGTCTTTTTAGTGAGATTTATGGTGAAAGAATGACAGAATTCATGCATTATATAGAGATTATTTGCCTAGGTATAAGGGTGAAAAACACCATTATATAGATAATGAAGCACTGGAACCTCCCAGCTCTCAAAAAGTGGGAGGTTGTCCATCCTTTCCATCCAACATAATTCTCCATCTCTTCGCCCTGAAATCCTACAATCTTGGAGACTTTCAAGGCCCAGATGAACAAAGCCCCCAGAAATTTCCTCTGCCTCCAGAATTCGTCCCGCTTTAAGTAAACTATGGCCACCTAAACTCCCTTCCAAAATGAATTATCCCATGCTACTACATGAAAGAAGAGAGGAAACTTAGAATGTTGTGGCAATTTTTACAGCACTTGTATTATAATACATTTTCTATTTAATATTTTATGCTACACGGTCATTATGAATAATAATAAATCCAGTACAACTCCCTTTAAAGTATTAATTAATCTGGCCTTTGAGTACTTACTATAGTTTCATAGTAGTGAAATTTGTACTACTACTTTGTACTACTGTCATGACATATTAACAAAAAAATACAATGAGGGAGTGCCTTTACAGGTTATCAGAATTTTTAGTTCTTACTACTTACAACATGTGTAAATCTTCTTAGGTCTGGATTAATAGCCTTCAGCTATGTGAGGTGAGTGATGAAGGACAATTCATCATCTTGACACCAGGATGCAAAAACAAAGGGATTTCTGGGGGCTGTAAAAGATGCAGATGGACAGTAAATGTAACAGCTGGAGAGGTGCTACAAAGTATGTCCAAACACGAAAAAAACAAATCGCTGCTCCTTACGGGAGAAGCATTCCTTATTTGGGAATCAGAACGTGGGGTCAGGAACCACATTAGTATTCTGGAAGAATCTGCAGGACATCTCTTCACATTGCACTCAAATAGAATTTTTTTCCCCTACTCTTATAGATGTTCTTTCCCTTATCAATCTTACAGATTGTCTGAAAAGAATACCAGGAAGGAGAAAGGCCAACAGGATACTCAGTAGCAATTTTCAGTAGTCTAGGAAAATTCTGTCTTATAGTTGCTGAAGATATCTTGTGCTTTTGGTGTAGGGAAGTGGTAACTTATTAAGAGTTTACTTAATGGTATTTTTTCTTATGTACAATATCTGTGCTGAAGAGATTACTTTGAGTGTGATTTGAATCTTACTACCTTAAGTGTGTATTTTTAACACATGCAAAAAAGGAAATTCTTTGCACATTCTTTTAAATATAAAATTAACTTCAGCACATTCTTTACTCTGAGAGATCTAAATACCCATGTTTTTAGAAGTCTTTAATAACTATTAATTGATGTACTACATGCTACTATAGCATTGCTAATATCCTAGGTCTCCTGCGGAGAGAATCATGTCTCATTGCTGGATTTATTTGGTTTCCTTGAAGACATGAATCACAAGAGCAGACTTGTCTTCTTGCCAGAAGTTTTCTTGCAAAAAGCTTTCCTCTTTTTTCAATTTTTCATCATTGTCATCTAGCATGGCTGAGGAATTTTGTTTCTATCAGGGAGAAAGACAGTTCATCTTTGCAGCTTCTCTCTGTAAAAACACATTTAGAGTAACTTTGAAAGCACACAGTGCCTTGCTTCAGGTTTAATGTCTCTGCCCCTACAGAAGATACCATAAATCTAATGAGACACAAGAAGAGGTGAAAAACAATGAATAAGAGGGAGATAAAAAAAAACAGAGGGGGAGAGAGGGCAGGGAAAAAAGAAAGCATTATCTCATTGAAAAGTAAATAAATTGCCACTTGCTGACAAAACCCTAAAATATTGAGTAAAGATGATCAGATAAGATGAACGGTTAAAGTGAAAGATTTTCCCAGGCTTTGAATCAATAATAATTAGATTATGTTACCTCAAGCAGCAAAAGAAAAACACCTCAACATGTGTATGAATTGCAGCCAAATTTGGTGTGATAAGTAATTTAAAACTTTGGTTGTAATTAGATATTTTTAGCAAGATAGAGATTTAAGATAAAGATCACCTATAAAATGGAGACTTAAGAGACTGCTGGTTGGTTTTATAGGAAAAATGTGTGTGTGTTGACAGATAACATTGACTTTCCCTGTATGAACTGATTATAAAACTGTGAGATGCAGGTAGTAACAGCAATAATAACATAACTGAACTTATACTCTGAGCTTAGCTGAACATATATATATATGTATATATACCACTGCTAGAATTAAGGTGCAGAATTATTGCCCCTCCATTGCTTTCAAACATGTGGTTGTTTGGGAATTATTTCTTCAACAAATTTGGTAACAATTGTCTGTGAATCCTTCATTTCTTAGTTGCTTCATAACATCCATGAAGATGCTTTAAGACACACCTTTGCAAATAATATCTCTTTTACTGAATATATTCAAACATATATCAACTACATTTCATATTTACTACTCTTCAGAAAATGCTTGATATCTATTTTTGAAATAAACATCATGCTTTCCCTTAACTTCCCTCTGCCAAATATTGTATACTCTTAGAGAATGCTGATTTAAAAAAAAAAAAAAAAGAAAAAGGGGCAATGCTTTTCCCTGCTATGAGTTATTGTGCATCTTCTTATTCAGTGGACCTCTGCTGGGTTTTCTACACAATTGCAAGAGTATTTTAAAAGAAAGAATTTTCTTTTTATCTGATCACCTGCTTGTAAACATCTCCATAACAAAAATAAATAGTGCGTGAACAGGCAAATAGTAGTTTGCTGACCGAAAGAACATGATAACCACTGACATATGAATTTAAATCATCATTCAAAAATTACTTGATTACCTGAATTTCTTTCTTTCTTTCTCTCTCTCTCTCTCTCTCTCTCTCTCTCTCTCTCTCTCTCTCTCTCTCTCTCTCTCTCTCTCTCTCTCTCTCTCTCTCTCTCTCTCTCTCTCTCTCTCTCTCTCTCTCTCTCTCTCTCTCTCTCTCTCTCTCTCTCTCTCTCTCTCTCTCTCTCTCTCTCTCTCTCTCTCTCTCTCTCTCTCTCTCTCTCTCTCTCTCTCTCTCTCTCTCTCTCTCTCTCTCTCTCTCTCTCTCTCTCTCTCTCTCTCTCTCTCTCTCTCTCTCTCTCTCTCTCTCTCTCTCTCTCTCTCTCTCTCTCTCTCTCTCTCTCTCTCTCTCTCTCTCTCTCTCTCTCTCTCTCTCTCTCTCTCTCTCTCTCTCTCTCTCTCTCTCTCTCTCTCTCTCTCTCTCTCTCTCTCTCTCTCTCTCTCTCTCTCTCTCTCTCTCTCTCTCTCTCTCTTTCTCTCTTTCTTTGAAAGAACTGAATTTGCAACATATGATTGAGCATCTTTAATATATTTAAGCTATTGTAGGTTACATGTAATGCAACTGGAGTCTTCTTTGGTATGTTGAGTTATAGAAATCCAAGCTTTTCTCTGCCTTAACATGTGCTGGATAGCTACATGGTGTGCATGAAAAATCATATTTGGGGTCTAGCAAATTAAAGCAATATGTCACTTAAGCCAGAAGACTCAGTCTCCCAACAGGGGTTAAATGCTCTGCTCTGCTCCTTCTTCAAAGCTGAAAAAAACCAATTTTTGGACCAGGAATTGAAGCTTTTAATTGAAGCTTTTTTTTTTTTTCAATTAATTGAAGCTTTTAATTGAACTTTTAATAGGAAATAAAGTAAAACTGATGCAAAAAAACCCACGTGCACATTCATAATTTATTAACATACAAATTAGTATTTATACCCTGCTTTGAAAATTTCAGCATTTTACTGAGATTAGTCAATTACTATGCTACATTGTTTTTTCTTTTTTCCTGGCTTTGAGGTAATAATTATATATATCTCAGTTTGTTATTTCAATTTACCTCTTTACAATATATGAAACCATTTTCCACAATCTTTTTCAGTTATTCCAAATTAATCCAGGTGTGAAGGTCAGGAAAATACCACATCCACTGGAGTCTTCCACAAAGAGTCTCCTGTGTATTTTGGTTGGACTTTCAGTGAGACTAACCTGCCTGGATTCTACAGATTTTATTTTTTATGAGATTTGGAAGATGAATCTTTCCCTTACCATATAGAGTAATCAGACACATCTTTTTTGGCCATAAATGTGTTTAAGAACCTTATACTTTATGTATAATAACCTTCTTTGGTCCTTAGAACACTTTTCAGAATTGACACAGTGAACAAACTGAATTTTGGTGGCCTTTAAGAGCTATTTATAAACAAACACAAATTGGTTCACATTAAAACAAATTAAAAAAATGCACAAAATTATTTCTTCACTACTGCTAAACTTGGAATTAAGCTTTTTATAACCAATAACTATGTTTTCTGGGTGTTCTCTATTTAGCTGGAACTAAAGGGATAACAAGCCATATGAAAGAGGTTTTTTATACTATTCTTGGCCTATTCTGAGATTTCATGGAAGGAAGATTACTCAAAAGCACTGCTGAGAGAAGTAAGACCTTGATTACATCTGCCCAGCTTTAACCTACAAGGAGGTTTTGATACTGGCTGGGAAAAGAAACAAAACACAGATAATGGTCATAGGTGTGGTTTATCCAAAACCAGTAGACAACATTTTCGAGGCATGCACAAGAAAGAAACAAAGAAGCAGAAATGAAACACTTAGCAAGAGTAATCCGTATAGAACTTTGGGCATAGGAAACCAATTGCTGGTAATAATCTATATAACTACAGCTAATACAATAGTAGTAATAATAATAATAATAATTTATATTAGTTCAGAGAGACATAAAAAAGCACCCCAACAACCCACTGGTGGTTTATCCCAATGATTTAACTTAGAAAGAAGTAAGTAGTGAAAACAGTCCCCTTTGGGAAACATATCCACAAATTCTCCCACTACTCTGTGTAAAGGCCAGGTGGGAAGATAGGATGTGGACTCTTGGACCTCCTGGAGTCCTCTCCCATACAGAATTTTTGAAGCTGATCCCATCAGCAGCCTGAAGGCTGCTCAGCTGAATAAACCTGCTGTATTTGTATAACACTTTATATTTAAATGCTGGGGGGAAAAAAATTGACATGGAGTTAGAAATTATGTTTATTTTTAGATAGCTTGTTATAAATATACAAGAGTATTGCTGATTATGTAGATCAGATCTATTTATTCTTTCAGTAAAGTAAAAATAAAAATAGAATTTGTCATGCATTTATATTGACAGCCATCTCTTCTTTTAACTTACTTTATGAACTATGATATTTCAATCAGTGAACAGATGTCAGAATCCAGCACAACCACATTCTCATGTTATTTTTCTTTAAGAGAAGGAAGTATGTGAAAAATGCAGCAATAGATTTGGACCGTAAACATTTTCATCCTGATTCTGGTCCTCACCTTTTAGGAACCTGTTCTATGTACCACCCTGAAGTTCCAACACAAGGCTCTAAAGGTAAGCAACTACATAATATACCACAGTGACGGTTGAATTTACATGTTGGCCAGTAGAAAAATACCCTAGTGGCTCTCAGGGAGTTTTGTCTTTTGACCATTGTTACAAAGCAAGGAATACCTCCATCCTGTTCAGGGAAAGCAGACTTTCATTTCAAGATACCTTTATTTGCTCAGATAATATATACTTGGTTCAAAAGCCTTATGTTTTTAAAAAAATATAAATTATACACAATATAAATTATACATGCACAATTATATATTACCTATTTAAATGCCCTTGATCACCTTTCATACACACCTTAGAAATATTTTGTGGTTACCGAGATGTTACTAAGCCCTTGGAAGAAAGAAACTGTAAGCATGTTATTATCTCTTGTGGAAAAATGATCCTTCAGCTGTGCTATGAAAGGGTCATGTACCTTGAAAATCTTAGCTTCTTCAGAAAAAATCAAGTGTGAATGTGACACTTCACCCTCATCTTTAAAGCACTCATCTATGAAGAAAACTAGAGTGTCCATTCACAGTTCTGGGATAATTTCTCTACAGAAAATATTCTTTAATACAGTATAATGTGAATTACAAAATATCAAAATACAAAACTATCTCAGGAAAATAAGTAACTAAAACCTTTAGGGAGTGGTCTCAACAATTATTATGGAGAACAGCTTAATGGTTTATGACGTGGTGTAAAGTAAAATAGCCCCATGAGGAAGCTGTGAATGCTTCCTTTTACAGTGTTAGAAGGTCAGAGTGTTTTGCACATGCAGCAGTGTCCCAGCTGCATTTCCTTTTGGGCAGGCTGTCCTAATCTTGCTCTTGAAATGCATCTGTTGAGCGATTTCTTGTGCCTGTACAGAGAATTAGGGGACTTAGACTCCACAGGTATGTGATACTGAATTGCAGCACAGATTTAATGTATTTGGCATGAGTCCTCCTGAAGATTATCATATGGTCTCCTTGAGACTGTTGGTTTATACCTTAGGATGACTCTACTTTCCATTGCTCCTCCCTCTGGATTTCATTCACCTGGGACAAGAGGTATGAATTTAATAACCTTCATCCAGAGAAAAAACCTGAACTGAGATCTAAATGAACAGGGTACAGTATTAAACAAATGTAGCAGTATTCACAGCTGCCATTCACTTTTGTCAGAAATTGATCTGCTAGACTGGCTGAAACCAGTTAGATCAACTTTGTCAAGGAAGATAAGATGAATGATTCTGGCAAACATTGTGGGAACAAAGTACGAGTCAGCAGTCAGATGTTTTTATAAACTTCTGTTCGAAATTAAGAAAGTTTTTTATGTGACATCTAGCTAATTTTTTTGAGGCTTATGGTTCTAAAGCTATCAATTCTTAACTTAGGTCCCACCTTTTTGCACACATGCCTTTTAGCTAAGGGATTTACCTTTGTTTTTGTTCCTGTTCAGTGGCATTTTTGATTGATGTGTATTGTTTAACTTGGTAATTAATAAGAATATTTTCTTTACATTTAAAATGGTCATTTCTGATTTATGAAAAATACTGTTGCCCTACTACCATTTAACTCATTTTTTTTTTACATCAGTGTATCTTTTGCTCCCTAACATCTCTCCCCTTGTTCTCTCTGAGACAACTTCAAGTGCCCTTTCACTAAGATATATCCTTTGGTTGAGACTGAATCAGATCAGTAGCTGATCATTATTCATGTACTTCTATTTCTTAGGCTAAAAAAGGGAGTTGTATTATGCTGATTAAATGAAGATATGTATTTATCACTGAGTGAGGAAATACTTTGGGTTACTCTTATGAGAAGCCATATCTAACTGGATTGTGGGGATTTTTTTGTGAAATTGTCTTTTGTTTTTTGTGTTATGGGAACTTTTGGAATTTTATTTTTGTTGTTGCTTGTTTGCTAAATCTCTTTCTGATACAGACTGTTATAAGCAAAAAGTTATTCTAGAAATGTATGAGGAAGAGGTCAAAATTTTGCCAGGAATTTCACATTTCTTGTAGGAAACAATAAATTCTCAGTGTTGTTCAATCATAAATAAAATATAATATAGAAAGTATTTAGGAAATACTCTAAATTTAAGTGTTAAAATCTACTGTTTTGATAAAAACTCTTCCAAAATTATCCTGGTAGTGAATCTTTAGGTATCTAATGCCATAAACATACACCAGTGGTGAAAACTATGAAAAAGGTATTGTAATTTTTTTGAAACAGATGCATCTATGGTCTTTTTAAATTCACTGATGATTAAAACTTGAGTATCCAGCCACAAAAATGTCAGCAACTTTGTAAATATAAGCAAGCAAGAAGAAATTTTGTCTTGCTTCTCTGTTTCTGCAGTTTTTATTTGCCTTATACTGTGGATTTCAAATAAACAGGACATGAATATAGGGCAGAATTTCCATTGCCTCTTCCAAGTCTACAACAAATTATGTTGTGTTGCTTACAAGGCCCTTCTTTTTTATTCAAACATGCATTAAAAATTTGTTGCTGTCTGTGTGACCTGTGAATAAATGATATTTTTTAAAGAAGATTCGCCATGGGTTTTGACATCATTATTTTTTCCCTGATAAAATGCAGGAAGATCAGAATGTTGCAGCCAGCCCATTCACTTCAAAAGGTACTTTGTATGTTTTTGAGTTTGAGAAAGATCTGATGGTTCAATTAGGAGTTCATCATAGCCCCTATAACCTGTGGCAAAATCTTCAATTTGTAAGCTAGACAGAACAGCACAGAAGTCACAGGGACTTCTATAATTCACAACATTCCAGGAGACAGTGAAAAAATGTATTAGAAATTTCTCTCTCCTCATCTTCTGGGAAAACCTATTACCATATTGTTATGAAAACAGTCCACAGGGTTTCCATGTAGGAGCTGTCTTTGTTCTTATTAGAGTGGTGCTTATCTGGGGTTTTTTTTAGATGTAATAAATATGGTACCGGATATGTGTAGGTACTCGCAGCTAGAGATCATGAAGTTCCCTTGGAAAGTAATCTCACCTATCTTTAAATGCCTGTAGCTGATTTCTACACTTTAGTTTGTCACTTCTTTACAGTCAGTGAAGGAACAGGCACTTCTGTGGAATCTCACAAACCAAATATTCAAAATAGTTCACACGAGTCATGCCCTAAAATTACCAGTTTCTCTCCGTTCCCTCTATCGAAACACTGAGCTGACTTTTTCGGAGGTAGGTGTAGACACACTATAGATTTCTGTGCATAATTCATTTGCCAAAATATAAGAATCTAAGGCTGTTTTTTTAAAAATAATTTAACCTCAAGTGCCTCCAGATGACCTGCAAACTCCAGCCCCTGCCCTGAAGTGTCTGTATTTGGATGGGCAGATACTACACAGAACCTGTGAGAAACCAGTTTTACTGTTGAGGAACACCTAGAGGCTGGACAGACACTACAGTGCCTAAAATGTCATGAGAAGCAGAAGTTCTGGCAAGGGAGTTATTCCAATGAAATTAGGTGAGATAAATCCATGACAGGATTTATTTAAAGGAGAAAATTTGGATGAGGTTGGAATTGTTATAGTCATATGAAATTCCTAGCAGACACATGTTAAAACCACTCTGACAGATTTTATCCCCTTACTGTGGAACAAGGTGAGACATTTCTTAAGACTGTCTTCTCTCTTACGAATTTTTTAGGATTATGAGAAACCCATAAATACACTTACACAAGAAAAATGATTCAGCACTGCTATTTCATTCTCTACCAGCACCTTTCTCTGTTCCCTGCTGTGCAGAAAGTTTCAAGCACATAGACAAAAGACATTTTTGAGACATACAGATATTTTGGGTGGCCTTTTTTACCATTTATACTTTTCTGACTTAGGAAGCTTCTTATATTTGCTCCTTTATTTATGTGAACTATGCATAGGTGGATACTGTGGGGAACTTCCTCATTATTTCCTTTTTTCCTTTTCTTGATTTTCCTTCTTTTATTTGTTTTTGGTTTGGGGTGGGGTTTTTTTGTTTGTTTGTTTGGGTTTTTTTTGTGGGGGTGGGGTTTTAGTGAGTTTGCATGAGAGGGTTTTGTTGGTTTTTTTACTATTTATTTAGATGTGTTTTTATGGGTGGCTTTTTCGGTTTTTTTTTACAGAAAGTTTTCTTTCCTACCATAGAATTTGCTTGTTTGGTTTTTTATGATTGTTTGTGGGTTTTTGGGGTTGTTTTTGGGTTGTGGTTTTTTTATTGTTGTTGTTAGGTGTGTGAGGGGGTTTCTTTGATTTTTTGAGGGTTTTCTGTTTGGTTTTTTTCTTAACTTGTGGATAGTTGTTTATTTATCTACCTTTTCCACTTTTTATGGGGTTTCTTTAGAAACATGTCAGAAATATTATAAGTGGTTTGAATTTTGTTATATACACGCACAAAAAAAAATTCTTCATACCTTTTTCAGTTTTTATGGAGTTTCTTTAGGTCTTTAGTTAGAGAGGCTGTGGACATAAGGGAAGCTTCTAGGAACTTCTCACAGATGTCATCCCACTCTCCACTACCAGAACCTTGGCACACAAATATAATACAACCTCCTGTGTTTTGTTTTGTTCTTTGTTGCTTTGTTTTCCAGTGGCTTAACACATTTTTCCATGTATCAATTTTTGAGGCATTTGTCCTTGGGGGTTTTCTCTTCCAGATTTTTACTTAATCAAGGACTGAGAGAATTCAGTCACAGGGTTGAACTCTTTTTTTTTTTTTTTTTTTTTTTTACTCACCCTCACCAT
>VYXD01016438.1:18047-28429 GCA_013397195.1 Hylia prasina | reverse complement strand
CAGTTTGTGGGGTTTGTTTTTTTATTTTTTTTCTTATTTGCTTCCTTTTTTTTTTTTTTCTGAAAAAAATCATTATTTCTGTTGGCAATTGCCTCTGGAAGCTGTGTAGGATTTCTGCAAGCCAGTTGCCAGTTTTTCTGTCAGCTATTCCCTGCTGGGAGAATGACTCCTGACTGAAAAGGGTGGATACCCATATACTATAGCTGACTAGCACGGAGTGTATCAGGCTCTGCTCAACTCCAGGGCTGGCAGGTGTTTCACTAGTAAAGAAGAGTGCATGTAACACAGGAATTGTGGCTGGCGGTGTCTGTGAAGGGACCCAAAAACTCAGAAAGGCATTGACTCACACTGTGCTTGAGAGATGGGTGATGGCCCCTCACTCAGGGTGGCAGAGGATGTGCTCTGAATGAACACTCATGAAATGGAGAGAGGTGACTTTGTGAGAGGGGATGCAGGTAAGGCTGAGGTGCTCGCTGTCTTCTATGCCTTGGCCTTTATTATAAAGCTTTTCCAGGTCTTTTTGCTCAGAAATAGGATTCAAGAAGAAGAACTTTCCAGTGGTGGTAGATGATAAGTTAATGTTCGCCTTGGGCGTTCTTGATCCTTGAATATCCACAGGACTTAATGGGATACATCCTATTCAAAGGGATAAACTCATCTGAGACAAACCAAGGTCCTCTAAGGTAGCTGGAAATGGAGAACTGGCCCTGCAAGAAAAGGCTGGGTAAGCTGTTTAGGAGGAAATGTATTTTGTGTAGTGGGCCTAACAGTCATCACCCACTGCTTGCAAGAAACCATGGAGAACACGGATCCAGAATCAGTAGGGCCTGGTGGAGGAACAGAAGACACAAAGTTGGTTTTTCAGCTGTTTATAAGTGGTGGTGTGGAAATGATCAGTATGAGTTTCATTACCCATTGGAACAGGCTGTGTTCCTCAGATACTTTCTAGATGGCTGGACAAGGGCCTGAGAAACTTTGTCTTAATTCAGTGTCAACCCTATTTCGGACTTTGCTTCCTACTTGAATACTTCTAGATGGACCATCATTTAATGGGCATTTAGCTTTTTAGTTAATATCTTGGGTTGTCATATAGTTCAGTCTGCAGAAACACTAAAATATTTGTTTTGGAGTACATGAAAATTAGACATTATATTTTTAAATATCTTTGGGCCTTGCTACTTTGGGAGTTCACTAGGACTAGTAGGATATCTTCAGAGTAAGGAGAACAAAGCCAATATGATTCAAGATTCCTTTTGCACACTCCTGGGAAAGCTGAATGAAAGGAACTGAAATGATATTTTCATCTTGTTCTGTTGATTGGCTCCTTCATAAATACTACTTGGTCCTTCACTATTAACAAACTGACATGCCCTCACTGAATCCTTTTCATCATCTTAATTGCACACCTGACTTAATGAATGTGGCATCTCCATAACAGCAAAGCAGAACTGCAGTTTAACACAAAACATAACGATTTCAGGCATACCACAATGAGGAAGAACAGCAACTATTTCTTGTGCATTCTGTTTATTTGTTTGTTTTTCATTTTAGTTTCTGTCCCACCCTCCTCCCATTGAAGCTGCATAATAACTGTAGACTGGGGAGAACTCAAACCCGAAGATTTCCAATCTTTTTCACAATTATGAATTTTGCATGGGCTTCAATTTCCCTATCACTACTTCTTGATTCCAAGACCACTGTTGTCAGGACTTTTAAATTCCTCAATTACTTCTGTGTCCAAGAAACACCATAAAATTTGGTGCTACCAATAAAAAATAGGTATTTTACACAGATGACTGCATAATGATTCTGTAAATCGCAGTGGAAAAAAAGCAGCTCATTAATTATTCATGTTTTGTTTTGTTTTTCAGAATGCATTTGAAATATTAAACAATCCTTTTTTCTAAACATTTTCCAGCTAACAATCATAGTTCATAACAAATTTGGATGCTCTGTTTATTTGTGCTTTGGAGCACTCTAACGTATGTAAGGGATTTTTTTGTTAAAATTTAATTTCTTTTTGTAACGTATTTCACCTGTTCATCAGCTTAAACACACCTGAGATTTTCAAATGTACCTATTTTAACTGGAGCACAGTCCCTCACTACTGTAGCCATGTTTATGGTACTCCTCTTAAATAACAAGATCTGTGGGTGTGATTATACTTTTTCATGTAGCCAAAAGGTGTATAAAAATATTTCAAAGAAATTTTATTGTTGAAAATAAGTTTATATTTTGGCAACACTGTTCTTCACTCCTTTTTAGCACTGCTAAACATAACAGTTATCACACACAGAAAGTAGTAGTTTCTACAACTGGGAGTGAAGAGGAGTATCTTATCTATTCTACTGAAGCAAATATTAAAGACAGACCATCTGCAAACATAGGAGAAATAACGTGGATGAAGATTTTTATGTGAAATGATTTGAACTTCAAGGAGAATTGATTTTATATTTTCTTTATCATCTTCTTCCAGGAGTTTTTGCTCTGCTTTGTTTTCTTGTACTTTATTGTATTCTTTTCTTTTTTTCCCCTGATTTAGATTAAGGGTACCCCCCAAAAAATGTTGAGGATATTTTGTTAGTGGCTTATTTCCCCCTTGGATAATTTTGTTTACTAACTTTTTCAACCCCTATCTCTGTCTGTAGCTCAATCTTACACTGGGTTTTACTGTCTTTTGGCATGCATCAATAAAACAAACACAATCTTGGTGGAGATTTAATATTCTGTGTTAAAAAATCCACTTATCATTATTTGCATGGCCTAAAACTTTATGAATATTGTTTGATACCCTGATTCATTTTCCTACATTTTGTACTGATTATGATCTCTATACCTGGAAGTGAGAGATCTGTTCTACTTACTAGGTTTAGAAGACTTACTGATATTGCCACAGACAGAGATGTGAAGTATTAAGTCCCAAGAAAATGTTTACATGTCCTCTCCTGATTTTTTGATGGAAAATGTAAACAGTCTTTTTTACCAAAACCTAATTACCAAACTACTACAGTCTACTTATTACTTGAAAGACTGTTGAATATTTAGGAGCTCAGAAAATCAAATATATTACAGATATGTGAATACAATACTAGATTGAATTTCAAAGTAAAAGATGAAACTGCAGAAAGACAAAAGCACTTTGGAATATGATCAGATGATTAATTCATAAGAAGGTTCTACAAATTCTTTTCATGCAAAGAGAAAAGTGCTTAGAGTAAAAGGAATATATCTAGAGACAGTATAGAGTAATAAATGCAGATATGCAGAGACTCATTCTAACATGGTTTCATGGTGTCTAAACTGCAGTGGAAATGCTTATTGATTGCAAACTAAAAAAGGGTATCAGATAATTTATTTTGAATATTCTTCATAAAACCTTTTTGCCAGTGAGTATTTCATGAACCTTTAGAGTTACATAATTACAACTTCATGAAAAAAGAAAAAATTCTGTGTAGCATTTCTACCTTACCTTGATAACATATATTAGGACAAGATGTGAAAATGTTTCTGTAACTGAATCAATAGGTCAGATTGTAGGTCCTAAAGCTGCCCTTTTCAGAGATAGATGGCAGAATTACAGAAAATCTTGTTTCGTCTAACAGCCATATTAGAGATATTAGAAGTGGCTTGAATTTATTATACACACACAAAAAAAATTTTTTTCTTCATACCTTTTTTGCACTCTACTACTTTCCAGCGCTGGTGTCTGTAGTCCTTGGTCATTGGTCATGTTGTAAAAAAAAAACCAAAAAAATCCCCACCTCTTGAAAATTCCTTTTAAGGAAGTTGAAGTAGACAGGCATTATAGCATTATAATAGGGACAGATGATTTGATGCATGACAAGCCAATTTTAAGATCGATGGAAAATAATTTACAAAATATGTGATTATATATTTCCCAAGGATTCACTGTAGTTTTTAGATGACCAAATGAATTAATGGAATATGAGCTAGCAAGAAAATGTCTAGTAGACTAAATGATAATAAATTTAAATTATTTCATTCCATTAGATAGAGGTGAGGCTTTATAGTCTGGAAATCTTATGAAACTAACTTAAAAAAGATTTGTTCCATAAATTTTAATTGTAAGTCAATGTAGGTAAGAGTAGATTACTCTTCTTCGAACACCAGATGGATTTATAACCATTCAATATTTGCCCAGTTATAAAAACATAGACCTGAGCTAAAAGGCAAATATAGAATTATTTGAAACAGCTGTTCCAGTCTACCTTGTTTCTAGTTAAACTGGTAAAAATATCCTACCATCTAAAGAAGTATATTTAAGGTTATACAATCCAGAATTTTGACATATAACATATTTTTCTTCCATAATTTCCAAAGTGTATTTCTTAAATGATTTTGCAGTTATATTTACATTGAATTGTTAGGAGTTTCAGCTGGACTTATTATTTTATGGCACGTACTATAATTTAACTAGTAAAGCCATAGAAACAATATGATCAGCATAAATAGTTCATAACATGATATATTTGTATTTAAAGCTTTTCAGTAATTTTATTCTAGAACATGTAGGCCTTCATGGCAATGAAACAACAAGGAGAGCAAACGCATGATCAGAAAGAAGACCATTATTTTTTAAATTATTTTTTGTTATATTATAGAGGTTAACATAGGAAGTATAATAATATGTAAAAAATTTTAAAAGTGCAAGAGATTTAAATCTCAAAAAATAAAAAAGAACATAGAATACAATGTTTCTTACTTTTAATGGGCTTTTAATCTCTGATAGAAGCTCAAATGTTAGCACTTAAGAGAATTAAAAACATGAATACTTATATGAGAACAGCTTTGAAATCATTGGGAAAGAAATCAGAAATGACTCATCATCCAGCACTTTGTGGTAAATTGTGAAGACTTATAGGCATTCAGCTTGGCTAGAAATTCATATTATTAGAAGTTCATATTATTATTGTATCCTCCATATGCCTGCTACAAAACAATCTGCTCTTCGGAAGAATGGGATAGAAAACTGTATGGGACAAATCTAGTGGTCTTCCTCAGAATATGAAAAAACAAACAAAAAAACCCCTTTAACTGTCAACTCAAATGTATCATTTGATATTGCTGTCACTGAACACTGAATAAAATCAACTAAGATGAACTTGGGAAACACAATGAAGATTCAGTAACTAGTGTTGTCATTCCCATACCGCACAGCAGTAATTCCACTCTACACCTATGTTATGATACTTGTGATTAAGAAAGATTTAAGTATCTATCTATGAGATTTTCTGTCTTACATTCAGTTTTCTTGAGCAGCTAAATACTTGCATGAACATCACAGATTTTTTTTTTTTTTTGTAAAATAGTAAAGCATCTAAGAACATTTTATATTTTTTCTATGTTCAAATATCTTAAAATGAAGTCCACAGAAAATTTTTACTGCATTCAATTAAGATGTACCAAATCAAGAATGATAATTTTCTTCTACTTTCCTGCTTACAAGAATAGAGAACCTGATTCACACTAAAATATCTGTTTTCCTGACTTCCTTTGAAACACTGTAAATTGATCACAGATGCAAATAGGACACATTCCAGATTTCCTGGAATTATTTTAAAAATAATTATTTCTTAAAACTATTGTATATTTAGCAGCAGCAATAATAATGATAATAATGATAATAATGATAATAATGATAATGATAATTATAATGATGATAATAATAACAGATTATTTCCTTAAGTTTACCCGTTCTTTAAGGTTTTTTAAAATAGAGCATATAATATACACAGCTTTTTACTTTGGTAACTATATGAAGTGTGGAAAATTATATTGTGTTCATTAATATTTTGCTTGTAAATACAATATGGTATCTCTTAATATATATTTTTTCACTGCCTGCTATTGAAGAGAGTAGGAACTAGACTTAATGAGGGAATCCAATCTATCACCGATTGAGCTCCATGTGGTTTCAGTCCTAAAAATTGTCTGGTTGAATATAAAAAAATATATCTGATCCATGATAACGAATTCTAACAAAGGCATGTAAGAATAAAAAATTTTCATAGTAATACTATAAAAATAAATAATGGAAACAATATCTTCTTCTATTTTCCCTCCTGGATGCTTAAATTTTAGTGGTTAAGACAGTGATAATAGACATTGTTTATAGTTCTACTGCCAACCCAAGCTATAAATCCTCAAAGACTTATTCAGGAAAAATAAAATCAAGCTCTTGAAATCATAAGTAAACAACCAAAGAGAAACATGACTACTCTCAGTGAAAAGGAAACTGAAAAAATCAATGTGAATGAATAATGATCAGACATTTAATGTGAGCAGCAAGCAGGATACCTCTAAATATGCAAAAGGTTTGAGCAAGCAATGGTGCAAAACAATATTTTGACCATAAGAGCTCAGGAAGTTTTCTAAAGTCTTTCAAATATCTCTTGGTTCTCCACAGAAAGAAGTGTTTAGAGATAAAATAAATATAACTTTTGTATAGCTTTAAATAGAAAAGAAATAACAAGCATCTTACTTAATGGATGCTTGGTTTCCATGAAAAAGAAAACTTGTTCCAGGAGATGCTTTTTTAGGAGGACAGAGACTCTAAAGATATTGGCAGACTACTGATGACTCTCATACAATCGTGACACTGATATGTGCCCGAAACATTTGTGACAATGCCTGTTACATCTTAATGAGGTGTCTAACACATAGCAGCAGGGTGACGCTTAAAAAAAAATGTTGTGAAAACCAGCTCAGGAATACAAATATCTATATAACAAGTTAATTAGAGCAATAGTTAATGCAATGTCATGTCCTTGAAATAACAGCAATTGTGAAATTATTTTGTCTTACCTGTGTTAGAAAATAACACATGATGTTTTCTGTTTATTATATATACAACCGAACTTAGACGACTCAGCACAATGGACCAAGAAACACGGACGTGTTCTTCAGATTTGCCAAAAAATATACCAGATGTCTCAAAAATCTAGTGTGACAATTTTTGTGATAATTAGATCAGACTAGTTTTTTTAAAAAAATCATATGTACATATACAAACACACATATTTGTTTGCATGTGTATATGAGCATGTGCAAAAGTTGTTCAGCTTGAATAATGTTCCTAAAAATTATGTATATTCACTTCTTAGATCATGAAGATACCATTCAATGGTTATTTTGTAACTATTTTTTTGGGGTAGAAGTCCTTGTTAAAATACCTCTAACAATTTGAACTTCATCTTCAATCCTATCATTGTAGTACTTTTTCAGTGGTATAAACTTGATTCAGCTTTCCTTTACACCCATGAATTTCAGTTCTTTCTATGACATAAGCAGAATATGAAATATATACTTAGCACAACTTCCAGAGGATATCTTATTTGGCATACACAGATTATGCCTTCTCTTCCTGGATCTTTTTTTCAGACACAATATGCTCAACCATCACAGTAGTAGAGGTTACTCAGTTTGGGGGTCAGGATATACAAATAAAGCTGTAGTTAAAAAGCTAGAAATCACTCCTGGTTACCCTTGACAACTTAAGCCACTAAGATAGCAAAAGCAACCTTTACCTTCAGCTCCACTTTTGAATGCAGTTTCATTACAATTAATGTTCCTGTTTACTGATTTTTATGAGACTGAGAGTTGCTAAATTAAATATTCTAGGTTTGGTTTCCACATCTTTGTTTCATATGGTACTGCTATTTCAAGTCAAAACCAAACTAAACCAAACAAAAAAGAATGAACCAAACAAAAATAAACCACTTGTTGGGGGGTTAAGTTTGTTCCTTTTACTCAGAGAATTTTTTNCGTTCTCTCCGGCACTGCCCTGCCTTGACAGGACATCCCCACCCTTCCAGCTGCCACCTGGGGAGCTTCTGGTCTCACCCCCCAGCCCGGGATTTCTCCACCATTCCAGCTTGGTGCTCCCGAGAGATCGGACTGCTTCGGGTTTTGTGAAACAAACTCCCTCGAGGTTTTTCTTTTTCCTGTTCTGTTCCATTATCAGTGCTGTAGTTGTTGTGGTTTGTTAGCATTGCTACAAATACTAGTAAAGAACTGTTGTCCCTACCCCATAACTCTGCCTGAAAGCCCCTTTAATTTCCTAAATTACAATAATTTAGAGGGAGGGGGCTTGAATTCTACATTTCCTAAGGAGGTCTTGCCCCTCCTTAGCAGATAACCTGTCTTTCAAACCAAGACACCGCTACAGAAACACCAAGATTAAATAGTCTGTTTAAAATAAAATTGAGTTGAAGGAATAGTTCGAATTCCCTAGCTAGTCTTTGAAACATTTGGACTCTGTTTTAATATTCCTAATTGAGTGCCTTCTTAAACAAGTTAATCTTCCAATTATTTCATTTTACTTTAGCCAATATTTTCTATAAAACTTCTCTTCTTTTGATTGTATTTACTTGAATATTTTTCCAAGTAAAATAATTAATAACACCAAAAGTCAAAACCCATAATTTTTCAAATTTGAGTGAGATCAAGTTCTACTAAAACCCTATTTCATTTGAATAATACTTTACCATCTTCAAACATTTCAGAATATGCTGGTTTTGTTCTGTCAGTCTATGAAAGAGAATGTTCTTCAGTAACATTTTAAGCAATAAAATATGTACAAAATATGTGTGTTGCAGGAACTGATTTTTACCATAGAGCTCTTTAAGTCAGTTAAAAATAAAGAAGATAAGCTTATTTTAGTATTCACACTCCACACCCACAATAATAGAGTGTATAAGAGATCCAGTCATATTGGTTTCATACCATGGAGTATCTGTCTGTATAGATAAACATAACTTTGTCAGTTTATTTTTCTATAATAATAGAGGCAATGCTTAAGAATGGGCTTTTGAATTATAAATGTAATACAACATACATACAATTATTATGATTCTCAATCTACAATTCTTTTCACTGTGTTCATTCCTCTTTAGAATACATTTTGTTCTCTAAAGCTTTTATTTTCATCTAGACATCATGCACGCACACAGGTATTTTTGCATAAGACGTTTTTCTTAGCTTTTGCTGTAATGTGCAAATCCACAATAATTACAAAGTTGTTCTGCATTATCATGATAGCCTCTTACAACACCCCCACACCCCCAAAGGTGAATACGTCACTGAATATACTTCTTGAATATACTTAAATTTGACTTGAACTCTGCAAGCCAAGTGCTTAGAGCTCCACAATTTAAGAAGGATCAAGGTCCCTGAATGCATTCAGGGGAAGTTGACAAAGCTGATGAAAGGTCTGAAAGGGATGTCCTATGAGGAGACCTGATGAATCTGTGCTTGATTAATTAGAAGAGAAGCCTGAGAGGTGACATCATTGCTCTCTACCTTTCCTGGGAGGAAATGGTGAGTTTCTTCTCCCTGGAACCCAGTAACAGGATATGTGAGAAGACTTCAAAGATGTACCAGAGAAGTCTTAGACTGGACATTAGGAAGGATTTCTTTATAGAGATGTTGCTCAAACCCTAGAATAGACTTCTTAGAGAGGTAGTCGATGCCTCAAGCCTGTTTAAGAGGCATTGGAAAATATGTTTTAACTTTTAGTCAACCCTGAAATGATCAGGCTGTTGAAATGGAAAATCACTGTAGGTCCCTTCCACTGAAATATTTCTCCTCCCCTCCCCTCCCCTGAATACATTACTAGATATGGATTATTAGTCTATATCATTCTTTGTTTCCTTTAAATAAGTTAAATTTTCAGAAAATAATGAAAGATCACATCACTAATTAGCATAAGTGCATGGTTTCCCTCCTCCCCTCCCCTGAATTTCTTCTATTTTAATTCTTCAATATCAAATTCAGGAAGCAGAAATATTCATAGGCAAAAACCAGTGGGATCCAACTGATACCTGCACCTACATGTGTTATCTGACACTGTGATTATGTGAAATGGGGAATATAAGAAATTCAAAAGAGAATCTGTTCTACCATATTAATCCATTTCCAGATCAGAAGTATCAATATCTGAAAGACCAAGTATTTTTATTAGCTCCAAATATAATTTAGTATGGCCAGCTGAGGTCACGACCATTATGGTCTCCAGAGAATGTGTCTCAGGATAAACAAGATCTTTCAAAAGCAGCATGATTCTACAATCCAGCAGCTAATAAGAAGATTTTCAAAAATATGATAGCTGTTGCCTGCATTCAGAA
Source organism: Hylia prasina (assembly GCA_013397195.1). Taxonomy (NCBI): domain Eukaryota; kingdom Metazoa; phylum Chordata; class Aves; order Passeriformes; family Sylviidae; genus Hylia; species Hylia prasina. The sequence continues at coordinate 18,284 of VYXD01016438.1, read as the reverse complement.
GATCCAGCTAGATTTATGTCTTGGTTTGAAAGACAGGTTATCTGCTAAGGAGGGGCAAGACCTCCTTAGGAAATGTAGAATTCAAGCCCCCTCCCTCCAAATTATTGTAATTTAGGAAATTAAAGGGGCTTTCAGGCAGAGTTATGGGGTAGGGACAACAGTTCTTTACTAGTATTTATAGCAATGCTAACAAATCACAACAACTACAGCACTGATAATGGAACAGAACAGGAAAAA
>VYXD01016438.1:0-18037 GCA_013397195.1 Hylia prasina | reverse complement strand
GGTTGGGCCAATTCTTTGTCTCCTTAAGCATCCATAAGCACCCAATACTTAGTCTCCTAGCAACTATATGGGGAAAAATTCTCTAAGTAAAAGGAACAAACTTAACCCCCAACAATTTACTACATGGTTTTTGAGCTTTTGATCTAACATGGAAGAGATATCTATAGGTCTATCTATATTTGTTGTATATATGGTTACTGAGAAGAATTTCACACATATGGCTTTAGTTTTTTTACTGTGTTTAACATTTTCTATTGACAGTTGAAATATTTCTGTTGCACCCTGGGTTTTGCAATGAACCCTTTCTCAAATAATGGGTTTTCACCATTAACTATAGATAATGTAGGTGTCTTACTCAGCATTATATATTCCAACTCATAACAAGGAATCTAATTTTAAGTCAAGTGATATCAAGTATCTCAGTGAGATATGCACTTATTTTATTTGCTTCTATTAAAGTATAACGTATTAGATTACAGAATTTTTTTCACATGACCCATAGTGTCAGCAGAAGTGGTGTGAGTGTAACTGAGGCAAATGTTTCCAATTTTTACTTAAAATGCTAGATACTTTTGGTAGATAAAGAAATTTTAAAAAATCAAAACCAAACACGAACAAACAAACAAACAAATGAAAAAAAACCAAAAAAACCCACCAAAAAACACCAAGGATATTCGAAGCAAAAAACTATAAGGCAAAGGCAGCCAATGAGTGAACTGAAAAAGAAGAAAGTGTTCAGATGAAAGCATTTAACTTTAGAAGTCCTGTAGGCAAAGCTAAGATTCCCTGAAACTATTCATGCCAAACCGACTTGTCAGTAGAAAAAGAACTATTTACAGGCAGAAGAAACCTAAGTATGGTGAGGTGAATGTTAATAGGAAGTGACTTTCCCTGCCATTATTGATCATGCTAATGGCTCTGGATATTGCTCTTCAGGCTGATGCATGGTGCATGAAAAGGGGATGGTAAGTCCTAATGCAGCCAGCAGATGAGACATCCCCCATTCCTTGAGGTGCTTTAGTATGTACTTTCTGATTCTACAGTAAAATTCATCTTTCACAGGGACTAAAACGAGTAAAAGGATTTCCAATGTTTGCATCTGCTTCTCTGTCATTGTCTCATAGATTAAATCAAATCTACTGTGTACTGAACAAGGTCATTTTTTGCAAGTTTAGAGCCACATTACATTAAGTTCAACAAGCATATTACAGCAATTTTATGATGTAGTACTAGCTGTGTCAGAGGTTCACAGCTAAACTTTCACTTTTAACAATGAGTTCAAAGGGTACTGGTCAAATATTGCTTCTGGTCTTAACTTGGCACATGAAAGACACCATCTGGCTGCTTTTTTCCCAGGCATTAAAATAATAATTTAAATAGTTATAGATATGGCTCTAACAATGACTAAAATTTACTGTTTTCAGGTTCCTTTTTTTTCTAAAGCTACTTTTACTTACAGTAACTAGGCTTTAATGTAAACATCACATTTGGGACAAGTATATATAATGTTATATCAGGTTTTGAGGTGCTGGAGTATGTCCAAACAAGAGCAAAAAAAATGGTAAAATGTCTTATAATGAGTTGCTGAGAGAACTGGAGCTGTTCATGCTGGAGAAAAAAGGCTCAGGGAGGACCTTGTTACTCTCTACCACTACCTGAAAGGAGACTGTCAGGAGATGGGCATTGGGCCCTTCCCCCAAGTAACGAGTGACAAGTCAAGAATAAGTGGCCTTCAGTTGCACCAGGGGAGGTTAGACTGGATGTTAGGAAAAATTTCTTCATCTTTGAAGGGTTGTGAAGCACTGGAACAGGCAACCCAGAAACTGGTGGGTGGAGACACCATCACTGGAGGTATTTCAAAGAAGGCACTTAGGATGTGGCACTTAGGATGTGGCACTTAGGGACATGGTTTAGTGGTGGCGTTGGCTGCGCTGATGATCTTAAATACTTTTTCAGTCTAAATGGCTATGCAATTCTATTTGGACAAAATTCCTAGTCTGCACATGGAGAAAAGAATTGAGGAAAAATTACATTGACAGGTGTCATATAGTCATGCTGTTTACATTATGTTTAAATTTTATTGTCAGGTTTATTAATTTCATTCTATTCTAAAATTAACATTTGTTTCAAGAGACCTACATAACAAGAACAGAAGTGAAAAATATTTGACAGAACTGGAATTTCGTAAGATTTTTTTATCATACTTAAGTGAATTTTCTTTGTATTCATAATGTTATTCAAATCATATTCATACTCATAATCTTCCACTCACATTTTTCTAATATTTATTTTCCAATTCATGCAGAAAGATGTCCATCTAAAAATAATTTGAACTTCTGTTAGTCACTAGTGCAATGAAAAATCACATTAAACTGTTAATAATGATGTGTTTTATTCTTCTTTTCAGGATAATATAAGTTGAGGTAGTTTTGGTAATACACTAATACCTAATGATCATGTAATTAAAAAAAGTAAAATTTCAGCACTGATTCAGGTCCCTAAGATCTAGACTTAGGCACATAAATATATATATACATGCTTGAAGTTTTCCAGTTGGCTAGCTCTAGATTTTACCTAATATCTGAGGTGTGTAAAGTGCAGGCATTTATTTATCAATATGGGAACCTGAATGCTTCTTTCTCTGTGCATACAGATAAGCACCTTTCTGTACATTAGCTTCATTGTATACTAAAATTAGATGCAACCAATTTTCTCACTTCTAATTGATCTGGAGCACATATGTCTGAACAGAGATCAGGCTGAGCCTGTCCATGCAGCTGGGTCCTCGGGTTTGGCTCTGTGCTTCACCTCTTCTACCCTGAATTCAGTCAGTGTAAAATAAGGGTAATAGGAGTACCTGACCTACACTTGAGGATTATTTCAGAAATTAATACATCCCTGTAATGGTAACCTAAATAAACATTTAGACAGGTGTCGCAAATGAGTGGTTTAGGTCACTTTATACAGTTCATGCAGAAGGGTGAGGATGCAAAAAGGAAGAGGCTCAAAAAAGTAAGAGAGACCCTCCTGTTGAGTCATGAGATTCAGAGGGGTTTACCTTGCCAAAGGTAGGACTTGATCAAGACTTGACATAGATCAGACTTGATCTATCGTTAAATTCTAATTCAGAAGTACTCAATCATTGACTATTTAATACAAAATCATTCAACAGAATTTATTATAAGCACAGCAGTAACTTAACTATATATCTGAGGTGACAATATTCATACTATAGCACATATAAAGCAGTTCACACAAGCATACACACAATCACAAAGTGGTATGTACAAGGGTATACCTGTTAAAAATGCCCCATGAGTTCAGTGAAATACTCAAGCTGGATGTTTTTGCATCTCTCAACAACTAAAAATTGTTGAGACTTGAGGAGTGGGGATTGCAGCCCAGGTCCTACCATCAGCTTTTGGCAATTGTCCTCTGAGTAACACAACCCTGACAGTGTGTAAATTCTTAGTGGCACTGCACTTGCAGGTGCTGGGGCAGACTCCTGCAGTCCAGGAAAGCTCAAAGGGCCTCATTTAAAATTGCTTTAGTCATCAGTAAATCTCCAGGATGATTCAGGCAAGGGGGGGATGATCCAAGGCTCTTTGGGGATAACTATGTCTTGTCCCCCTCCTTGGTTTGCTCCTGGTACAGACAGTGCTGACCTTAGTATTAGTCACATGGGAGTTTCAGATAAGGTTGAAGGAAATTACATGGCCTAACTGATTTCTCTAGGCTGAGCACTAACAAGAATTCCTGAGATCATATTGCAACCTCTGACAGGGTTAAAAGCACTACCCCAACAGATGTACTCTCTTCAGTCATTTAGTTACTATTTCTTTAGTCATATATTATAAAATTGCTAAATGGAAAGAGTCCTACCAGAAACACACAAGCAGAAACTCTTTTATTTTCACAATTCAAAGAGACTCTGTGCAATGCAGCCTCATGACCAAGGTGACCAATGGCCTCCCAAGCTGCATTAGGCAGTTCATTGCCAGCAGGTAGTGAATTCATACAGTGATGCTTTCAAGGGGAAATGGAAGTTATGAACTTTATACAGGAAGGTCTGATTATATTTGTTTCTAGGTGATGATCCACACAAGATATTTTATTGTTAATAAATAATTCCCTGTGGTTTTTACTCTTTCTCTTCTACAGATTTTAACACAGAGAACTTGAACTTTAATTACAACTAGATTAGTATAAAGAAGAAAATAGTGTTTATCTGATTTCACAAATCCTTAGCTGGTTTTGCTTTCACTAATAGCTTTGAAATACTGTGGATTTTAGTGAAGTTATCTATTTAATCTATGTATATCTGTACGTGTAAATAAACTTACATACCTACATATACCCCTAAGTACATCAGTTTATACAATATATGTGAAATGTATGTACTTGTGCATGCATATATATTATTTAGATGTGATCGTGTATCTATAGAGACATTTTAACTTTCATTAAATTTGATTGAGTAAAAATGATATTAACTGCATCCATTATTTCAATTCAAATAGAAAATGCAGTGCAAAGCCATAATTCCCTTTAAGTAGGGATGAATGCATGTTGGGAATAGAAGTATCAAAATGCTGGACTTCATATTTGTTTGTTATTTGTGCCATTGTTTTGGGAGGTTTTTTTATCTATTTATCTTTTTTATCGTAGTCTGTCTGAGTGTGACATGATGGAGTACAGGAAAAAATAAATACTTTTTTTATATTTCTTAGTTTTATTTTATTGTAACATAGGAAGGGTTTTTAATTTGTTCCTATATTTATTTTATTTTGGTAAAAAAATTGTGATGGTTTATATATATTTTGTTAATAATCAATTAAAAAGATGTTTTGGCAGTTCCAACTAGAAATGTATAAAAGAAAAAAAGGTTGGGGTTTTTTTTGCACTATTATTTCTGAAATAATTCTGAATCTCCAATTGACACACAGCTAAATAATTTTTTGCATCAAATTGTAGTACTATCAGAAAAAGCATCCTTAGGAGCAAATCCAAATAAAACAAGAATTTTATGACAGAAGCCGAGTTCGGTCATAGTACCGTGGTTTGAAATGAATATCACACTGAACCAACTTCATCGTATTTAACCCCACATGAAACAAAGCAGTTCTTCTATTAGTTATTTGAGATTCTATTAGCTCCCTTGACTTCAGTGGGAGCTGACTGTGTCTCAGTGAAGTAATTATCCTCACTCACCTAAAAGAACAGAAGCAACTGACTGGGGAGAGGTGCTGCAGACGAGGCTCAGCATTACCCACACAGCAGGGGTGTGGATAAAAGGCACCAGGCACCATCACAAACCACTCAGCCACCAGGTCAAGATAAGAAAAGAAAAACTGTTGGCAGTAATTCCAACTTTCCCTGAGGAATAAAAAAAGCAGCCCTAGATAGCTTTCAGGAAGGATAACAAAAACTTGGTGAAGACTGTAGAACACCTGCACTTAAACTACAAAGAAAAGGAAAAGCTCAGTATGTGTTTGAATCAAGGGATAATATACTGCCTCAGGATATTGTGCCTGTAAACTGCATAAAAATGCTGCTGCGTATGTATATATGTTATTTGAAATACAACATGACAAAAGGCTGAAAATGAGATCATCATGTATATTTTAAGAGATAACTGTAATCCTGGGAAGGATACCTTAAAATGTGTGCAAAAAATAGTGTATAATCTATAGAAGTTTCTACAGAAGAAAAAAAAAAAAAGTTTTGTTTTCATGCCAAAAGTATTTATTTCTACACATTCTAAAGAAAATATTGTGATATAACCATAAAGAAAAATTACAGTTAAATCAGATAAGTAGGTTTTTATAATTTCTCTTTAGGAAACATCAATCTGAAAAGCTATTGAAAAATAAGTATGGTGCACTTTATTACGAGTTAATAAAAAATCCTCAATCTAGTGAAGAGTAAAACAAAGTAAAGAAACTTAAGACTGTCTAGTATACAAATTATCCTGAAACATAACTAGTTACACAGAATTTTACACAGAACATAACAGTGATGCCATAATGATTGCAAAAGGATATACCATGTCCTGCCTCTGAGAAGGAATGGCATCTTACTCCAGCAAAAGCTGGAGCTGTTTGGAAAAGAACTCTGCAGAGAAGAACCTATGTGTGTTGGTAGACGATACATTGAACATGAGCCAGAAATGTTCCTTCCTGGGAAAGACAGCCAAATGCCTCCCTGGCTACCACAGGCACAGTGCCCCCAGCAGATTGACAAAAGTGATCCTTCCCCTCTGCTCCGCCCCAAGGACACACATCTGGACTGCTGGGTTCAGTTCTGGGGTCCCCAGTATAGAAAGAACATGGAAAAACTGGAGAGAATAAAAATACATATGTCTCTACTAGGGTTAGACCACCTTTGGGATACAGCTGAAAAAGATTGACAGGTTGTTTCGTCTGTAAAAGAATACATTTAGCTTGCAACAAAACCACTCTGCAAGTTAAACCTATGGAAATCACAAACGGATTTATGCAAAAACTAAAATACAGTTGCAAATTTTTTTAAAAAATAGTGTAAATGCATTTTTATCTTGTTCAGTTTATACTATAATCTGGGCTGAACATCAACATTTAATAATCATTGGAAAATGCAGAACACAAAGCTCATTTGTCACAGAAAATTTGTCACTGCCAGAAAAAGGCATCAGTGTGGAACAATCCAAAATTATCTGAGAAAAATCTTAGTTGAAAAACAACAAACATGACACTTTCACCGAGGAAATCAGACAAAATATCACTCCTCATATGGGAAGACAGAACTGGAGCACATGTGCACTCAGTATGTGATCCAAAGATGACTAAGCTGTCAGCAAGCTAGGACTAAATGCCCAAAGCATGGCTTCATGCTGAGAACGATCTAACTTTGAGACAAAACCATCCTGCCAATCCACTGAAATATTACCAATGATTAATTACCTGATTAATTACTTGAGAACATGTAGCTCATCCATAGCCAAAAAGCAAGGAAGCCTGTTCCTCACATTTGGCCTTTCTCAGTCCATGACTGTGCCTGACAACTGTAGCATATTCCGTGACTCTCCCAAGGAGAATGGATGGAAAGTCCACCATGCTCCCAAGTATCATCTTCCTGCCTGCCTACCCCACTCTCCTGAGATACACAGTACTGGACTGTACATGTTTACCTAGGAGATGAAGGTAATATCAGATGCAAAGCTGGGCTGGCAATAAGGGTTGGATAAAAGCAGAGAAGCGATTCTGCTACCACAATGATTCCACAACCATCAATCTGCTGTCAAAGGCAATGCAGTATAGAAATGCCACTGATGATGTTGAACATCTTCTGGATTTCTGAGCTCAGTGTGTGCTAAATACTGCTGATGTTTCATTATACCCAGACACTGTGGGCAAAGCAACTTACCTTAAATTGAGTTCATACACCTTTGGCAATTTCCAGGCTGTTGTGTCTTATAGTTCAGACTATAAATGACTTTGTGGCAGCAGCTATCTTTTATTATATTTCAGTGAAATGCTAAACACAGTGGGGTCCCCAGCGTTTAGGAGTTCCAACAATGAAAAGTAAAATTAATACACATTCTTTTATTTCACTTTTTCTGACAACTGCCTTTTTCAAAAATACAACAAAGTTAAAAATTACAAAAGGAAAGATCTGTCAAGTGCTTAAAACATCCTTATGTGACCAAAGCCGAAGCAACACAGTTTGATACAGAAGGACTTGAAGATGCTTCTGCATGGACATTGCAATAGTAGATTTTTTCTGATTGTGCCACGGCTGTCTCCCTTTCCCAGTCTCTCCTGCAGTCTCCAGAATGACAGAAGCTTCAGTGGCAACAGCAGCTGGAGAATATGAAAGGTCTGTATGATGTTTCATTTATACTTACTTATACTTACACTTATACTTATACTTGCTCTTATTAAAAAGCATTACTCTGATGGATTGAATTTGGCTGGATGCCAGGCGCCTACCAAGCTGCTCTATTATGGCAGTCTTTAGCAGGGCAGGATGTAAGAAATAAAATAAAAAAAAAATCATGGGACAAAGTAAAGGAAGTTTAGTGAAGTGAAAGCAAAATTTGCTCATGCAGAAACAAAGAACAACAGTTTCCACTTCTGTTAACAGGTGGTGTCAGTCTGCTTCTCAGGAAGTAGGATTTCAGTATGCAAAGTGGTTTCTCCAGAAGATAAACATAAATAATGAATGCTCCTACCCTTCCTCTTTCTTTTTTTTTATTTTTCATATCTGAGCAGATGTCATATGGAATGGAACATCCCTTTGGTCAACTTGAATCAACTGTACTGGCCACGTACCCATCCAACATCTTGTCCACACCAAGCCTATTGGTAAGAGGATAATGTTGGAGAGAGACTTGATGCTGTTGAGCACTGCCCAGAAGTTGCAAAAACACTGATATTTATTAGCTCCTTTCTAGCTATTAATGCGAAGCACACCACTATGAGGGTTGCTGTGAGGAATATTTTCTCAGCCAGACCAAATACAACTGCTTATTCAGTGCACTCTCTTTTAAACTCTCTCCAATTTTAACTGAAAACGTTTTAAAATGCTACCAGTTGTAGGGAAATAACGCCATAAAATCTTCTGATCATATTTAGGAGAGACTCCAGTTTACCACAAAGCCCAAGCTGTCATATGTGGGTGGGTGTCTTTTTGTGCTGGTTAAGAAGTACAATATGCTGGAAAGGCTAAACCATTGACAAATTTGGATTCACAGACATAGGTTTCTCCAGAATATTGAGAAGAAAAGAGCAACATGAAAAAAAATATAAAAACAGTTCCACCCTGAAAAGATAGGAAATTAGTAATAATATACAGATACCACAGGCAGGATATGCAGGAAACCCATCTTGATACCAATTACTTCAATTACTTATGCTACAATCTTCAACCTACTCATCTTGAAAGCTGAAAAAGATTTCTGTATATATAGTTAATACAACTATAAATTCAACTAAATCTGAAGGTAATATCTTTGGTTATTTAATCCCTAATTAAATCAGAGAAAGTTTTCAGTGTGGCTACTTTTATTTTTTTTACCAAAGCCTTCTTTTGACAGGATGTAGGTTTGAAAAGATGGATTCATTTGTTTGATTGTCTTTAAAGGAAGTCTGAATCTCTTGGTTGTTTTTGGTTGTAGTNTTTTTTCCTAGCTTTTCTCCCCTAGGGAGAGCTATGGCCAGAACTCAGTATCCTGAGCTAGTAGTCAGAGATATGCTGCCAATATTAAATAACCATGATCTAATCCACTCTAGTCCCAGAAACTCACAAATTACAAACATCTGAACTACTTCCAGAAGCCAGGAAAGTAATTTGCCAAATTTTTCTTGTTCTTTTTTTCTGCTGAGAACAAGGTGACCAACACAGCCAAAATATCAGCCCATGGCAAAGACCTATTTAGTTGCTTCTGTTAGTCTAAGGAATTACAGTCCTAAATTTTGTTGGGTTTTTTTTGTTGTTTCAGTTTTTTGTGGGGTTTTTTTGACATGCTAGTCTGTTATCAAAAATAATGTCTTAGAGCTGTGCACAGCCATAAGGAGCTTAAAGAAATACCCCAATACTCCTGAAGTTAAATGTTAAAGATACCTGACAGGGAACAATTATTCCTGTGCTTCCTAGGATTTATCAGTCTCACCTTCAGGTAATATCAAAGTTTACTGCAATTTATTTAAAGTAGTCAAAATTAGGTGCATGCATTTTTATATTGATTTTCTTACTATTTCACATTTTTCTATTCCTATTTCACATTCTTCTTCATTGAGTGAAGACATGGTGAGTATTTGTCTCTTCAGGGCCATTTTCCTGACACCAGTATTTGGTTCACAGAATGACAGTGCTCAAAGCATTTATGATGTGAGCCAGATGCTAAAAAATCAAAATGATGCTGTGGATTTTTCCAGGATTCTGTATTCTATGCAGCAGCCAATCTCTATCTTAATAACCTTCCAGGATTTCTGCTAAGCCTCAAATCCCTTCAAAATAAGGGTGCTTATACAAAACCTCAGCAGTCACTTTAGTGTTTCAGCTTACAGCATACAAAACCTTATGTGCAAATCCATGTACAGTTTTTACTGCCATTCATTGGCTTTCTTTCCCTGGCACCATTATCTCTAAAAGAAAGTGTCTGAACTGTTTTCTGTTTACATTTCCCAGATCAAGACAGACTATTTCACACACAAAGCTAGCCTGAATACCACAGGAGTCACTTAGCAGTGGCGGAATGGCCTGATTTGGATCTCTGCCTGACTCAAGACGTTTAATTTAATTTCATAATTTGAATTTTTCACCAGACAGTATTGTGAGGAACAGACCATCAAAGGGAATGTTATCATGCTGAAATTAAAGAACTCAAAATACATGTTGAAGTTGCTTTTTTAGATACAAATATAAGGATTTGCACTGAATGCATGTTATAAGTGTTCCTATCATATTTAAAGAGAGAAAATGAGATATTATGTTTTACAGCTTATTTAAATAAATACGTAAGAATTATTTCCATACATTCAACATTTAATTGTTTCTCTGTCTTTATGCAGCAGTTGTTACAGTTACACTTTTTAATTTAGAGCAGTCTTTTACAGTTAGCTCTCTACTAATCTTCATCAATAATAAAAACAGCTTTAAAGAAGATCCTATGTTCTTTTGGAAAATATTGTGCTTAGATAGCACTGTGTATTGACCCATGGTTAAAATTGAATTGAAAACTGTAGTTTAGGTTTGCTGATTCATCCCCCTCCACTCCATAAACCTGACAGCTGTGTTTGGAGGTTGATGTTGGGTTCCCATCAATGCTTTGTGGACAACCAGAGGTATGACAACTTCCAAATTTTTCATTCTATGGGACTCAGGATTAGGTAGGTGATCCTCAGAAAAGCCAGACTTCAAGGTAAGTAGTCTCTCCTTTCCTAAGTGATTTCAGAATCCTTAAATCATCTTCCAGCTCAGCAGGATTGTGAAACCATTGTGAAAGCCTATTATTCATTCTGTGAAAGCCTTTTCCCTCTAACTGTATGCTCTCAACCTGAACTGTTCTTATACCTTTTTATTTTACATTGTGCACCTGTCTGGTGCATAAAATTATCATCCATCCTGACATCTTTTAAACATTTTATGTTTCCATTAAGGCACAACATCTTACATTTTGTCCTTTGAGCAGTATCAATACAGATTATATTGAATTTCTAATCTGAAATTATCCTTGAATTCTTGAAGAAACACAAAAGAGGAAAATATTTTTCACCCACATCTTAAAGGAGATGATTTACCATCATGAAAAAATTTAAGAAAGGGAGACCTCCTTGTTTTCTGTGTTATCTGCAAATGCCAAAGGGCCTAGGGGCCACTAGGCTTCCCCATGTTAGTTGATATATTATCTGTCCGTCTGGATCCCTGGGAGACCTTCACAGATAATATTTTAGAGTAACCAATTTGACGCTATAAGTCTGGCAAGGTACCAGATGCACAAACAGCAAGTCTACACTCTAAGTCTGGTCACAATAGCAATCCCAGATGCACAAGTAGTGTGAGTTGCACTGTAAGTCTGAGAGCTTTTAATAAGCTATCAGATGCACAGTGTGATTTATTGATTGTGGTGACAGAATAAGGTTCAGAAATTGCTGATGATAAGAACAGTGGTATCAGGAAGCATAGGAAATAGTATTACCATGGAATAAAGATGGATTAATTATTCCTCTGGAATATTTTCACTGGTATTAATTCTGTAATTTTAACATCATTCCCATACCCTCTTTCCCCAAAATATTCTATAAATGCAACAAAGAGAGCAACCTGTTGAACTGCAGATACAAAAACAGGCAACAAGTAGAGGAAACAGAAAGAATACCATATACCAACAAATTGTTTTTAATGTCTTAAATACCATATACCTAGGTATACTCTGATGCAGGTCACTTAGGAGGTCAATATTTTCCAGAGTCCTTTAAATTGTTTAGAATGTCTAACATACCTTACATAGCATACAATAATTTTATTAATAGAATTATCATTTACCTTTGCTTTATATTATTACCTAACTTGCTAAGCTTTAATAGATCAAAATCAAAAAAAAAATCAACCTTTTAACTACAGGATACAAAAAAGGTAAAATAATAAAACATGTACAACCACTTGTCTGTAAGGTAGATGCTGTATGTCAGATAAATAGGAAATCTCTAACTATTGGTGGTGACTATGTAGGCCATATAGCAAATAAAGACATGAAAATGGCTCATGTCTTCTAAAGATAGCCATATAGGGCTCAATCAATTTGGCAAAGGTGAATCTGTAGCAACACTTGAGACAGGAGCTGGATAAGTGGCAACATGATCAAGTTTGAGGCAACCTAGAAAAAGAATATATTTATATGGTAATTGTGAATGGGACTTAAAAGATACTGTCAGTCTTATCTGTTTAACACAGTCATGATACAGAAGGGGATCCTAAGGATCTTTAACATACTGCTTTGGGAACTTAAACTCAGATACCTACCAGAATCTCAGAACATTAACTTTTGAATGTTCAGATGTTGAAAGTAACCAGCTGATATGAAAGGGAGGTGCTTTAATGTCACCTAATTTTTTGATCCTCTGTGAATCAAAATATTCAATTCTAATCTTAGACATCCTGAACTCATAAAAACTGAACCTACCAAACTGATTGATGAAAGACATAGCGAAAAAGCAACAAAAGCTATTTTATAGATTTCATGGAGTAATAAAAGAGTAATTGAACAAGGTGAAAAATAACATCACTTCTGTAGAATATAATATGCACCGAATTAAAATAGAAATTCTGTTGCTTTTTAATGATTTCTAGTCTGAGCAGAGGAAGAGAAAAAGAAAAAAAAGGATTGTATTGAACTGAAAAGAAAAGGATTTTATTGAACTGATGACTAAACATTATTGCTAATATTTGCTTAAAATTTTAGAAATTAATTAACCACATAACGGTTTTAATGAAATTTACCTCTGATCTGACTTATGGTATATAAATTAGAAACAATAAATACACTAGAATTCACTATAAATGAGAGAACTGAATCAACTGGAATCAAAATTCTAGTCAATGTATTTTGTAATGTTTTACTTTCCTCCTCTGCATATTGCTTAGTATCTACTTATGATCATACATATATTTAAGTCAAAATTGGCACACATAAAATATGTTGAATAGCAACTAAAATATAGTTTATTTCTTAAAGTGTTCCCTCAAAAGCCTGTTAACATTATGTAGTACATGAAATAAATCTAAACATTGTAGTCTACTATTTATGCTAAATAATATAGTGCTAAAATTCCAAGAAAAATAATCACTCACTCTGTAGGTGCAATAATATTGTTTTACTGCTGTGAGAAACTTATAAACAAATTAGATGAGGGAAGAGATAAAACCAGATGCAACATGAAAACAGAAATCATTATGTTATTTTTCTGAGGTTTTTGTCTTCTATGCTAAATTGAAGAGAAATATATATATCAGGAAAAAATAGTTAGTGACACTAAATAGGAAATGACAATAGGAAGGGAAGAAGTCATGAAAAAGAGGGAACTAAAGGATAAATTTAAAAGTATTGACAAATTTAGTAAAAGAGCTCATTAATGTGGTAATGAAACAAGAACAGCACTTGCTGCAATTTCAATAAATTAATCATAGAATACCTCACTGTACTAGTGGTTTCATTCACTGGTCCGACTTACTTTCATTGCTAAAACTGCCAATTTTTTGATTAGTATTTATCTGCAGACTGAGATACATAAGTTTGTGTTTACAAAACAGGTGTCTGCACCTGCATAGCACCATGTGTTTTAGTTGTGTAATCACAGATGTTTGGTGCCATTTCATATGCCCAGGGTTGTATGAGACTTTGAAATGTGACAGATAGGTTGCAGACTTTATAGGTTAAGCTCCTGATTACTCATATATTTTCTGTGTGTTTTTGAGTGTGAACTTCATCAGATCTGTCAAAGAAATGTAGAATCATAGGATAATATTAGGATAGAATTATGTGATATTTTAGGTTGAAGACATCTTTAAAGATATCTAGTTCCAACCCCAGTGCCATGACCAGGGACATTTTTTACTAAATCACGTTTCTCAAAGTCCCATCAAACCTTCCTTGAACACTTCCAGTAATGAGTCAATGACAACTTTTCTGGGTGACCTGTTCGAGTCCAATCTAAACCTCCTCTCTTTAGGTTTGCAACCATTTCCCCTTTTCTGAGCACTCCAGGCTTTTGTACAAAGTCTCTCTCCATCTTTTTATAAGCCCCCTTTATACATTAAAAGGCTACAGTAAGGTGTCTCTGGAGCCTTCTCTTCTCCAGACTGAACATCTCAACTCTCTCAGCCAGTTTGCACAGGAGAGCTCTTCAAGCCCTATGATCATTTTCAAAGGTCCCCTCTGGATCTGTTTTGACAGGTCCATGTGTTTTGTTTGCAGTGGAGCTCCAGAGCTGGATGAAGTACTACAGCTGTGGTCTCACAAGAACAAAGTGAGAAAAGGAGTATCACAGTTGGAGATTGCCTGTACGCTTGTGCAGGACTTCATACATGCTCTTGCTTGATTTCATGCGATTCTCATGGCCTTAGTCCTCAGGGCTGTCAAGACCTTTCCACATGATATCCCTTCCCTTGAGCAAACAGGCTGCACTGATTACCTTGGAGCCTGCCATAAACAGGCTGAGGGTGTGCTCAATCCCAGTCTGTGTCATTCAACTGAGTGGGGTGAATGTTTTTCATTCTTCAGAACTTAGCAAAATTTTAAAATTATTCTGAATTGTCTGCCATTTATCAGTCACTTAATCCTAGTTTTCCTGAAGTCTATTTGAATTAATATTTTCCAAAAAGCTTTATATTCATTTATTCATTAATTCTAATAAATAACTTTTGATTACTTTTGTGTTAATGTTACCTTCCATTAATCTGCTCATTAGCTATTGTAAACTTAATTTTTTGAATAACATAATAAAGCACTGAGATGTATATCTAGTCATTCACATAAATTTAATAGTGAAAGACCTGTATTTTAATTTATATTCTCAGTAAGGACTGTTTTGTTCAAAAAGTAAAGAACTTCTAGAAGAAGGATTTAACATATAAAAAAATTGAACCCTAAAGCATGCATATTTTCATTTGGGGAAAAAATCCCCAAAATTAACAACAAAAACTAACAAAAAAGCAGGCTGAAAACACAACCCCTATCATTAGCAATAGTTTTGTCAATTACTAATTTGTAATTAGCCTGGTTGTACTGCACTGTAATTAGTATAATGATCTGCACTACTAAACTTGCCAGACAAACTCCCTCTTCATCATCTGTTGCCTCCAACGATTTCCTAAAAGTTTACATGGAATATTAGTAGGCACATTTTTAACACCTGTAACCAGGTTTTCATACTTTTCTTTTTTACTGAGTAGTATTTTACATGAAAACTATTCAATACCAGATATAAAAATAGACTGATTAAAAATGTTTAAGCGATTTGTATGGTGTCTGTTGTACAAAGCTGAGTAACAATTTTCTTCTTTTTAAAATTCTGCTGACATTGAGGTTAATGGGATTTCTTGGCTTAGACCAGAAGAAAATAGATATACCAAGATTGCAGGATATCACTGAATTGCTATGTATTTCAAAAGTTTTTCATTGCAATATATAAATGTGGTCATGTATCCACAAGTATTATCTCACATATAACTATATGATATTGTTAAAAAAAAAAACCACAAAAAAACCCCAATATCAGGCATTACATTCTCATATAAAACTTCACTGATGAAATCTGAATGGGTTTTGCATTTTTTAAAAGCTCAGGCACTTTAATTAAATTTATAAAAAGGGAGTGGTGGGTTGGTTTTGTTTGATTTTATTTGTTTAATTCCATGGAGTCTGCAACACTGAAAGTATCCACACTGTCAAGTCCACCTCTAGTGTATGTTCCTAAGAACCACATCTCCACATCTTTTAAATACTTCCAGGGATGGTGACTCAACCACTTGCATGAGCAGCCATTCGAATGCTTGACAATCTTTTTGGTGAAGAAATTTTCCCTAATATCCAATATAAACCTTCTCTGATGCAAGCTGAGGCCATTTCTTCTTATCCTGTCAGTTTTAACCTGGTAGAAGAGACTGATCCCCACCTTGCTACAGACTTCTCTCAGATAGTTGTAGAGTAAAAAGATCTCCCCTGAGCCTCCTTTTGTCCCAGCTAAACAGTCCTAGTTCCCTCAGTTGCTCGGGATTAGACTTATGCTCCAGACCATCTCTGATGTCTTTCTCTGGACATGCTACATCCTCTCAATGTCTTTCTTGAAGTGAGGGGCCCAGAACTAAACACAGGACTCCAGGTGTTCAGAGTACAAGGAGACAATCACTGCCCTGCTGGCCACTCTATTTCTGATATAGGCCAGGAGATCGTTGGCTTTCTTGTCCACCTGGGCCCACACGGGCTCATGTTCAGGTAGCTATTGACTAACGACCACAACGCCCATTATACTGGGCAACTCTCCAGCCACTTTTCCCCCAGCCTGAAGCATTGCATGAGGTTGTGAGCTAAGTGCAGGACATGACAATTTACCTTGCAATTGGTCTCTGCCCATCAATCCAGTCTGTCCGGATCCCTTTGCAGAGACTTCCTGCCATCAAGCAGATCAACATTCCCACCCAACATGTTTTCATCTGCAAACTGAGGGCACATTCAATTCTCTCATCTACATTATTGGTAAATATGTTAAACATGTCTAGTCCCAGCACTGAACCCTGAGGAACACGACTAGTGACTATCTGTCAACTGGATTTAACCCCATTGACTGCCATTTTCTGGGCCCAGCAGTTAAGACAGTTTTTTAACCAGTGAAGAATCCACCTGTCTGTGCCATGGGCAGCCAGTTTCTCCTGCAGAATTCTGTGGAAAATGGTGACTTTTCTGCTGTCTAGGCAGACAACATCCACAGTGGCACTCAAGATGATCTATTCCCATAAACTTCCCCAGAGGTCAGACTGACAGGCTTGTTTACTAGATACGCCTTCCAGAACTTACTGCATATGAGTCCCATATTCATTAACCTCCAGACTACCAGGATTTCCCTGGTTAACTGGGACTGCTGGTAAATGATGGAAAGTGGCTGGGTGAGTTCTTCCACCAGCTCCATCAGTAACCTTGGGTGGATCCCATCTGGTCCCATAAGCTTGTGTATGTCCAAAAAGTATAGAAAGTCATTGATCATTTCCCCTTGGATTTTGAGGGCTTCCTTCTGCTCCCCATTCCTGTCATTTAATTCAGGAGGCTGGATAACCCAAAAAAATTGATCTTACTCCTAAAGACTTAGGTAAAAAGAAATTAATCTGTCTTTTCCCCATCCTTTGTCTTTATGTTTCTCACAGCATCCAATAAAGAGTGAAGATTGTCCGTGATCCTCCTTTATTAATTAATATACTTAGAGAAAATAATTTTATTGTCTTTCATGGCAGTTGAGCTTTGGCGCTTCTAATTGTGTCCTGGCATACCCTCACTTTATAGTACTCCTGAGTAGTGTCCCCCTTCTTCCAAAGTTCATAAAGTCTCATTTTTCCATGGGCTGCAACTGAATTTGTTCAGGCAGACAGGTCTTTCCCAATGGTTCTTATTCTGGCACATTGGGACAGCCTGCTGCTGCTGTACTTAGGACAATTTTTATCCTGCATGGTAGAATTAGGAGGAATACATAATTATATGGGTTTTTTGTTCTACAAGGTGTTGAGCACTTAATTTTACTAGGAGATAAGCATACAGGAGAATGGAGAAATTATATCACCTTCTGATGTAATTGGTGTCTATCTATCTATCTTCAGGTATCTATCTTGACACCAAGCAACCTGGTGCTAGCTGTTTGTGGTTTTTGGTATAGATTGCACTCATATTTAAATTCTTCACTTCAAATGTGGCCTGTACATTTACTCAAAAGATGGAAAGAATGATTTTTTGTTCATGAATAAAATTCTAGACACACATTATACCTGCAGATTAGTAGTAAATTGAGGAAAA
>VYXD01016432.1:57574-73260 GCA_013397195.1 Hylia prasina | reverse complement strand
GGGACAGCCAGAGGCACAAACTGCTCTGGACAGAGGGGAAAATTGGGTTAGGGGAGGAAGTTTTGAGTGCAGGGAAGAAGATTTTGCTCGAGGGAGGAAGGTTTGAGTCAGGAAAAGATTTGAATTGGGGATCACTGAATGGAAAGACCCCCCAGGCGCAATCTTTGGGGTCTCAGTGCTGGTGCTGGGGCATGGGAGGGGGCCGTCCCTGCGTCCCCATGTCCCCATATCCCCACGCCCCCCCTCGTCACAGCCATCCATGCCCACCTGGAGCACTCCTGCTTGTAGATGTCGATGATGTTCTCCACGAGCAGGTTCCTCTGCAGCCCGTAGACACCGTGGCGGTCCAGCAGCACCTCGTGGCGGCACGAGGGGCACCGGAACCGGCCCCCCGAAATCAAACTGCCCCGGCTCTGCCAGTACGGGTTGGCGGCCTGGGAGGGCAAGATGAACATCAGGGGGGTCCATCAGCATCCCCACAATATCCCAGTGCCCCCCAGCCCGGGCACGGGGACCCCGCCTCACCTGGAAGACGTCGTTGGCGCACTTCCGACAGAGGTTGTGCTGGCACGGCAGGATCACCACCGGCTTGCTGAACATCTCCAGGCAGATGGGGCAGATGAGCTGCTTCTCCAGGCTCTCCATGGGGCTGCCATCCTGCAGGATACCGGCTTGCAAGTCCATGGGCTCGTCAGTGCTCTCCTCTCAGCGCTCTCGCTGCCGGCACCCCTCGCCCCGCTATTTATAAATCGCTGGCTGTCACGCGGATCCCCGTCCCGACGCGGTGTCGGGTGTCCGGGGACAGCACCTGTCACACGGTGTGAACCATCGGGAAGGGCCGGTAAACAAGATGGGCACAGGCTGTCCAGGAGGCGCTGCCCGCCCGTGCCGTGGACATGCCCGAACGGGAGCCGGGGTAAACAGGGCCAGGTGCTGCCCCTCAGCCGGGTGGTTGCACAGTGGTTGCACATCCCGAGACCAGCACGGACCCCAAAACAGCATTGGAGTGGGGGCAAGGAGGGGCAAACACCAGCCCCGTGGTCATTAGGACGTTGTGATGGTTCCAGAAATCAGGCAGAGCTGGGCCAGCTGCACCAGGGGGTGGCTTAAACAGACTTTGTCCCTTTCCCCACCCCAAACACAACCACTTCTGGGGCGCAAACGCCTCGCCAGTGGCTCCCTGCGTGCTTGGAGGGGAGAGGCAGCTCTGGGGAGATGCAGCCCCCATGCCTGGCACATGCAGCGGGGTGCCCCCTCCCCAGGCAGGGGCGGGGGGGCTCCTCTACGACCCCAGACACAGTGGGGGCTGCTCAGGCTGCTCCCCACAGCGATATCACAGCCGTGACCCAGCTGGCTCCACTGCTGGGGTTCAAACACTGACCCAGAAACGGCTGAGGGGGCAGAGGGTGAGCACAGCCCTGGCTGAAAACAGCCCCGGACACGACACCCAGCTGGCCAGGGGCCAGTGCTGGCCACAGGGAGAGCTGTCAGCACGGGCAGCTGCACCAGCAGCAGAGGGTAACCCTACCCTTGGCACAGATGGGTCAGGATGAGGGGACAGGGTGGGGCGGGGTGTCAGGGTGCGCTGACCCCCCTCCTCTCCCTGCCCAGGGCACCCCCACAGCTGTTTTGGGGCTCCTTCCGCCCTGGCTCACGTGTGGAGCCAGTGACTGTGCCGGACCTGCCAGGCACATCTTGCAAAATTGTTCCCGTTCCGGCACTTGGGGCTCTGCCAGCGAGGTGCTGGCGGGAGAACAGGGCTGGCTGAGCACCCGGGAGGGGTCGGACCCTGCCCGGATCCAGACAAGACCTGGCCCTGCCCTGGGTGACATTGATTAACTAATTGCTTCTGGACTCGATTAAGGGGATTCACAGGAACGGAGGGGTTGTAATGCCCTAAGCAGCTTTCCGAACCCACAAGGGGCTCGTTGGCCCCTAATTGGCTTGGGACAGCTTAGGCAGGACCCAGGGCACTAATCGCCCCTGGGATCCTTCCCAATTAACCCTGGAGAGCACACTACAGGAATGAATCTCCCTCTGCTTGGTCTTCGAAGGGCTCTGAGGTGGCCCTGGCTTCTCCCCAAATGTCCCTGTGATGGCTGTGCAATGGTTGAGGAGACAGCCGGGCCTGTAACAGGAGTCCTGTACCCCCGGCTCCCGGGCACGGGGGGCACTTCCAGCCCTGCAGCCTGGGGAGGAAAGGGGGCCATGGCACAGAACAGGGAACAGAGAGGGGCAACAGCTCTTATGTCACTGTCATACAAAGCCAGAGCACAACCAAGGGCGAGAGGAGCTACACTGATATTTTCTGGATGCCAAGCAATAAATCACAGAGTCCCAGAATTGTTTGTTTTGGAAGGACCTTAAAGCCCATCCAGTGCCACCCCAGCCGTGGGCAGGGACAGCTCCCACTGTCCCCAGTGCCCAACCTGGCCTTGGACACTGCCAGGGATCCAGGGGCAGCCACAGCTGCTCTGGGCACCCTGTGCCAGGGCCTGCCCACCCTCACAGGGAAGAATCCCTTCCTAATTAATAAACAGAAATTTAAGTAATTAATTAATGCAATTAAAGGCCCACCGCTCTCGCCCCGCCCCCTCCTCTGACCAATCACGGGACCCTGTGCCCGGAGTGGGCGTGGTCACACGGTGGGCGTGGTGAATGGGCGTGGCCTCGGCTGAGGCGGGCGGGCGAAGAGCAGCCCTAAGATGGCGGCCGGGCGGCGGCGGCGGCGGCGCTGAGGTAACGCGGCTTTTCCCGGCCCGGGGGCGGCCCCACATCCTCCCCAGCCCCCGGGGGGTTGTAACGGGGCGGGATCCGCGCTGCAGGTTGGGGGAGCCCGGTACCCGCTGCGGCGGGCACGACCCAGCGGGCCGGCATCGTTCCCCTCCTGTGGGGCGAGCGGGGCGCCGGTGCTTCCCTTCACAACCGCAGGTGGGGGCGCGATGCGGCCGCCCTCAGCAGGAGGGGTGCATTTATATTATATCTGTTATCTCTGTTATTTATATGTTTATATTATTCCATAATTGCCGCCGTTNGCTCCCGACACGGGGGGACGTTGTGTGCCCGCTCGGAACCCGGTGTGTCCGCGTTTGCGGAACGCAACGCGGTGTTTTCCCCCGGAGTAATTTGGCCGCTGGGGAAATTACAGCTCCTGCCCTTGTTAGCCCATCAGATGTCAATGTCCAGGCTCTAATCTGGAGCTGCAGCCCTGCTACAGGTGCAGCCTCGGCCCGTGCCCTGAGTGGATTCTCCTGGTAGCGCGTTTCTCACACACGTCACACCTTGGTTCAAAACCTTACTGCAAATGTCCATCACACAGCTTTGCTGAAAGGTTAAAATGTTTCTGTAGCATTGCCTGAGACTGATTATACCTTTTTTCTCTCTCTTTTTCTTTTTCTTTTTTTTTTTTTTTTCCTTAAAAAAGCCTAAGGCAGTGGAAATACTTGAAAGCTTCCTACTATTAACAGGCCGTTTCAATGTGGTCCTTATTGCCTGACATAAAGAGAATTACCTTTATCACAGGCTGTCTTAAAGCTATTGTAGTTCTGATCTATCCGTGTGATTTTATTTATTTATTTACTTTTGGGTTTGTATTTGATTCTGTTTGACCAGTGCAACTTGGCTAGTCAAGCTTTTAATTTTTATTTTAATTTACTGCTGTCTCTAGTCAGTGTGCCGTTTTAGTTTGGTTGTGTGAAGGTGGTGCTGGTGTTTGGTTTGTAATCTTGTAGGGCAGCGTGCAGGGAGGGTCATAAATCTGCAGCAGGGTTTGGTGGCTTTTTTTTTTCCTTCTTTTTTTTTTTTGTGTGTGTGTGTGTGTGTGTCTTGTTTTACTTTCAGAGCAATAGCTTAACTTTTGTCCTTGCTCTGTTGAGCAAAAGTGAAAGTTAGATGCTGGGTGCAAACTTCTGCAATCAGTTATCCTTTTTAACCTTTCATAGCTGTAGATTCCTCGTGCAGAGGAGGCTTGGTGAAAAATCAGTCACCTCAAAAAAATAAACCGGGAGCGATTGAAGCTTTCTCTTCTCTGAGTAAAACAGCTTAATTATAACAGACACATTTGCTCCTGCAGTCACCTCCACAAAAAGGCAGTTAATTAAATTCTGCTGCTGCCCAAGCAGGGGCTTCTGCTGGGACCTCCTGTGCTCTCCAGGCTGGATGGGGAGCATGACACCCTCCTGTTATTCCTGCGGATGCTCACGGAAGACACTGAGGGAGCGGAGCAGGAGCGTTCTCGATAGTCCTGTCTCGGCCCGATGCCAGTCTAGGTTTGAATTGTTGCCACCTTGAACACGCCGGGCTGTATTTGAATTCTTAACGGAAAGATGTCATTTCACTTTCACCCCTGGTCCGTGGCAACAGGCGCAGGTTTATGGAGGAGCTTCTGGAATGTTCTAGCGCTGAACCCCCGTTAATGGCGGGGTCTGGGCAGGCCCAGCGCCGCCACGCCGGCCCCTAAGGGGGGGAAATACAGCCCGGTTCCTGTGCCTAAGTTTTAGTTCTGTGGGTTTTTCCCCCTTCCCCAGAACCTTTGCTCTTGAAGATGGTGAGTAGCCAGCCTAAGTACGATCTAATTCGGGAGGTTGGTCGTGGCAGTTATGGTGTGGTGTACGAAGCGGTCGTCAGGAGGACCTGTGCCCGCGTGGCCGTGAAAAAGATCCGGTGCCACGCTCCCGAGAACGTGGAACTGGCTCTGCGCGAGTTCTGGGCCCTTAGCAGTATCAAGAGCCAGCACCCCAACGTCATTCACCTGGAGGAGTGCATCTTGCAGAAAGATGGCATGGTGCAGAAGATGTCCCATGGCTCCAGCTCCTCCCTGTACTTACAGGTACTCGAGGCCGAGGGAACGGGGTGGAAGGAATCGGTGACCGTGAGCCGGGGGGAAGGAGGTGGGGCAGCTGAGGTCGGGGGTTTGAGCTGTGCTCAGCTAGGCCAGGGGGTTGTTGGCATTGCTGGCAGCCAGAGTTTAACAGAGATCTTTTAAACAAAAAAACCCACAGAACAATCACCTGGATCTTGGGTTTGAAGCTGTGCTGCTCTAAAAGAGTCCAGAATTTGTATTTAATGCAAATCTGCTTTGATAATTTGAGGAAGCCCTGCAGGTGAAGCCCAGGGGAGGTGCAGGCTGTGGAGTTCTTGGCAGCTGCAGGTTAAAGAGCACTCTGTCCTGGGACAGAGCTTGGAGGAATTCCATCCTGGGTGTCCTTGGAAGAAGAAATCAGTGTCTTGATTTATAGGAACCCAACATTTAAAATTCTTTCAGAAACAAGAAAGCACATCATGAACTGTTTTTATTTTTTAACAAATAACTATTAATCTCTTCAAAGAGTGGTAAAGGTATAAATAAGGGAATACATATCACTCTGAAAGTGTCCTTTAAGTTTGAAGATGGAAAGACATTGAAAGGCAATGTAATTAATTCCCTTGTCACGAAGCAGCCCCAAGTATAAATGACCCCTGGGCAGAAATTTGTGTTTCTGGTTTAAAAAGCCAGCAGCCTGCTCAGTGTTTGCTGTGCTACCCCCAGTGAGCTGTTACTATTTCACTGCCATTCCTGCTGTGTGGTGAGCAGCCCTGCAGGTGCCGGGTGCTGTCTGAGCCTGAGAACCAGGATTCTTGGCTTTGCCAACTCCCTGTGGCTTGGGAGCTGTTCCCAGCTCGTTTTCAGGGGAGGATTAGGCTAACATAATCCTGGCCAGCTCATGGGGGAGAAGTCAGAGCCTTGCCTTCCTGGTTTTGGTGGAGCTGCCAGGGGCTGCTTCCCCCTCTCAGGGGCAGATGTGCAGGGAGGAGCTTCAGCAGCCCCGGGGTGGAGCTGCAAGGTGGGGACGAGGCTGGAGTGGAGGTGCTGGGGAGCAGCT
Source organism: Hylia prasina (assembly GCA_013397195.1). Lineage (NCBI taxonomy): Eukaryota > Metazoa > Chordata > Aves > Passeriformes > Sylviidae > Hylia > Hylia prasina. The sequence goes on along the minus strand of VYXD01016432.1, from coordinate 67,399 downwards.
GGCACGGGGATCTGGGACAAACAGCAGGGATTGATTGTCCTGCTGCTCCAGGGAGAGGAGCAAAGGGCAGAGGTGGGGTCACTGTGCAGCAGCCTGGCCCAAAGCAGGGACAGCCAGACCCCCCTGGGCTCGGCCTCTCCCGGGGGATGGTGCAGAGCTGAGCTGCTGCCCTGTGTGAGGAAGGGCTGTCACCCTCTCCTGGAGGGCTCTGGGGCAGATTCTCAGTGCCAGCTGAACCAAATCTGTAGAGTTTGAGTCCTGAGTCAGCCTTGTCTGCTGGTGCTTTGCCACTGTCACAGATGTGAGGGGTGGATTTTGTTGCCTTAACTCTCACAGCGTCTGCAAGTGCAGCTCCTGTGACTCCATGGTGGTGCCCTCTTGGCAGAGGAGACTCCCTGCTCTCCTGAGATACCCTAATCTCACTGTTCCTGACTACAAACCCTAAATAAGGCATTTTTAGCCCTAAAATAGATTTACTGTTTAAATTGGTCTGGGTAGATAGCTGTAAATGACCACCATTTTTTCTCTTGAAAGGGTGACTTTTTAAAATCATCTCAAAATGCCTCTCTAGATATTAACACACCCCTTCATTTTTGAAAGCCAGTTTGATTTAGTATCCATTGGTTTACTACTAACAGAAATAATTGCAGGACTTTTCCTTCCAGAGCCACCTGAGAGGAGCTGAAAAGGCAAATGCAGTTGTGTAAACAGGATTAGTAAAAGTGATTGCAGGTTTTACTTTGCTTTCTGTGTGAAGCAGCTGTAAGAACTGGCTGTTCAACTTGTGTTCCTGAAAATACCATGTGGATAATGATGGTGGGAAGGGTGTTCCGTGCTCAGCTGTGCCTGCAGATCAGTGTTCTCCTGAGCTCAGGGATCCTGTGTTAACTTGTTGGAATTCGTTAGTGTGTCAGGAATGGGGAACAGGCTTTAAAAATCCCTCGTGGATAAACAGAGCTGTGTGGAGTTACTTGTGAGACTTTGTTTATCCCAAAAAGCTGTTGGCAAAGTGGGTGGGACAGGCTTTGTCAGGGTGGGACACTGTCCAGCTGGGACAGATGGGAGGGCAATGGCCACTGGGTGTCTTTAAAAGTTCTGTTATCAGGGTCGAGCTCTACTTCTGGGCAGGAGCCTGAGCTTGATATGCTCCACACGAGTGAAGATAAGGAGGCTGGCAAATATATTGTGATTTTTTTTTTTTTCTCTTTTACATAAAAACATTTGCATAATGTTCTCTTTCCCCCCTGTTGCAATATCTTGCTCTCTGGATTGTTGAGAGGAGGGTCAAGCAGTCCTCGAATTGTCTGGGTTGGAAGGGATCTTAAACCCCATCTCATTCCCATGGGCAGGGACACCTTCCACTGTCCCAGGCTGCTCCAACCCAGCCTTGGGCTCTTCCAGGGATCCAGGGGCAACCAGAGCTTCTCTGGGCACCTGTGCCAGGTTCACCCCAGCCCCAGAGGGAACAGTTCCTTCTGTGTAACTAACCCAAACTTCCCCTCTCCATGAAGATCCCGATTTCGTGCGTTTTCCCATCGTGTCCTTCTCACGATCGTCAGGTAGTTATGACATTTCTTTTCCTCGTTGCAGCTTGTAGAAACCTCATTAAAAGGAGAAATAGCCTTTGACCCCAAAAGTGCTTATTACCTGTGGTTTGTGATGGATTTCTGTGACGGAGGGGACATGAACGAGTACCTGCTGTCCCGCAAGCCCAACCGCAAGACCAACACCAGCTTCATGCTGCAGCTCAGCAGCGCCCTGGCCTTCCTGCACAAGAACCAGATCATCCACAGGGACCTCAAGCCCGACAACATCCTCATCTCGCGGGGCAGGGCGGGCGCCGGCGACCCCGAGCCCACGCTGAAGGTGGCGGATTTTGGGCTGAGCAAGGTGTGCTCGGCCTCGGGGCAGAACCCCGAGGAGCCGGTCAACGTCAACAAGTGCTTCCTGTCCACTGCCTGCGGCACCGACTTCTACATGGCCCCCGAGGTGTGGGAGGGACACTACACGGCCAAGGCTGACATCTTCGCCCTGGGCATCATCATCTGGGCCATGCTGGAGAGGATCACCTTCGTCGACACCGAGACCAAGAAGGAGCTGCTGGGCAGCTACGTGAAGCAGGGCACGGCCATCGTGCCCGTGGGCGAGGCGCTGCTGGAGAACCCCAAGATGGAGCTGCTCATCCCCGTCAAGAAGAAGTCCATGAACGCTCGCATGAAGCAGCTGATCAAGGAGATGCTGGCGGCCAACCCGCAGGACCGGCCGGACGCCTTCGAGCTGGAGCTGAGGCTGGTCAACATCGCCTTCAAGGACAGCAGCTGGGACACGTGAGGGGGCCCAGCCTGGCAGGCAGAGCCCAAACTCACCTGCAGGAGGTACTTCCACCCACCTGGAGCTTCCCGACAGGAACGTCGAGTTGGCCGCGGCGTGAAATCCCGGAGTGAGGCTGTTCCTTGGTGTGCACTGGCAGGGGGATGTTGCAAAGAGCCAACACTACTTGATTTCCAGCACTCTGTCATGGAGTGTCTCACACATTCCAGTTTCCTATGTCAGTATTAGGAACTCTCGTGGGAAAAAAAAAAAAACAAAAAACAAAAAAGATTTGCACGCTGGCAGTGCAAAGCTTGAGGCTTTGTAATGTAATCTGTGTATATATTTATGTAGATGAGTGACTGGGAGTGTGTGGCATTTAAATTATTTGCTGTGGGTCTGGATGATTGGGGTCTACTAGAAATCTGGGTGAAGAAAAACTCCTTCTTCCCCGGGCCTGAATGGCTTTATTATTTATTTTTGTTATCTAATTTCAAAGACTTGACTTTGTAAACAAACAAAAAAAAAGCAATGCAAGGGGATCAGCTGCTTTCGAAGTGCTAACGTGGCTGATCTTAGCACTTAGAGCTTAATGAGCTCATTACTGAGGGAGTCAAATTAAAAATGTACAGTCAGGTGCTGGCAGGGGGGCTGGGCCATTGATCATTTGATTTTGCTCTTATTAATCAATTAATCTGCCTTTTCTCAACATGCTCTCTGCCCTGGTGTCCATAATCCCATAGCACCTTGAGGATTTATCTGAGAATTCTGTGCCCTCAGTTTATGGCAACATGGACGAGGGAATCCAGCAGCATAATCTTAAAATCCTGCAAAATGTGGTGGCAGCACAGTTTTCCCACTAACTGAATCCAGCTAACAATCCCAACAGTCCTGGCCTTTCCTCTCTGGCCCAAATGCAGTGGGGTGACTCTCCCCTGCTGCCAGAGCTGGGAGAAAACTCAGTCACAGGTGTGTGTGAAAGGTGGCAGCCTGGGTTGATTATTTTTTTTTAATTTTTCTTCCTTTTAAAGAAGCAGTCTTTATTTAAAAGCACAGATGGGAGGATGGGGGGTTTGGAGCAGTTGGAAGCTGCTTATCCCCAGCTCTGGCTGCACAGAGCAGATTGAGGCTGGGAGAGGTTTCACTGAGGCCACCTGACACTGCAGGGCTGACAGCAGCTCTTTGTACCAGCACAACACTTTGTTCTTTTGGGTGCAGGACTGACCTTTCCCATCCAGTGTGACCTTCTGGAAAAAAAACAGAGTCTTAAAATTGCCTTTAAAGCTGCAGGAAAGGCCAGTTTTCTTTGGAAAAAAAAAATCGATTTAATTTTTTTCCCCCCCGCCCAAATCTTACGTGAAAATGGCTGTAAGTATTTCCTTGTATAATTTGCTTTTTGAATATACTGTTTCCTCTTAGTGCTGGGAGGGCAGCTCTGGGCACTCAGCGTTTATTCTTTGAGTGCAAATAAACAAAATATGATTTTTTTGTTGTTGTTCCAAAAGCAAAGGATTCTGATTCCACCCAACTTCTGGGGCTTTACAGGCCACAGGTGGTTCTTACCTGGTGCTGCGTGAGCTGGTGGCTGTCGCCCAGCTGGCCTTAGTTTTTAATTCCTGTTCTTTTCTTTCACTTCATCCTTTTAGGGAGTGATCCTCAGACAAACACTCTTTGCTTGTGCCAACTCTGCCTCCCAGACCTCACATCCCAGCGGGGTCGTTGGATGAGGGAAAAAAACTTGAAGGGGCTTTATAATTCACGTTAAACTCGGGAGCTTTTTAAAAATGAAGGGGGGTGAGCATCCCCCTCTCTCACCCACCCAGGAGTCACGACCAGAATAACACTGCTCCCCTCTGAGGTGCTCTGTGAATCCCCTGAGGCCCCTCTGCAGGGTCCCACTGCCTGCAGGGCAGAAATGAGGGGCTGGCACAGGGAAGTTTTGGGGTGTTTGACTCCCGAGGTGTTTTCTTTGCACTGATTGCCACTTTATAGGTTGGGGGTACCTGAAATCCCTCTCATGGTGCTTATCCTCGCTCTTGGGTGACACTGGTAGTCCTCGAGCTCTGTGTTCTCTTTGATTTTTTTTTTTTTGTTGTTGTTGTCCGAGGTCTTTGTTTTGAGGAAATAAATCAAGTTGTAGCAGCTGCGGGGTCGTTCACCAGCGTGACACGAAGTCAAGACACTTTTCAGCACTTGGGAAAGATTTTTTTTTTTTCCGTGTTTTTCTTTAAAAACTGTAAAATATATTTTATGGAGAATTTATAATGAGGAAAATTATTGTGTAATTTATTAAGTTCATGGCTGTTTTGGAAATAAAATCTTGAATTTCGACGAAGTTTAAGCACTTTTTGTGGGGAAGTGCTTTCAGTCAGTGCAGTGTCAGTGCTGCCCTCCAGGGACAGCGTCCTGCTGTTCCCACATGCCCTGAGAAACCTTAGGAGTGAAGGTGAGGAAACATCATTACTTATCCATGACAGCAAAGTGCAGCCCTCATTTGCATGTTTTAATTAGCAGCGCTCTGGACAGAGGGATCTGCAGAATGGGAACGCTGTAAATGAGTTTCTCTTGGAATTTCTTACACCCAGCCCTCCCCCCTGTGCCTGCACCTGTGGATTCCTGGGCTCAGGAATGGGCAGATTCCCACATGGCAGGAGCCTTGTCCTTAATCAATGCACTTTGGATTTAAATTCGGTTTTTTAGGGGGTAATGACCTTTAGTAAAGGAGAAAGTCCCGTTTTTGTCTTAGTTCTACGAGTGGTGATTTTAAATGCAGGCACAAGCTGAATTCCTTCCCCACAAAACGAAGGAAAATAAACATATATATATATACACACTATATATAGCAGATATATAGTACTTCAAATATATTTAGCCCATGGGGAGGGTGGGGAAATCGGCAGGGAGATGCCCTGGTGCAGAAATTAGATATAATTAAAGCCCCATCTGGGCTGGGAGAGCCCAACCTCGGCTGTGTTTTCCTCGTTCTGCAGAGTTCTGCAAGGCTGGGAACCGGCCTTGTTGCTGGTTTTGCGTTGTTTTGGTTTAGCCGGGGCTTTGTGGGGCAGGAAAAGCCCCGGCCAGGGAGCCCCAGCCTCCATCGCAGCCCTTGGGAAGGTCCCTCCCTGCAGGGAAACACCTTCTGCCCTCCCGACGGGCTGCGGTGGCGCAAAGAGGGTTTGTGTGGCTTTTCCCTGTGCTCCAGTTCTTCCCGCGGGGCGTGCGTGGCGTGGTTTGGATCCCTCCCGGAGGTTTGGGGACGGAAGGGACCGGCACAGGGAGAAGCAGTTCGGAGCATTTAAACACCGACTCCAGCGGGTGGTGCTGGCAGGAGCTGTCGGGTTCCCCTTCGCAGTTTCTGTGCTGCAGCACAATAAAGGCACGGGGACGTGCCTGCAGTGCCACGAAGCATCCCGAGGGACACGGGGCAGGTGGGAACGCCAGACTGGGCTGCTGCAGGTGCTGTTCAGGAGCTCTGGAAGTGTTTTGGGGAATCCGAAACCCCATTTCTACGAGCAGGGAGGTGTCAAGTGTCCCGAGGACGGGCTGGAAGAGGAGCCACAGCCCGGGTTGCTGTTGTGCAATCAGAGGTTCCTTTACTCTCAGGTTTGGGGTGGAACCAGGTGCAACCTGAAAGCCTTTGCAGCAGTGGTGAGTTCAGGCCTCCATCCCGAGCCTGTGCTTGCTTCCCTGAGCCCCAGCAGCTCCTCCTGTCTCTGCCTTTCCTGGTCCCTGGGCTCCCAGCACTGCCGTGGCTTTGGAGCCCTTTTGGGGGATCGGAACATCCTCGGGAGCCTGTCCCGGGCCCGGCTGCTCCGGTTCCGGCTTGCACGGACACGCGGGTGCCGCCCTCGGAGCGGGCGCTGCTTTCACGTTTATTCGTGCCCGTTTGAACCCTTGGTATTTTTAAACTCGTCTGACAAGCCTTCCAGCCCTGCCCTCTCCCGAAGGAAAGCCCGAGCCCTCTCTGGCTCCTCCCCAGCTCCCCTGGGCATTTGCATGGACCTCGGGCCGGAGGAGCCGCTGTGCGGTGGGAATGGAACCACCCATAGGGACGGCTGGCTGGGGCGCCAGGCGCTGCATTCCTGGCTGCGCCTGAGTGATTTTTGAAATTATTTTTTGAAAGGAGAAATGCAACTGGGAAGAACTCAGCGGGACACGGTGGCTTCTGTCACCTGGAGCTGTCAGAGCAGCGTTGGTTCATCAGGAGAGGAAGAGGCTGTGGAAGGAGGATCTGGGACTCGTGGCCTTTGGGGACCTTCTCTGCCTTTTCTCACTCTGGAAGTTTCTGCACCTGGCCCCAGGTGTGGCTGGGTTTCACCCGGGGTTGTTTTGCTTGCCCAGCTCGGTGCTCCCTTCAGGCCCTACAGAAGAGCACTGAGAGCTCTGAGTAACCTTCAGTAAAACCAAGGGACTTTGAGCACCCACGTGGCTCCAAAAACCCCCTGGTGCACCCACAGGAGGCTGAAAATGACGTAAATCCCTTCCTAGAAGGCACAGGGACAAAACTCCCACCACCAGGAAAAGCAGGAACTGCCTGAGAGTTTGATGCCAGGAAGGGCCCCTCAAATCATCCTTTTTTATTTTTTTATCCTAAAGAGAATCTGCCTTGTCCAAATATTCCAAAGTTCCTGGCAGGTGCTCCAAGGAGGAGCCAGGCATTTGGGAAGAGCATCCCAGAGGAACAGGCTGCAGTCAGGGAAAGGCTGCTCTTACTCACTCGTGGCTTTACCAGAACAGCTTGGGAAATAAAACACTTCCTAATGAACAGTGATTCATGTTGCCTGGAGTTAAAATTAAGGTCCATGAGGGAATCCAGGGGCAGATCCCAGAGCTGCCAAGGGTTTCTCCATCACTTGGCCTGATCCCATTCCCTGTCTTCCACCAGATTTGCTCCAGTGCAGCCACATCCTGCACACAGAGCCCAAGGGTTGCCTGCTTTGCTCCTCTCCAGGTTTATTACAGAGGTGCTCTGTCCCTTCCTTGCTGTCACTGGGAATTTTTTCCGGTGCCTGCAGAGCTCAAACAAGCCCTGACCCCTCTGATCCTGCCCAGCTTCCATCTTAGCCCCCGTTTTCATCAGCACTGGAGTCCTGGCCCCAGCCCCTTCCTGCCCCGCTGCCACCGGCCGGGAAGGTGCTGGACACAGCCCCAGTTCCCGGCACTGGGTCTGGAGCAGCAGCACCTCAGGAAGGAACTGGGGTGGAGACAAGTGCTCAGGGACAGGTCCCCTCTCATCCCGGGATCTGGGGCCGAATGCTGTGGCTTTGTCCCTGCTGGAGCCTCCCCAGTCCCTGTGATCAGCCTGGGCCGGGCTGTGCCCCAGCTCTCCACCCAAACGGGCTGCCAGAGGGGTGCAGGGGGCTGGGGGCTCCCCGGGGAGCACCAGGGTCTTCCTCTGGCCCCTCTTTGGTGGTCCGGGAGCCCAGCATGGGGTGCAGCCCGTCCTCCCCCTCTGCTCCAGTGCCATGTTCGCAGCCCCCCGGGCTGGAGCTGGGGATGGAGGGGGCCGGGATTGTCCCTGTGAGAGCCCTCGGCCCTCGGGAAGGGAAGAGGGCAGCGGTAAAAATAACCCCTGGGCCAGCTCCAGCCCATTGTGGCTTCCTGCGATTTACAGCCCTTCCCGGGGGGAAGAGGCAGGAACCGGCCGGCGCGGGGCTGGCTTTGACCCTTTCACCGCCACCGGAGAAGGTGCCAGAAGGACCTGGGCAGGATCCAGGGCAGGGGGATTGCGGTGGGCTCCTGCTCCTGAGCTGCCCCCAGCACCCTGGGGTGGGTGCAGAAGGAGAAGCTGCTGGAGAGGTCACGGTTTCCCTGCCCCATTCCCGACTCGCCCTGTGCAGGGGGACAGAGACTCGGAGGCAAAAATCTCTGCTGCAGATACCGAAATCCCGGCCGGGTTCCCGTAAGGAAGCGGGGGGAGGGGGAGAGCTGGCCGAGGTGAGCTGGAGCTGCAGGAGGAGGGGGGTTAATGCTGGGCAGGGCCAGGGGCAGGGCGGTGAAGGGGGGGTCACGCTGGCAGGGTCGGCACGGGGTGGGCTCCTGCCGGCGGGGCTGGGCTGGCAGGGGTTAATGGGCGGCTCTTCCTCATCCTCTATATGAGGCTGCTCCCGGCTCTGGGCTCAGTCTGCCGAGGCAGCCAGAGAGGCAGGAGCTGCGTGAGACTGGAGGATCCCTGCATCCCATTCCTGCATCCCATCCCTGCATCCCATTCCTGCATCCCATCCCTGCATCCCTGCGTGGCCTCAGGTGAGCGAGAGCATCCCTGCCTGGCACCGGGCCTGGCACGGGTCCTGGCACGGGTGCTGGCCGCGGGGCTGGGCTGGGGAGGGTGAGGGCTCCACGGCACGGGCAGTCCCAGCCTGGGCACGGGACGTTGTGCTCATCCCTCGGGAGCACAGGGCCGGCCACACCGCGTGCCTCAGTTTCCCCGTCTGCGCTCCGGGCTGGGTGCGGTGTGGAGCCCGGTGTGGAGCTGCGTGGCAGAGGCTTCCTGGGCTGTTTGCTCCCGTGAGCTCTGCTCTGCCCAGCCCCGTGTCCCGCTGTCACCCAGGGCTGGTTCCGTGCCCTCCGCACACGGAGCAAGGGACAATCTTCCCTCCCAGCCCAGCCCGGCCGTGCGGGGCGCGGCTCGGGGACCCCCGAGCACCCCCAGCCGTGGGGCAGCTCGCCAGCTCTCCTGAGCGCGCCTTTGTTGTGCCGCTCGGGAAGACAAGGCGGCGGCCGGCTCCGGTATTTTTTCCTGTTGGAAGCCGCTCCTGGGATGCGGGTGAAGCCGGCGGATGCTCGGCGCTTCTCCCTTCCTGCCCAGGGGCTGTTCCTGCCCGGGCTGGCAGGACTCGCTGCCCGTGTGGCATCGAGGGGACCCTCAGCTCTGCTTCAGCCCCATCCTCCTCCTCACCGCTGCACCCTCGGGGTTGACCCTGACTCTCCTCTCTCCTCCCAGGGCCGAATCCAGGAGCCGAGCGAAGCTCCAGGAGCCTCCCCAGCGGCCACCCCAGACCTGCCCGGGCGCTCCGAAGGGCACGGAGTGATCAGCAGCGCCTTTCCGGGGCCATGGTGCCCTTGGGCAGCCCCGCTCTCGCCGTCTGCGCCTCCAGCAACCTGCGCCTCATGGCCCCCGGCCGCGGCTCCCCCCTGGCCTGGCTCAACCGGGGCCCCGCGTGCCCGGGGGGCAGCGGGGGCCGCAGACCCAGCGCCGTGGAGCGGCTGGAGGCCGACAAGGCCAAGTACGTCAAGTCGCAGCAGGTGATCAACAGGCGGCAGGAGCCGGCGCTGCGGGGCTCGCCCCGGCTGTCCCCGCACGGCCGGCGCCGGCCGGGCCGGCAGCAGGGCAGCGAGCTGTGCCCGGGCTCGGAGCCGCGCAAGATGCCGTGCCCGCAGTCCCCCGTGTCGCGCCGCAGCGGCGGCAGGCGCCTGCTGAGACCGGACTCCCTCATCATCTACCGGCAGAAACGGGACTGCCTGGCCGGGGACAAGGAGAACGCCAAGGGCTCCGGGCTGGTGCGGCGCCTCTTC
>VYXD01016432.1:32384-44674 GCA_013397195.1 Hylia prasina | reverse complement strand
GGCCGGCGCCCCCGCGCCCCCCCCCCGCCGCCCCGCCCCCCCGCCGGCAGAGGTAACGGTCGCGGCGCGCGGGGGTGGCGGGAGAGGCGCGGCGGCGGCGGCAGGTGAGGGACAGAGCCCGGCCCCAGCCCTAACCCGCACCCACACGGTACCGGCACCGCCAGCACCGCACCGGCACCGCCACCGGGCACCCGCAGCGCCACTGCCACCCCGGCACCGCACCCCGGACCCTCCAGCCCTTCAGGGACCGGTCTCTCAGCTCCTCATGGCCTTCCCCTCCCAGCCCCTCAGGGATCGGCTCCCGCCCCCCTTTCAGGGCCCGGCNNGCTCCTCTTCAAGGACCGGGCCCACAGGACCGACACCCCCTCCCCTGCCGGCTTTGGATCAGGTGCTGATGGACGGAGCCCTCAGACCCTCAGGGACTGGCTCCTCAGGATCTGTCCCCCCACTACCCTCAAGGACCGGGACCTCCAGCCCGTCAGAAATTTACCTAAAATTAGGCATATATGCGTAAATTAACTATATTTACATTAACCATAATAAGCACTACATTTATGTAGAAGTGTTTCATTTCTTTGCTGAGTAAAATGCTGTTTCTGGTTCATTATCCTGTTATATTCCCAGTGTTTCTCATAGGTTGTAACATCTGTGTATATGAATGTTTTCTAGGAATTAATGTCTTCTCTGAGCTCTTTGAATCAGTTTAACAAAAATCTGTAACAGCTGCTCATTGAGGATTGAGTATAGGCTTGCGGAGGCCTTGAATTTCCACTGTGTAGATGCAAATTGCACTTGCATTATCACAGACAGGAAATTCCCTGTCTGAAGCATTCAGAGAAATAGATAAATTAACCCAAAACTCTGGGCAGATAAAGATTGCTATTTATGGCACAGCAAGGCTGATTTTTGAAGGACTTTTTCCCTCATGTAGTTGCTCAGTGACCTCTACAGAGGGCAGAAATGATCTGGTTGAGAGTTAAGGCTTTTAAAGAGAAATTTTCGGTCTCTGTAGATACAGATTCAGCGTGCAGGTACGGTGGTGACAGGTGCTCTCTAAATACCTGCCTTGGGGATAACAGCTGAAAGGTGCTGCTGAATACCTGGAGAATGCTGCAAACAGGAATTCTTTCTCAGGCATAAAGAAAACATACAAGGTTATTTTTTTTTAAGTGTTGCTGCAGGGAAAACCCAGATATTATTGGGAGAGGAAGCTAATTAAATACTAAATGCTGTGTTACTCTGATGAGAAGCTGCTGTGTGTGTACCCTTCACTTGGTTAGTGGGAACAGGGTGAGGATTGTACTCAAAATAAGACTTTTATTTGTTTATCCAGTTCTCTAGATAAATAAGATGGCTGCTCCTGAGAAAGATCCAGACCTGAGGCTCCTGCAGAAGAATCTTTTGGGTAAGGACAGTCCTTTCTCCAAAGCCCTGCTGCTGTTGGATCCTGTTTCAGTTTCTCTGAGGAGACACGTGGTTGTCAGAAGCTTCTTTACCAGAAGCTTTTTGTTCAAAAAAGTCTTATTTTCTACCCTTGACTGCTTTTTCAGCAGTCACTTGAAGGAATTTCTCCCTTAAGTTGATAGCTGATGAATCTGGGAGAGTTCTTTAGAGTTAATGCAAGACCTCTTTAAGGTGCCCAGTGTTGCTGTGCTGCTCCTTTTAGTCAGAGCACCAGCTGGGTGTAACATGACCAAACTAATCAATGGGAGTATAATTTACAGCTTCTGCATTTTGACTTCTTTACCAAGATTGTTTTTCAGTCTCCTGTTGATATGATTTGACTTCCCTGTGCTTCCTGCCCTTTCCTTTTGCAAGAGAGATTCTTTCCAACAGGAACACGGGGAGCGAAGCAAGGACCGCTTTTGGGGTTTGGAAGCACTGCTAATTACATATGGCTTAATTAAAGCATAAATATCCCTGGTTTTTTTTCCTCTCCAGACCCCAGCACCTGTCAGAAGAGCAGGTTTGTGGAGGCTGAGTGGAAGAGGCCGGTGATGTCCCAGAGCTGCCTCAGCCGCTGTCCGAGCGTGGCCGAGAGCGGCGACGGCGGCATTGGCACCTCCTGCTCCGACAGCACCGAAGGTGATGGGCACCACACAGAGGGCATCACAACACAGGGCACAGCCCCTCAGAATGTCTGAAACTGTGTCAAATCCAGGTGTCTGGGGTGAAACCGACTTGGGCTGTTTCTCTGAGCTTGGTTATTGTCCCCGTTGTCTCTCTATTGCAGTGCTTTTAACTGACTAAAAGCCACCGCGGTGACTTGCTGGTTCTCACTGTCCAGTGAGAGATTTATCAGCAAGTTTCTTGTGTGATTTTTGGGTTTTTTTTGAAGGAAATATTTATAGGTGCCTTTGTGCAGAAGTGTTTGGCTCTGCAGTGTACGAGCTGAGAACTCTGCAGCCTGGCCTTCAGCTGAGGCACACTGTGAAATTTCTGGTCCCAGCAATCCTTTCCACTTGTTTTTTTTTTCCATCTTCATTGATTCTCTTTTCAGTGATGGGAGACTTTGTGGTGTTCCTTAAAACACTTCCCATATCCATGTGTTCCAGGGAGCCTTTGGAATGAGCTGTAGATCTTAATAATGTGCCAGTGAAATGGAGGCTTTAGCAGGTCTGGCTGTTGGAAGTATTGCTAGAAATATTACACGAGCACGTGTTTAAGTGTTCCATCAGGCCTCTCTCAGGATAATAAAACACCCATTTGGCAGATGGGGGCTGGGGAGATGATTTCCCTTTGGGAAATGGCCCTTCTGAGCACTGGTGATGTCACAGCTGTGTTGTAAGAGCCGAGGGTGACCTGCAGCCCTGGCTGCTGCTGAGGCACGCTGAGCTCAGTACATTAGTCAGAAATGTTGCTGTGAGGACCCCCAGCACACTCAAGGAACTGATTGCAGCATCCCCACGTGATGTGCTGGTCAGGGAACTTGGGCTCCTGACAGTGACACCAGGGGATAAATTTAGGGGCTGTAAAAGGAAATGGTGCTGTCTCTTCTCTTTGCCAAGGTGAACGTGCTTGCAGCTGCCCAGTAGCGTGGTGTTCTCTGGAGCCCCCCGTGCCTGAGAGATTTTCTGCCCTCACTGCTCATTTTTGATGAAAGGATGAAGTGCCTTTATTGCAACAGTTCTCCTGTAGCATGATTTTGGTCTTTGTAGTGTCTGATTTGGGCTGTATTCAAATTGTAGTGTTTACTCATTGTTGTAGCAATGCTTGGAGGGTACAAACAGGTGGGAGGGTGACTTGTTAGAGCATCACGTGGGGATGGGCCTTTGGCCAAAGCCGTGAGGAAATCAAGCGTGTGTTCCTGGGAGAAACCTGGAATTCCTGCGAGACAGAACGTCTCAGGACAAGGAGTGGGAACAGGCACTTTGCTGTTTGCCTTTCTCAGCCCTTGCTGTTGCTGTATTGAAATCTGAGAGTTGCTAAGAATAACCCCGAGTTCCCTGCAGCCAGGTTTGGTGCCCCGCTGGCAGGACGGGAGCTCTGTCTCACTTCCTGTGGCCGTAGGTGAGAGCCATTGCCCCAGCTCTGGGACAGGCTCTTGCCGTGGTGTTCTGGAGGAGCTGGAAGGTCAGATCCTCAGGGTCAGCGATGTTGGAGGCTCATCATGGGCTCAGGGAAGGCTCCTGTTAGCTCTGCTCACGCTCTGGAGTCGCTGAGCTGTGGGACGGGCAGAGCAGGATCACGGGCTCCGTGTTCAGCTCAGTAAGTTTCAGCCTTTTTATTCAGTATCAAAAGGACTTGGTTTCTAAACCTAGAGAAAGATAACAGTATTGATTCAAGATTATACTAGAGTAACTTAAAAGGATTAAAAGTATGGATTAAACTCGGATTCTTCCTGTGGCAGTAGGAAAAGGTCAGCAGGTTCCTGAAACTTGTAGTGAGGGGGAACACAGGTGTGCCTGAGTCATGCTGCTGCTCCTGCCTAGGAGGACGTGTTCAGTGGGAAAGGAACTGGTTCTAAAATCATTTTGGAAAGCTCACTGTAAGGTTGTATTTTCAAGACTCTAATTAGAGTATCACTCTTCTTCTTCCCTTAGACTTTTGCAATTCCAGTAGCGGTTCCTCATTCCATCCCATCAAAACCCAGGTGACCATTCCAACAGCCCACGTTATGCCTTCCACGCTGGGTGCCTCACCCTCCAAGCTGTGCCCTGCAGGGGACCAGGGCTGTTCCCAGAGCTCTGCAAAGCCTGCCATGCCTAGCTCTGCCCCTGACCGCCCAGGGCTGGCGAGGAACGGGGACTTGAACGCCGGGAAGTCCTCTCAGGTGCCACCCAGGGACTTCCTGCACCTCTACAGGGCTCCGGGGGAGAACGGCTGCGAGCACTCCTGGCCTCCTGCTGCCGATCACATGAGGACAGAAGACGCCTGGAAGTTTGACACCCCTGCCATGGAGCAGACCCTTAACCAGTCTCTCTTTCTGGACAGTCTGTGCGCTGACCCTCTGCACAGGTGCCAGAAGTTCAACCCCAGCTCTGAGGCAGGCAAGGACCATTACAAGGTGCTGCCGGAGAGCAAACAGGCGCCGGCGGCCAACGGAGCCTGCGAGCCCCGGGACGGGACGTGGCCCAGCGGGAGCAGGCTGATGCCAGCAGCACTCCAGGCCAACAATTTCTATTCAAAACCTGTGGCAGCTCCCCCAGGCCGAGCGTGGATGCAGGAAGGCTGCACGCTGCACCCCCACCAGGGAGTCTGTGAGCTCAGTGCCTGGAAACAGCAGCTGGACAAAGTGCGGCTGCAGGTGGAGCAGATGCAGGTAGGCAGCTGTGACTGTGTGAATTTGAAACCCTTCCCGTCTCTTTAGTCAGGAATTGTTGTCCCAGACAAGGGAGACAGTAGGGAAACGTCTCATGCTTCTCTCTGAGTGACACCAAAAGTCTCCTAATGGTCTGTTCTAACAGCTTGTGGTGTCACAGGTATCATTTGACACGCTGCGTGTGCAGAGCAGCCCTGGATTATGTTACAGGGCTGCACCACCTGCCAGATCAAGAGCTGAAATACCCTGTCTGATAGAAACTGTGAAGAAAAAGCATGCCAAGAGGTTTTAAACGGTGTCTCAAATAGCTTTATTCTGTATCTAGGGTTAAGAAAGACTTTTCTGAAAAAATACATGAAACTAGCAGCAGTTTATTAGGTGGAAACTGTTTGTTTACCACCTCCCACTAACTGTACCCTAATGGAGACAAATTGTTTCCAGCCAGCTAGCACAGTGATCTAAAATTATTTGTTAATCTCCAGTTGTGCTTGGGGAAAGTTTCTTGTTCTTGGACATCAACAGAGACTGAAATAGCTGTGCCCTGGCATGCAGATGAGCACACAGTGTGCAAAATAGCTCCAGCAGTGTTGCAATTACCCCTGTGGGGCACAGATCTCTCCCTCCTTGTTTTGTCTTCTCTTGCAGTTACAAAATGGAGGCACCTGCCCCCATTCCTCAATGTATTCCCCATCCCTGCCTGCACCTGACCCAGCTCAGTGGATCAATATCCTGAACTCCAATGAAAACCTGCTCAAGGAGAAAGAGCTCCTCATTGACAGGTGAGGCTTTGATACTGACATGTGTTTTTATTCAGCCAGTCCATGTCCATTTGGAAAGGAAAGGTTTGGAAAGTACCAAGGAAGGCTCATTTCTCAGAGTCCCTTTTGCCCAGTTGGTCTTTTTTTTGTTGCAAAGAACAACATAAGGGCCTTAGAGAACAACCTGAGCTCTTCTGTGCTTCATGGAACTAGGATGATGAACCTGAAGGACTCAAATAAATTTATTTTAGTTGTGGTTTTCTGTGTTTTATAAGGGATAAAGATTTCTGTTCACGTCATGATTATCTGGAATGTCAAAACAACTGCCTCTGTTGCTTAAGGAC
The DNA here is from genome assembly GCA_013397195.1 of Hylia prasina. NCBI lineage: Eukaryota > Metazoa > Chordata > Aves > Passeriformes > Sylviidae > Hylia > Hylia prasina. Next base: position 38,810 of record VYXD01016432.1, on the reverse strand, counting down.
TTTCTGGGAGCTGTTTGAGACCTTTGTTTTAAATTTGGTTTTTGTGACTTTGGGCTGGCAAACAACATTTCTCTTACCTAAGGCTAGTGGTGCACAAGATTTTTGACTAAGTCCTAATGAAAAGTATCTTCAGCATCTGGACTGTAAATACTTTTTCTTCCTTATTCATCTGTTCATTTCACTCCTAAGCTCCAGAGTCAAGCTGGATCCTCCAAAAGAAAGGCTTATCTGTAATCATGGCTGGGGGGAAGGGTTTTGAAGGGAGGGAAGGGAAGAAAAGTTAATAAGAACTGTAAAAAAGGTCAAAGTGTTCACCTTTATTTCTCTGCAGGTGAGCTCTGAGTTGCAGAGTTCTGTGTCTGCTCTGTCACTGTGGAGCAGTGCTGTGGTGGCACCGTTTGTGTTGTGCTGCTGCTCTCTATGTTTAAGAACAGTGAATTGCCTCTTTTTTACAGGCAAAGGCAGCACATTTCCCAGCTGGAGCAGAAGGTCCGGGAGAGTGAGCTGCAGGTTCACAGTGCCCTGCTGGGCTGCCCAGCATCCTATGGAGATGTCTACATGCTGAGGATGCAGGTACAGCAGGTGCCAGTGAGAAATACATGCTGAATCCAATGGCCCTGCCACAGCAGGACTGTGCAGAGTCAAATTATAAGTTATCCCTTGTGTGGAGTTACCATCACCTCTGTGCCCCCTGACATTTCCAGCCCTGAGGGGCCTTTGGTCGGATTAAAGCTGTGCTGGTGATGCCAACACCTTGGCAGCACTGCCAGGTGCTATTCCAGAGCGTGTCAGATGGGCTGAGGGATGTTTGGGAACTGGGAAGGATGAGGACACAGCCCTGGGCCAGTTTGTAACCCCCCAAATTGAGGGGCTGTCCCTGCCTGCAGGAGCTGCAGCGGGAGAACGCCTTCCTCCGAGCACAGTTCACAGAGAAGACTGAGTCCCTCAGTAAGGAGAACGTGGATCTGCAGAGGAAGCTGGCAGCTGCAGAGGTGGATGTGAAGCTGGTCCGGGAGTCGCTGAAGGAAACGGTGCAGAAACATGCAGAGGAGTTAAAGAAGCAGGAAGAAAGGGTATGATCCTGTTGCTCTAGAGATGGGAAGGTGTGTTTTCTTGTCAGTGTAGTGCCGAGGTGAAACTTTTCTGTGGCAATCTGTAATTGCAGGTGTTTTCTCACCTCGTTGTAGACTATGGTTTACAAGCAAAAGCCTTCCCTCCTGTAGTTAGGAGCATTGCATTGCCTCCTCTTTTAACCAAAAAAATTCCTATCTTTAGCTAAATGAGCAGAAATGAGTTAAGAGGATCTTGTATTTTGGCGTTGTGTGGTGTGCAAAATCTAAATGAGTGGGCTTACAGAAGACTGAAGAACAAATCAAAAATTAAAGAAACTAAACTTGTTTGTAACTGTCTCTGCAGGTAAAGGGAAGAGACAAACACATCAACAACCTTAAAAAGAAATGCCAGAAGGAATCTGAACAAAACAGAGAGAGACAGCAGAGAATTGAGACCCTGGAACGATACTTGGCTGATCTTCCAACCCTTGAGGACCACCAGAAGCAGAGTCAGAAGGTAAAACTTCCTCTGAGTTGCAATGGTGGCTCTTCACAGACTTGCTCAGGTGACTTTTCTGTAGGTACATTTACTCCCCTTTTGTTACAGCTGAAGGAATCTGAACTGAAGACTACTGCCCTGCAGGAAACAGTGCTGGCACTGGAAACAGAGCTTGGAGATGTCCAGGCTGCTTTCAGGGAGCAAGAGCTGCAGCTGGAAACCCAAAAGCACAAGGAGATGGAGCTTCTGTCCACTGTGCGCAGGTGGGAATCAGGAATCAGCTTCATCTTGGCTCTGCAGGAATTGCTGTACAAGGAAGGGGATGCACAGCCCTAGCAGGTGGTGGGCTGGGATGCAAACAGGGCAATACTGACATCTGATATGAAATGAATTTCACTCCTCATGTTGTTTCCCTCCTTAAAGTAAGGGAGAGATCCTAAATAAAACTGGTTTTCCCCATGTTCTGCTAATTGCAGCTTGCAGGACAAGTTGCAGCAGTATGCAAAGAATGCAGAGAGAGGACCCCCTGCCCAGGATGGGGAGAGGCAGAAAATGGAACATGACTCTCTGAAGAAGGAGTGTGACTGCCTCAGAAAGGTAAGGGGCTGTCCCAGTCAGGAATCACACATTTTTCCTTCCACTGAGGCACACCAGGCACGCAGGTGAAATCGGGGACTTTTAAAAACACAATTGCTCTGAAGCAGCAGTTCCTGGAATTCCAGACTGCAGGGTTCTAAAAGCTGTTCTTGATGTGATAACCACACACTTCTCCAGTAATGCTGGGGAGAAGCTGCAGAATGCAGAAGAGGGGAGAGGAAAACCACAGGAGTACAACGTTTCTGGTCTGTTTTGAGCTGATAAATCTAATGGCGCCTTTTATCCAAGTCCACTTCTAAGAGCATCTGTGATTAGAGCAGTGAATGGACAGGAAAGAGAAGGAGATGCTGTCCTACTGAAGGAGAATTCCTGGTGGTATTACTGGATCTGTGTGGCCAGTTCTGATGCCTCTGCTTTTCATTCCAGATTGTGGACAAAAAGCAGAAGAAGATGGAGCAGTTATCCTTGCAAGTCAAGGTGAGAGGTGACAGGGAGGGGACCCAGAACTGGAGAATAAACTGTGAAATGAGTTGGACTTACTGTGTTCCCATGGTCTGCTCCAGAACCTGGAAGAACAGGTGGCCCAGGAAGAGGGGACAAGCCAAGCTCTGAAAGAGGAGGCGATGAGAAGGGAAAATGCTCTGCAGCAGCTCCGGGCTGCCGTCAAAGAGGTCAGGGGGTGTTTGGAGTGCCCGGGTGTAGCACTGAATGAACACTGGATTGTCTTTTAGCAAGGCCCTGAATTTAGTCAGCAGCTCAATCTCTCCTGCTTCCTGCTAGTCAGTTGTCCTATCAGGGCTGTGAAGGGAGCTGTGCCCTGCTGGAAAGCAGGAGAAGCAGATTGTGCCTCGGGAACTTGATGGGGATGGGCTGGAGGAGGCCGAGCTCGCCAGCTGGGGGCGGCAGAACAGGAGTGCAAGCACAGCCTCGGCTGCAGGGCCGGGCAGAGCCCACTCAGCGGCAGCCCTCGGGGCAAGGCAGGGCCACTGCTGGGGTGCACAAACTCCTGAAGCTTTCCCTGCATAGGCCTCGGCAGGGACAGTGCAGTTTCATGGGGCACTTCCCGTTCCCGTCCAGTCTCCGTGTGGGAGTGACATTCACTCTTCTGGCCGTGGCCTGGAGGGCTGGATGCAAAGCAGCTCCTGCCCTCAGTGCTGCCACCACGGAGCAGGTGCATTAAGTGTGGCAGTGCTGCCCCTGACCTGCCGTGTCCGTGTGTCCAGCTGTCCGTGCAGAACCAGGACCTGATCGAGAAGAACCTGACGCTGCAGGAGCGGCTCCGGCAGGCCCAGGTGACAGCCCAGCCCCTGCCTGCTGACACAGCCCGCCTGGCCCAGGAGCTGCACGGGGAGCTGGCCAGCTGCCTGCAGGATCTACAGTCTGTCTACAGCATTGTCACCCAGAGGGCTCAGGGCAAGGACCCCAACCTCTCTCTGCTCCTGGGTATTCACTGTAAGTACGTTTCCTTTTGAGCAATGGCAGAACAAACCCTTCCGTTCCTGTGCTGTGGCAGAGTTAAATAACTCACATGGAGCATGGAAAGTTCTCTTTCTGGGCTTCTGAACGCTCTTTCTGTGGTTGGCTTGCTTCAAAGCTGCATGTTGTAATAACTGAATGTTAAGTAGAACCTCTTTTGCAAATGTGAGTTGGTTTTTCTGGCTGACTTGCAAATGTGTGTGATCCTTGCTGAGAACTGCATGTGAGGAAACTCCCTCCTCTGACCCCACAGCTGTGCAGTACCCTGTGAAGGAGAAGGATGACCTGCTGAGCCCTGACGGACTGGCCAAGAAACTGGTGGAGGTAAAACAGCTTCACAAGGAGGTGGAGGACTTGAGGACTGCGATATCTGACAGATACGCTCAGGACATGGGGGACAACTGCATCACCCAGTAAAGAACACTCCCAAAGTAAGACAGGGAATGAAGACTTGAAACTCTCAGGAGTCTTGTGCTCCTACAACCCTAAACCTATTCAGCACTTTACCATCCCTCTGCTCGGGTACAGGATGTGTGACTTATCTGATCTGTAGGGAATCAGGGGGTTTGTTGCCAGAAGTGTTCAGCTGCTGACTGGCTAACTGGGATAATTCAGGGCTTCGGTGTCAGGCTTTGCAGTAGCTTTGATCTTGTGGAATGTGTTTTATGCTGTGTTTGCTGGAGCTGCTGTGGTCTCTGATGCTGGGAGATGAATTCTGACTTGCCTTCCAGGCATGTCAAATGCTGAACATGCAAATGTGACAGTTAAAATCGTGGCTAAAAGGAAATGTATGCCCTGGACTTGCTGATAACCTCCCTGTGCAGGTCCTGTGTGACCAGTGGGACTGGAGGGTTATCAGAGTGCTTGTGGGATATCTGGATTCCACAGGCAGGCAGGTGTGCCAGTGACACTGCTGGCATTTACGTCGAGGTGTTGCTGCCTTGGATTGGTGGAGCAGGACCTGCTTTCCTCAGGTAAATGCAACCAGTGTCTTTCAGCAGCCAGCATGAGTTGAGGAATAAAGCAACACTAAAAGACTCTAAAACCACTCCTCCTGGGCACTGTTACCCCAGAAGCCTTAAGCCTTGTGTCCCCCTGAAACAGCACTGGGACTGGGCTGTGACTCAGACTGCAGAGGAAGTGGATTGATGCTGAAGTGCCTTAATGAGCTGGAAGAACCCTCTGTCCCCACTCTGCTCTGTGCCTAATGCATCCACTGGCAGGTGAGGAGCTGCTCTTCCCTCTCACAGCCTTTTAGAGCCATCACAACCAATCCTGGGGAGCCCCAAGTGTCTGTGGCCCCTGCCAGAGCCTCTGTGCCTCTGGGGACCCACCTGCTTTACTGGGAGAAAGCCATACTGGTCCTAATGTGGAGGGAGTGGCACAGGGAGCTCTTCCTGCAAGGCAGTGGCCACTTGGGCCTCGTCACAGCCCTCTCCCTCCTTCCCTGCTCCTCTGCAAGTTTGGGATTTCCAAGTGAATCACTGTGGGATCAGTTTCACTGTACCACAACCCTCCCTAACCCCAGTGACAGCTTTACAGTACAGAGTCTGAGGGTGGAACTTTGGTTTTCATCTTGAGTTAGGAGCAAGATACCAAGTTGTGACAGGGAAAAATCCTGCTGACACTGGTGTTGTTTGGCTGCTCCTGGTTCACGTTGGGGCTGCGAGCCCTGGGTTTGGCAGAAGTGTTTTTGTTATTTCTTTGTGTTAAAATTTTCAGACCAAATCTGTTTTGTTCTTGGTGTTTGGCCACCATGGGGGACGGTGGCAAGGAACTGGTTGGTTTGTGCTGCACAGGGAGCATGCAGCAGTGTGTGCCTGTCTGTCCTGCTCTCTCTGGGTGTTCTGTTCCTGGCTGTGGCTGTCCCCAGGCTCCTGGTGCTGTGTACTGAGCAAAACACATTTCCAGGGCTATTTTTGAAGCCGTTTGTCCTGACTGCTGGGAGCTTTGCTGGCTCCTCCAGGTTCTTAGGGGGTTTGGACACCATCTCCTTCTCCCCTTTGCTTTTGGGGGTGCAAGCTCTCATTTATGGGTGCTGTGAGGGGACAGGTTTGCCCTCTGCCCCTGCAGAGGTGATTCTGAGATGAGATTATTGTGGCTGAAACCACCTCAGCTGCTGCCTCGCCCTGTCCCAGGTCCTGTGTCCCTTCCATGGGCACACGTCCTCTCCTCATCCTCCTGCACAACTGAGCCCCTCTGGCCCAGAGGGTGATCCCTGTGCTGTTTGCTGCTGCTGCTGCTGGGGAAATCTTGGGCCCTTTGCTACAGAACACCCCAGGCCAGGGGGACAGGACGGTGTTCCCTCCCTGTCCCCCCTTCCTCGTGCCACGCATGTCCCCCGCCGGTGCCCCGCGTTGTGCCCGGTCCCGTTGGGGCTCGGTGTCTTTGTACCGGCCTCTGTCTCACCGCTTGTTTGTATCGAGTATTTGGAGTATCAAATAAAGCCGCTCTGACCCACTCGTGCGAGGCCGTCCTGGGCGGGGAGGGAGGAGCTGCGGGGCTGGGGCCGGGGCCCGGTGGGAGCGGTTACCGGTGTCTGCCCGGTGCCCGGTGGGAGCGGTACCGGTGGCTCCCCGGTGCCCGGTGGNCGCTCCTCCCTCCATCCCTCCGTCCCTCCCTCCCGCCGAGCCTCCCTCTGCCGGGTTGAGCGCTGGGAGCGGCCGCGATCGCACCATGAGCACCCTCAAGGTCTACAGCACCTCGGTGACCGGCTCCCGGGAGGTGAGCGCCGGCGGGCAGGGCTGGGTGCTCCGGGGCCCCTTTCCTGGGGGTGGGCGTCTCTCTTCCGTGGAGCAGCGA
>VYXD01016432.1:13196-32326 GCA_013397195.1 Hylia prasina | reverse complement strand
CCCCTCCCCTGCTCGCGCTGTAGCGTCCCCAAGCCCACCCCTCCGTGCTGGGTATCCCCCCCACGCAGGTGGGCGCTGCGCGGAGCCTGGCTGGCACGCTGGGTGTGTGCCCACCCTTGGGACTCCATCTCCCCATAACCTGCCTTTCCCACCCGGGTTCCAGATCAAATCCCAACAGAGCGAAGTAACCCGAATCCTTGATGGGAAGAACATCAAGTACGAGCTGGTGGATATCTCCCAGGACAACGCTCTGCGGGAGGAGATGAGGGCGAAGGCGGGAAACCCCAAAGCCATCCCACCCCAGATCGTCAACGGGGACCAGTACTGCGGGGTGAGGGTGCTGAGGGCACTGCCCGGGGTTGGCACCCTGGGCCTGGGTGGTGGTGGGTGATGTCCTGGCCTCGGCTGTGCTAAAGATGTTCAAGATGCCTTGTAAGTTATTTCCTGTGAGGTGCAGGGACCAGGTGCTGCCAGGGTTTATGGCTGTTGGCTTTGGGAAAAAGGGGACCCAGGCAGGGGGCTTTGGGTGGCGGTGGGGCTGTGCCCACTTTGTTCTGTCACCCTTGGCACAACCAGCTGGTGCCAGGGCTGTGAACCACTTTTAGCCGTGGGCTCAGGGATCCTCCTGCCTCGTGAGCGACCGTGTGGCGTTTCCCTGCAGGATTACGAGCTCTTCGTGGAAGCTGTGGAGCAAAACACTCTGCAGGAGTTCCTGAAGTTGGCCTGAGCCCTGCTTCCTCTCCCTCCCTGGACTCTACCTGCATTCCTGAGCGCCCTCATCTCCGACCACCTTCACCTCCAGGTTGTCAGTGCTGTCCTGGCACCGTGACTCGTGTCCCAGCACAGGGAAAAAACCCACGACCAAAACTCCTCATTGCAGCTGCCTCCGACTCCCTCCTGCCTCACCCCGATATCATCTCAGAGGGATCCAAAGAAAGTGTGACGCTCGCTGTGCTTGGCCTGTGAGCAGAGCTGGGCCTGGCTCACGGCAGCTTCCAGTGCCTCTGTAAACAGCAAAGCCTCCGGGGCTGTGTGAGGTGTCCCTGGCCCTCAGCCCCCTCCTCTGCCTCGGGAGGGAAGGGCTTAGGGCTGCATGGTGCTTCCCACTTCTCCCAGTTGCTGTTAAAATTGTAAATTCTGCTGCCTCACTTCCTTTTTTTTTTCCTCTTTTTCTCCCCCTCTTCATCTCAACTGCAGAGATTATGGCAACTAAGTAAAGGGTTGGTTTTGGTTTTTTGTTTGTCTTAATTTAATGCAAAAATACTGCACAGAACTGGGGGTCTGAGTGCCCACCACGGTTGAGCTGGGGGCCAAGGCTGCCTGGGGGAATGGGTGGGGCTGGAAGTGGGATCTGTGCTGCTCTGGCCGCCCTCCGCCCTGACCAGGCTCCCCTGTGAGCATTAATGGCTCAGGGCTGCCCCAGAACAGCTGATGCTCCAGCTGTCCAATCTTTCCTCTTTGAGTTGGCTTTTTTGCAATCCTGGACCAAGTGCATTTTGTTTTCCTGCCAAAAAGCGAGTTTATAACCAGTGTTGTCTTTCGAGATGCTATTAAATGTTACTGTACCTTTCATGGCGCTACTCTTGCATTTCTTTTAAATTCGGTTTTATTTTGGCTACAGGTTAAACATCACCCTACCTAAGGATTGTGAGTCATTTCCAGCTGAGAAGCTGAGTGGGTTGTACGGTGCTGTTGCAGCCTGACACAAAGATCTTAACACCTTAAATTGCTGCTGCTAATCAAAGGCTCACAGGACATGTCTGAATGTCCTACGGCGCAGCAGTGACAGGTACCAGAGCACTCCTCTCCCCTGCGTGGTGACAGTGGCAGCCCGGGGCAGGGACAGCCTCAGCCCGACGTGGGAGTGAAAAACAAACCCTTGGCACAAAGATTGCCTAGACCAGGATACAGAGGGGCAGGGAAAACAGCTGCTCCCGAATCTGCTACAGGTGGAAAAAGGAGGAAGCTGAGGGAGAGCTGTGTGGGTTGAGTCACGGCTCATGGGGGGGCTGTGGAAGCAGCTGCTTTGCTTCCTGTGTTTGAGTTGTGCAGCTCTGGCCAGAGGGGTCTGGGAAGAGCTCTGGGCACCCTGAGCTTCCACAGCAACCGTGCCTTTGAAATCTAAAGGAAGTGGAAATTGCAGCTGAGATAAAGGGTTTTATTGGGAGCCTTTAATGAGGGCTGGGTCTCTGCGAAGAGGGAGCCTGCCAGAAGGCCGTGCCTCGCATGAGTGGGAGTGTTGTCAGCTGGTAGTCAAGTGAGAGCTTGTCACAGCTGGAATGGGAAGAATGTGCTGGGAAAAGGGAAAGGGAAAAGTGCAGCCCCAGCCCACGGGAGAGGGAGGAAGATGCTTTATTCAGGGCTCGGCAGAGACGCCGCGGAGGGATTGTGCTCGTCTCCAATGACACGGTGTCCTGTTGCAGCATCCAAGCGCCGGCAGGGAGGAGGAGGGCGGGTACCTCCAGGCAGGCTGGAGCCTGGGCCCCGCTGCAGCTGGGGGCTGTCCAAGGGAAGGAGCTGTGCACGTACAGGAAACCCAGCAGCAGGATCTCCCGGCTGAGTCGAGCCTGGCTCAGCCCCAGCAATGCAATGGCTCAAGGCCTTCAGGTTTAGCTCCAGCACAGACCACGGAACTGAGCCCGTTTGTCCCCTGGTGTCAGTGCAGGTGGAATCTGTAGGGAGCAGCTGTGTGTAGAAAGCAAACTGCCCCTGGCTGTGTGTCCATGTGTCCATCCTGCTGCTCCAGAGTCTCTGAGCCCAGCTAAGCAACTGCCCAGCGCTGGGGTGAAGCTGGCAGGTCCCCCTGGACAGGGGTCAGCCTGGGTAACCCTGCACAGAGATGAGGGGCCAGGCCTGGAGCCCAGGGGAGCTGGTGGAAGTGTCCCTGTGTTGTGTCCTGGGGAACAGCAGCCCCTGTGAGGCAGCAGGACTGGGCCTGGCCCTCTCTGCCAAAGGGAGTGGCCACATGGCTGCTCCCAGCTCTTCTCCATCCCAGGTATTGTGGGCCTGATACTTCTGAGTCTAAAATTTCAGCAGCTGTTAGCAGGCTAAAATCTTAGACTCAGAAATATCAGGCCCACAGGTAATGGCACAGTGAAACTAAATCTGGAAAGAAAACCTCTCCCTTTTTCCAGCCAGGGCAGGTTGGGTAAGGTGAGAGGCAGCTCCCTCCCCGTGCAGAGCTGGGGCTGAGGAGCTCTTAGGTTGTTTGCAGCCCCCTCCCCTCCTGCTGGGAGGGGTCTCTCCTCCGAAGCAGCAGGGAGGCACTGGGGACCAGCCCACATTCCTGCAGGCTCCTGGAGTTGTCCCTGTACACCCTCTGGGGAAAGGTGCTGATGATGTCACAGTCCAAGTTTCCACCCCTAAGAAAGAAGAGCAAAATCTCCTATGCACAGGATCCCCCAAGGTTTTGCTGAGATGCTTTGACTGATCCAGCTGTGGTTATGCAAGAGCAGAAAAAAGGGCTTCCAGCCCAAAGTGCAGCCAGCCAGGCACGGAGCAGCCTGTCCAGCTGCACAGCTGCAGTGGGGAGGAAGGAGGCTCGTGCATCCCAGCAGCACGGAGCTCATCCTGAGCTCACACCGAGGCCAGGGCCCTGGCCTGCAGCAGGAGTGGGAAGAGGGGAGAGCAAAGGGAGCCCTCAGCCATCTGGAACTGTCCCCAACAGGCTGAGGGAGCCCTTGTGCAGCATTAAATGTGCTGGGACACAAAGCTGGCTGAGCCAAGCAAAGGCTGCAGCTCAGCTTCCAGCACGCTGGGAAGGGTGGCACAAGTTGGGTGAAGGAGGCAAGTTGCTGGAAGGAGGCAAAGGCAGCAATGGCCTGGATCTGATGGCAGTTTTGGGAGGACAGAAGAAGCTTATCTCTTGTTGTGTGGCAAAGGTGGGTGTGAAATGCTCTGACCTTCTCAGGACCCTGGCACTGCTGCCTGGAGAGTGTCAGGTGGGCACAGGGCTGGGGCTGTGACCCAGCTCAGGCTGATGTTTGAAGCTCCAAGACCTCAAGAACCCTGTTCTGGGGTCCTACAGAGTCAGGCAAGGAGAGGAGGGAGTCCTGGAGTACCTGATGTGGGCGAGGTGCTGGCGCAGGTCCCCGATGGTGTCCGTGAGCAGCATCCTCACCTCGTACGTCTGCTCCCCGCTCTCGGATCTGATGCGCAGGGTGCAGAAACCAGGGGCAGGAGCTCCAGCCTCCACCCTGGGGATCAGAAAACCCTGTCAGCCCAGGAGTGAGCTCCACTCAGCGGGCAGAGCCTCCATGACCAGACCAGGGGAGAGGAGTTTCATGTTTGGGAATGTCCTTGAGGTGAAAGGAGCCTCATCTGACCATGGGCAACCAGACCAACCCACTGCCCAAACTGCTGCTGTGCTTTCCCAGCCTGAAGGTGCCTTCAAGAGGGTTATGGATCCTTTTTAGCATTTTCAGGTTAAACCAGGGCTGTCTGGTAAGTACTTTGCCCTACTTCTTTGATTAAAAATAATCTGCTTGGGGTTTTTTTTCATTAGCTATTTGGGTCTTGGCTTGCCATAAGACTGAGTGGAAAAATGCTGTGAGACCTCCCACCTGGGCGTCACTTTCCTAGAGGGGTTCTCCCATTTAATATGACTGCAAAGAGCTCCTTCAATGGTTTCAAACTCTTAGGCTGTGGCTTGCTGTCGGGAAAACTTTCACATAAACAAGTGACATTTTGAACAACAGAAGCTTTTTGTTAGAGATGTAAAATATGGCATGTTTGCCATGAAAAATTCAGTGGTTTTCCCGAAGGACCAAGCTTGGCCTTTTGTCTAGCTATTTCTAAGGTCTAAAAGGGGAAAGTCCATTTACTTCCTCAGCTAAAGTCCCTGAACTAAACCTGCAGTGATGAAATAGTAGGAAGAGGAGATCCTGACAGGGCAGGGGGTGGGGGGCTGTACCTGTACCTCTCCAGGGCAGCCAGCCCAGGTGTTTCCACCAGGATTTCTTTGCTGCTCTGCTGCCCACCAGAGCCCTGCAACCAAAGCAGGTGAGTGTCAGCACTGCCTGGGCTGCAGGGAGAGCAGCCAGTGCCTAGTGCCACCTGTGCTCAGGTGCAGCCTCTCTGGGAGGTTACACGGAGCTGAGAGAGGCCCAAGGAAGGGCTGCTGGTGCTGTGCAGGGAGCTGAGTCCAGAGAATCCCCCCTGGACTCCTCCTGGGGGTGTCTGGGGTGTCCACTCCTACCTGTGGCACTGCTCTGGCTGCACCTCGGGCACTGCCCACTCTCCCTCTGTGCTTCAGGGGCTTGGCAAGCTTGTTGGGAACCTGCTCCGAGGAGGCTTTGGGACCTACCAGAGCAGAGGGGAGACGTGTCCATGTGTGACCTTTGTGACAAACATTTTGGCCCCAGGAGAGGCTGATTTGGTGAAAGGAGAGAGCAGAGCAGCCGACAGGGAGAGCTCTCGGCACCCCAGCGAGGCCCAGAGCAGCTCTCGGGTTCCTCCCTTCAAGTTGTCCCACTTTCTGCCCCACTGAATGTTTGACTGTCGACATCAACAGTGAGAGCAGCGCAGCCTGCTCAGTGCACAGCTGGGATGCACAGCAGGCAGGTAGCTCTGCTGTGAAAAACTGGGGCTGTCACCATTCGTACAGACCTGGACATCTTTCACTTTGTGAGGGTGCATTTGTAGGTGTCCATTCCTTTTTGCTTGGACAACTTTATTTTATTTTAACTGCTTGGCTAATGGGGATATTTAGCTTTAGCCTTGAGGTGACTGAGCACAGTTGTGTGTAACCAGGCAGCTGTTTCTCATGAGTGATACATGTGGTGGGTTATTTAGGGATGCACCCACAGACCCACTGATTTCTGTCTCTCTGACTGTTTGACTTCCCAGCCCTGTCAGATACTGCTTACACAGACTGCAAGTGTCTAGAAGCAAAATGAGGAATCTGTGGCCTTTGATGTCCCATTTTCCGTTGTGAAAGTCTGAAGAGAAACTGTCCCATATTCAGTACAGTTACGGTTGATTTGGCTTCACAATATCTACATTTTTGGAATGAGCTTGAAGGAGAAAGGAGCAGTGTTTGCAAGCAACTCTCCCCCGAGGCCTGCAGAGTTACCTCAGCACCCTTTGATGTGGTGAAGGTGGAAGGAGCTTGGCCTTTCAGAAAGGCACAGGGCAGATATGTTTTTGGAAACCTGCTGAATTTCTATTCTTTTATTACTTGTCATGTCTCATTCTTAAGCAGGATTAATGCTGAGAGGATCCTGTGTGTGCTGCTGGCTCCCAGCTCCTGAGGCAACATCAGGCCCTGACCCAGAAGTCTTGTTTTCCTTACTGAGACCCACATTCCCCTCCTTCCACCTGCACTGCCCTGGTAAGGTTTAAGAACCCTCCTCCTCAAGAATGAGCTGCATTTTTGAGGCAGGTTTAAGATTTTACCTGGGATCTTGGAGGTTTCCTGCACTTTGTTGGATTCTGAAGTACCCACCACCTGGCCAAGGCCAGGAAAACTCCCTGGAAGGTCTGGCTTCTGAAACACCACGTCCCTCCTGTCAGTGACCTGCAAGCAAATCTGGCTTGTTGCACAAGCTCCTCTTGCTGCATCAGAGCCCAACAAACCACAGTAATGCCAAGCAGCAGTTGTAAACCCCAAACGAAACCAATGATGCGCAGGTTCTAGGGAACCTCAGTCCCCCAGAGCTTTGCACAATCCCCCTTTCATGTAACTTTCTAACCTCCACAGCTCCCAGCTCGCTCCAGCTGGCCTGACCTTGTCCTGTTTGTGCAGTTGTGCCCTGGTTTCTCCGTGGCAGAGGGAAAGTCCAGCCTCTGGTTGTGCCTGCTGACATTTCAGGTGCACTCCAAGACCTAGATTTGAGTCCTCTGAGGCTCTCTGCCTGCAAATGTGGCTTTGGCTCTTTGCTATTTCTGAGAAATCAAAAACTGGGACCCAAGAGAACCTCAGGTGGCCAAATCCATTTAAACTGTGGCAAAATAAACTCTCATTACATCCTCTTTAAAAGCTACTTGTTCAATCTCACGTTAAAAAGCTTTTCCAGGGGAACTATTTGAGAACTTTTTTCCCCTCCTTCCTGTGACACAGCTCTTAACTTCCTGCATGTGCTGCTTCTCTTACAGCGCCTGCTGTGCTCCCAGAAGCCTTGTTCCAAGCCAGGTTCACTGAGGCACAGAAACCCTTGACCCTTGATGCTGAAACAGCTCCTGTAACGGCTGCTGCAGGTGCCCTCTGTGCCTCCCTTTTCCCCAGACACACCTGCACAGCACCACAAACCTCAGCCTCCCCTCGCTGTGGGGACCATCCAGCACACTGATGAAAGAAATCCTGAGCTGTCCTGGGAAGCAAGAGAGCCATTTGTGCCCAGAAGCTGGGTGTGGCACTTGCCTGCAAGGGGACACCGTCGGGGTAGTGTGGCTGCAGCTCTGAGGGGAAATAACCATCCATGATGTCCTGCAGGCATTGCTGAAACAACAGGAGAGCTCGTGGTCACACCTCAGACTTTCTGCTGAGCTCAGGACTGACCTTTCTGCTGGGCTGCTCCTGTTTGTGAGGTTGTGGCCGTGCAGAGAGCTCTGCATCAAAGACACAGAATCTCCATCTCTCAGAATTACTGCCCAAGACACACAAGGCTTTAAAGGCACTGGGGGGATGCAAATGTGCAGCTGGGCTGCTTTGTAGGACTGAGATGAGCTTAGAAACCCTATCCCCTTTCCAGGGGGTTAGTGAGTGCTGGCAGGATGACTGATTCCTCTCCAGCCCTTTCCATACCTGCGTGGCTGGGTGCTGGTAGGGCCGGAAGGCTCCGTGTCCCACGACGATCCCATTTCGGTACAGGGTGAGAGGGAGGGGCTCTGCCCGCCTCAGCCGAGCCCCCCGGGGCGTGTGCTCGATCTCAGAAACGCCCTCTCCCACCAGCGAGTTCAAATCCTTAATGTTCTCCAAGATTAAATCAAAATCAATCTGGTGTTGGCAAACAACGGCTTCACCTGCGGCAGAGGGATCAGAGTTACCAGGGCAGGGCTGGTGGCCGGGCAGATTTATCTGTGTGAATTTGAGGTGTGTTTGAGCCCGGACATTTCTGGGCTGCCTGTGCTTTGCCCTCCACGCGTTTGCAGAATGTGATGCAACCTTTTTGCTGTGGGGCAGCACCGCCAGGTCCAGGAGGGCGTGTGCTAAACCACAAGGGCAGGGCAGGGGATGCCACGCTGGGGCTGCAAGCTCGGAGCTCCAGAGAGCTCCAGGGGCAGCTCCTGGAGCCCACGCTCGGCCCCTGGGCTTGTTGATCCTCTCAGGAGTGTTTTGCTGTCCCTGTGCCGTGCAGGGTGAAGAACTGCACGAGTTGGATTAACCAGATTGGATCAATGGATCAGGGCACAGGTGCTGAGGAGGTGCCAGTGTAAACAGAGGCAGCTGCCTGCAGCAGGGCAGGGACTCTGCCAGGATGTTTGTCTGGGCGTTTGAGGGTGGCAGGGTGAAACAGTAAAAGGGTTGTGACGGGACAGAGGAATGAAGTCAGAAGAAGAAACGAGAGAAAAGATCTAAGTTGCGTTAAAGTCTTTGCTTGTTCTGCTTTTTTTATGAGTTGCTAAAGGATGATGCGGAAATACCCTTGAAAAGGGGCAGTGAGCTGAAACCAAAACTGTTTTTGCTGATCTCCCTCTGTCTCTCCCCTCCTGCATCTACCAGAAGGTCTAGTCTAATATTTGCATAGTGGTGAGGAAGCAGCATTGGCTCTGCAGTCCACATAATTTTCTTTATTTCCTCTGTTACCACTTTCTAAGGAGCCACTGCCAAAGCTGCTTGGACCCCAGACAGCAGAGTCAGGTCTCAATTAAACCCTCACGTGGTGGCTGGGAGGAAAGGCAAACAATACTCCCTGATGGAGCCAGGCTCCGTGGGTAGCTTACTACAGCTCCTGTGTACACAAAGCACCTGATTCCCTTTTCCACCCACTCTATGTCAATGTCATTAGAGCAGTCAAGCCTCAAAGGTGCAGGGTTTGTGAATTCTGCAGGAAACAGCTGCTGTGAGGTCTCCTCCTGAAGGGCTGAGCCATCAGGTTCTCTCCTCTTCCCCTAGAAGGGCGTACAAAATACAGGAATATAAAATTAAACCTTCTGCTGAGCTCCTGTTAAATAGTTCCATGTCTGTGTCCCTGAGAGGGATTGAAGGTCTTGGCACAGGATCCCAAATCCTGAAGACCCAAATCCTGAGGTTTTGGTGCTTATCTGCTCTCCCTTCTCTGAGCATGCAGTGGGAGCTGGGGTAGAGCTGCAGCCAAGAATGCTGGTGCTTTACCCTTGCAGAGATTCCCTGCTGGCAGCTCCTCTTCATCCTGGACTGGTTCTGGATCTTCCACCTGGCCTCGTGACTCTCCAACCCAAATCAGACCATAATCATTCAGGAACCGCTGGAAGAGGAAACTCAGGTCAGCTTTGGTGACCAGAGCTTCAGAAAACTGGAAATGGGAGCCTGAGAATGCTCAGCTGTGGGTGTAAGAGGCAGAGGGAGGTGGAAGAGGTTTGTCTTGGGGCTCCTTGGCCCTGGCAGACAGACAGACTCTGGCAGGGCAGTGATAGCAACTCTATCAGCAGCAGGGAAAAGGGAGGAGGAAAGATTTGCAGTGGCAGAGGAACTGCCCAAGACTGCAGGAGCTGAGCATTTCTACAGCCCTGGAAATCAGAATGAAGCTTACAGGAGGCACAGATGTTTGTGTGTTTAAAACCTTCTGCTGCCCTGCTGCTCACATCCAACCTGCTCCTTTTCAGAGGTGAAGGGTTGTGATGATCGAAGGGGCAGCTTGAAAAAGGCCAAACTGGGACTGCAGTGATCTCAAACCAAAGCAGCAGCTGGCTCAGGGCAAGCAGAGCAGCCTCACCTCCATCTCCCAGACCTGGGTCTGCAGCTGAAGGCACCTCATCTCCAGTTCCTCTGTGGTGGATGAGTCAGAAGCATCTGTAAGAGAAAACCTGATGTTTCTCTCACAGGAGAGCTGTGCATCACCTGTGTCACACAGGGCAGAGCCCCAGCAGCACCTGCCTGTGCTCAGTGAACTCACACCTGTGGGACACAGGGGCTGAACGTGACAATTCACCCTGCAGTGGTTTGACAACAATGCTGACAGACTGAAAGATAGTTGTGAACAACCCTGGGGAGGGTTTATGCTGTGGGAGCTGATGTGAGTGGTGCTGTTGGCAACCATACAGTGGAAACTGCTTGGCTCCCTCAGCCTTAAGGAGCCCCAAATGAGCAGGTGTCCACTGAAGCTGGATCCTGAAATCTTGGCTGGATGGCAGCACGGTGCACAGGGAGGTACAGACCACGTGTTTGTGGTTTGACAGACACATTTGTGTTCTGTGCTCAGGAAATGGAGAACTCACCACAGCTCTGCACAGACAAGGCAGTTCAGCCTTGCAGGAAATGTGTGTGGGCTCCAGCTGGGGCTGGAAATCTGCTGGATTCAGGGAACTGAATAGGGGGAAAGACCTCCAGTGACTCACTGAAAGCTGGGTTCAATTTAGAGCTGGGCTGGACCTGGAATCCTGTGGGAGACTCCAAGTGGGTTTTTGGTTTCTCTCAGCTGTGAGGAGCTGCTTTCCTGTCTGTTTGAACTCTGCAGTATTTACTGCTCTTGGGTTTTCTGACCATCCTCAGGTGTCTGTGGTTGGCTTCACATTCATGGAAACTTAGAAACCCATAGAAAATAGGCCAGGAAATGATGTTTTGCACAGCACCAGAGTTACAGATACAAGTTGAGGTGCAGATCTGCTTTGGGAAATGGTCCCTCTGAGTAGCTGTGACCTCTCACCAAGGAGGCTCCTGGGTTTTGGAGCCAAGGACAGCTCAGAGAGATCCCCAAGCCCAGAGCTGCTGCCCTGCCCAGAGCTCTGTAACTCTCCCACAGGTGCCAAAGGTAGAACAATCTTTACCTTCTCCTTCTTGAAGAGTCTTTATCTTCTCCTCGAGTTCAGCAATCCTGCCGTCCTTCAGGGGCAGAACAAACAATGACCTGGGTCAGTTCCTGGGCCTCAGCACCTCCAGGCACAGTTTGCACAATTAGTCAAGGCTGGTGCAGCTCCTGTCACCCCACCCAGGGACAGGATAAAGGGTCAGGAGGGCTGAATCACCCCACAAACACCTTAATTAGACCCAAGTGAGGGATGGGAACTCCAGGAATAGGTGACCCATCTCCCAGTCCTCTGTCTGCACGAGATGCTCCTGCTCAGACCTGCAGGGAGGGGCTGATCTAGAAATTAAACCAGCATCTCTGCAGCTACTTCTTAAAAAAAAAAACCAACCAAACCAAACCAAAAAGGTATTTATTTTAAGCTTTTAAGGGGTATTTATTCTATTCAGTGATGCAGAAAGGGCTGCTCCAGGATGACTCTGCTGCGTGAGCAGCTGCTGTTTCAGAAAACAAAAGGGGGAATGCACCACCACAGGAGGAAAAAACAAAAATCTGAAGCCAAAGAGCTGCTGATCTTAGTGCCAGGGTGCTGAGAGTCACTGCTGCAAGAAGTCCCAGCAGGGACTGCCCCTTCTGCCACCCCAAGACCTGATCCCACTGCTCTGTTGCTTTGTAAAGGGCTCATTTGGGTAATTAACAGCAGGCCACAGATGAACTTCTGAGCCCACACAAGGTCTGAGAGGTGGAACTCCTGTGGCAGGGGACAGAGCAGGCTCAGCAAGAGGCTGACTTTTACCTTCAGCTGGATTTCTTCTGCTTGTTTCTCTATTTTTTGTTCCAACAGAGAGATTTTTTCTGCCAGAGAGGACACGAGCTCCACGTCAGCGTGAGCTGAAAGCACAAACACCTGTGAGCAGGATTGGGGTGCACAGGGCCACAATTCCTGGTCTGCCACAGCAGGAAGGACTTTTTGGGTAGAAATCCCTTGGTTCCTGGTATCACCAACTCATTGTGTGTGCGAGAGGAGGGGCACAGGAATGGGTCTGGCCTGGGGTGTCACCAAAAACCTGATGGTCCAGAACCCACAAAGGGGCTTTACCCTCCATGTCCTTTTTCAGTGTTGTCCCCTGGAGCAGGAGGGTGCCTTGCAGGGATTCCTTGTCCTAGGAGACAGCCTGGCATCTCCTGAAAAAGGAAGAAAACAGGTCAGTGTTTGGACACAGCTTCTCCAAAAACGGGTAAGGAAATATGAAGGTTGTGCTGAGGGAAAGAGAGGGCAGGGGAGAGCAGGTGGTCCATCAGTATTCCCAAATTTCTGGGGGTGTGTGGGCCCTCCTGAGGGGCCAGGGCCATGGGGAGGTACAATCCCAGCAGCTGGAAGAGTGAACACGAGGTGGAGATTGCAGAAAGAGACCACAACACTTGCACAGAGAGGCAAAAAGTGGTAAAATCGAGTTATTTTAGTGAAAAAAAGCACAGTGCTCTGCAATTAACAGAAGCAGCAAACTTCACTGGGAGCAAAATGGGAGATTGTGCTCTGAAATCGAGTAGGGAGGATGTGACGTTAAATTGAACTGTAAAAATAGATGGTTTTCTAGGGCTGGTTGAGGATGTGGAAATGTCTTCTTACTTGTCTGGTTTGGGACACTTGTAGGGGAGAGAGAGCTACATCTGTTGTATAAAGGGTAAGAACAGACTTATCCGTGAAGGTAATGACCTTGGACAGCTCTGCCCTTTGAGCAAGAACAAGAGGCGATAACATATGAAATAAAGCACAGCTTCATTAACTTCGGGGGTGTTTGCTTAGGGGATTAATTTTGTAAATATAATTGTCAAAAAAAAAAAATCCCAAGCTGTACATTTTTGTGATCAGCCCATCCTCCCAGTCCATAACACTCGGTTTCCGTGCAGAATGAGCAGTTTGAGGGATGGGGGGACGGCCAAAAGGGGCTCAAAATAACGGGGCTAACCAGGGGGTGATGGGGAGAAGGGCCCCGGGGGGAGGCTGACAGGGGTGGCAGCTCTGGGAGTACCCGGGAGACCCTCGTGGGGGGATACCCGAACTGGGGAGGGTCCGAGCCCGAGGGATCCCCTCCCTCCCCAAGCTCTCACTCACACCCTGCCGCCATCTTGTTTACGGGCGGTTGCCACGGCGACGCGGACCCCGCTGCGATTGGTCCGGCGTTGGTCACGTGGTGGGCGCTCTAGTCCCCGGGAACTACAATTCCCACCATGCACCGCGCGCGCTCTCCTGGGTTGCGGGGACAGGGACGGGACCGGGACAGGGACAGGACCGGGAGTGGGTCCCATTTTTCTCCTCATCCCCCCTCTGCACATACACATCTGCCTGGCCTGAGACACCTCACGCCGTGCAGCTCCTCCCGATTCCCTCACCTGCTCCTTGGTCTGTGTTTTTTTCACCTGGGCACCGCTCTTGGCCTCGCTGATGCCCTGAACTCCACCCAGCACTTCTCACCATTCCAGGAGCCTTTCCTGGGTGTCCCTATCCCACCTGCTGCGTCTGTGCTGCTCTCCAGGGTGTTCGGCCTCACCAGCTGGAGATGAGCAGGACAGGCCAATTATCCCCCCAGTTTTACCTCCTTTGATGGGGCGTTCACAGAACCACCAACTGGTTTGGGCTCAAGGCACCTGAAAGCTCATCTCATTCCCACCCCCTGCCATGGGCAGGGACACTTTCCATGATCCCAGGTTGCTCCAAACCCTGC
The DNA here is from genome assembly GCA_013397195.1 of Hylia prasina. NCBI lineage: Eukaryota > Metazoa > Chordata > Aves > Passeriformes > Sylviidae > Hylia > Hylia prasina. The sequence continues at coordinate 18,717 of VYXD01016432.1, read as the reverse complement.
CTAACCTGGTCTTGGACACTTCCAGGGATGTTGGCTGTGCTCAAGGGACTTTCGTTTCAACTTGCCCAAAGAGCAAAACCGAACTAAATTTGGTGAAGCTTTTCTGCAGAAGAGCCCCCGGCTCTGGGCGGAAGCTGACAGGGAGTTCACCATGATGTGCTTCACCAGCACAAACCCAGACAGCAGGTGTGTGTTCTCAGCACGTTCCAGTGACTTTATTCATTTCAAACCACTCAAAATAACCAGATGCCTTTTGTTTCCTGCTGCTGCAGGTTGAGGGAGCTCAGAGATCTGCTGTAAGGAGATGGATTTGGGTAGTTAAAGTAAGCATTTCCCTGATCCTTTATTGAGGATCTGTAACTGAAATCCCAAGGGATACCTTGGCTCCAGCTCCACCTGGAGGGAAGGAGGTTTGTTCCTTCCAACCTTGGCTGCAATTTGCAAACCCTCACAGTGATCCAGGGAGGGTTTCAGTCGCTCCTAGTCTTTGGTGACTGTGAGGATAGAGAGATCCCCAGGGAGAAGCAGAGCCTGAGGGGCTTCAACCTTTCCTTGAACTTTTTCTTCAGGCATCTGCCATTTCTTCTTTGTACATTCAAAATAAATAAATAAATAATAATTAAAAATCCGCTGTAGTCCTTTTTATCTGTTTCTCCACTGGTTCCAGCCATGATCATCAACCCGTGCTCACCCTTTTATTCTGTCACTTAGTCTTTAAGCTCTACTCAGTGACTCCAGGAGAACTGAAAATTTCTATATTCTGTTACTTATCGTTGTCACGCCAGGGAGCAGGAGCTGCTCTCGTGCCAGGGGACGTCGAGAAACAGCTCCGGGGGCCACCACACCACGTCTGGCACCCTTTTCCTCACAGCACAGGCAGCAGACGCCACTTCCCCCAGCTGCGCCGGGCCCCGCAGGCTTTTGGGGAAGGGAGGTGTGATTGGTGCGCCGGTGCCACCGCTGAGCTTAAAGGCTGGGAGCGGACGGGGAAGTGTCACGGGAAGTGTCACAGCGCCCGCGGAGCCCCAGCCATGCCGCCCCTCCAGCGCGCCCGCCCGCTCCTGCTGCTCGCCCTGCTCGTCCTGTGCCTGGTAAGGACAGGGCCCTGGGGTCCAGCCAGCTTTGCCCAGCGGTGGGGAGGGTTCAGGCAGGGGGGGATTTCTGCTTTCAGCTGAAAACCTCAGTTTTTGGTGTCCTCTTAGACTTTAACCGCTGTGATCTTACCAAGACCTTTCCGCTGTGATCTGGAAGGTCCAAGCACTTCCATATGGTGCTTTTTGAAAGCATTTCTTTCACTTGAGAGTACCACTTGCCTCTGTAACCCTCACACTGAGCTCCCCAGCCCATCTTCCAGGCTCTCCTTTGCCTGCTGGCCCCAGCCCATGCCTGCAGTGGGGATGCTGAGCGTGGCTGGCCGGAGGGGACACACGGCTGTGGTTTCCTCTCACCTCTCCTCACTGGATGTCATTTTCCTTCCTGCTGGGGGGTTCCACGGGGGCTCGGTCCGAGAGTCATGCTGAGGGATGTCCAGGCTCTCCTGGGTGGTTAGGGATGAACCCACCAGCACTTTTGGGGAGCACGATGCACTTTGGGGCAGCTTTTGGAATGATTTTATTTTTTCCTACATGTTGGAAACGGGACCAGATCTGTCTGAGCTTACTTCACTCATGAAATTCCACACAGCTTCGACCTGCTACTTCGCATTCACATTTTGGGGTTCCCCCTCTGTAAACCAGGCAAAAAGGGCAACAGTGTGGCGAAGGGGCAGAGCAGAGTTTTGGATTCCATTCCTGGTCCTTTCCCATGTCCGGAGGAGGGGGTGTAAGAGAGTGTGTTTCACAGTGGGAAATGGCATTTTTCTAGCAGCCAGGGCAGTGTTAGAGAGGAAGTGCCCTGAAATCGGCACCCCGGCTGTGCTGCATTTCACACACCGAGTGCACCCTCCCTGCTTGCAGCAGCCCGGGGACGGGGTCCCTCCTCCCCCTGGAGAGAGGGGAACGTTTCCCACACCCCACCTCTTCTGCCGCAGGGCCATGGCCCTTCACCGTCTCACCACTTCCTCCCTGCCTTCCACTTCCCCCTAATTTCTAAAAAAACCTTGTTAGAAGCAGGATAGCCATTCCAGGGAGCGCTCGCTTCCCTCCTTGCATTGGGACAAGCCCGAAGCCAAGAGCTGGAGCGTGAAGGGGAACCTGCCAGGGGTCAGGAGCCTGTTTGTCCTGCCTGGGGTGGGGCAGTGTGAGCCCTGGAGTGCCCCGGCTCCTTTTGCTCCCAGCACCATCCTGTGAGGGATGTCCGTGCTGCTGTCGGCAGGGCTGTCTGAAGCTCCTTTTTCTTTTCCAGTCCCTCAGCCAGGCGAGCGGTGAGGCGTCTCCTCCGAAAGATACCGCCCCGAGCAACTCCACGNGCGCAGTCCCGACCAATCCCGCGGCAGGGGCTCCTGCTCTCCGCCAATCCGACGCCGCCGGCTCCCGCCCTTAGCCAATCACAGCCCAGCGGGGTTAATATAAAGGCGTGAGAAGACGCGGATGTTTTCTGGGGAGGCGCGGGCGCGGCTCGGAGTTGTTGTGTTGCGTGTTGGGGGCTCTGCAATATTAAGGAAGTTTCACTTTCTTCAGTGAAACCGCCTGCCGGGCTGATCTTAACCTTTAAGTCCCTCCTGTGGCCGCCTGTCCNCGCCCCCCCCCGGGCCGGCCCCCCCGCCACGCCACCGCTCCCATTCCTGCCGCCCTGCGCTCGCCTCGTCCCCCCGGCCTCGGAGTGAGCCCCCGGCCTTGGGGAGCCGAGCAATAAACGCGCTGGTGCCGACACCTCGGGCTCGTCTCCGCGTTCTCCCGGTTCGGTACCGGCGCTGACGGGGNCGGGGAGGCGCGGGCGCGGCTCAGGGTTGTTGTGTTGCGTGTTGGGGGCTCTGCAATATTAAGGAAGTTTCACTTTCTTCAGTGAAACCGCCTGCCGGGCTGATCTTAACCTTTAAGTCCCTCCTGTGGCCGCCTGTCCTCCTGCCCGAACGGATATTGGGGCAATGGGAGACACGTAAAAGATGAGTGTTTGTTGGGGGCTGTTGCTGAAAGTCATGCTGGGGTGCCCCTGAGCTGGAGCTGGTGGGCTCCCACAGCCCCCGGTGCTCCCAGGGCTTGGCCAGCGCCTCCCACCTCAAACTCCACGGCCACGGAGCTGCCTGTGCCCGCGGGCACTAGAGGGCACTGGGATTCCATCCTGGCACCAGGATCAGGCCTGGGACTGGCAGGGGTGAGGTGCTGGGGTGGGGGGTACTGCCAGGCTGGGGGCAGTGCAAGGACAAGGACAAGGACACCAACCACCCAGGCAGAGCTGGCCCAGACAAGCAGGGCTGTATCTTACACACGTACATAAATACAGTTCAGGGGGAAGAAACGCTTGTGGGGAGGGGCTCTGCTGCTCTCCAGAGGGTCCCACGCTGGTCTTGTCCATGGGGTCCTTGGTGGACCTTGTTCAGGCCTCCTCGGGAGGGACCTGGGGTGGTCCTCCCGTGATGGAGAGGTTGATGGTCATCCTTCACAGCAGAGGCTGGGGCAGAGAGGTGCTTGGGGTGCAGCATGGCTGGGGTCTGAGGCCTCCTGCCCCAGCGTGGGGATGCTGGCGGGGTGTCCCCATCCTGCCCCATGGCACCTCTGCCCCTCACAGCACCTGGATGTCCCAGGTCTGCGTGGGTCTTTCATCAGCCATGTCCCAAACGATGGCGTGGTCCCGGTCGTAGCTCCGGCCGCCTGCAGAGCGAGGGGAAGTTTTGGGGAGGGCAAACCCCACTCCTGACAGTGCTGAAGGGGTGGTGCCCCAATTTTGGGCATCCCTGGGAAAGCAGCCTCTGTACAGGGCTGAGGCCTCACCCTTGACATCAAGGATCATGTCCTCAAACATCTGGCTGCGGATCCGTCCCTGAGAATCGACGCTCCAGGTCTGACGTGGCATCCGTGTCTCGGACCACAGCACGGCCTTGGCGCCCTTCCCAGCTGGCCCGATGACCTGCAGGCTCATGGTGGGGGCCACCTGCAAGGGACAGAGGCAGGGATTTCCCTGGAGGCACAGCTGGTCCTGTGGTGGAACGTGGGATGAGCAGGAAGACCCCTCGGTGAGAGGTGGGGGTGTTGAGGGTTACAAAAACTCCTCAGGGAAGGCAGAGATGGCTTCACATCTCATGGGGAGACTCAGGGAGGAGAATCACCAGATGTTTGGGATCAGAGGCTGGGAAAAGCTATTATAAACCCTGGAAGATAGCTGTGGGGTGGGGAGTGCCCAGCAGGAGTCCTGCCAGGGGCTGCCCTGGTCCCCTCAGCGGTGCTGGCTGTCACACCTGAGCCCTGACCTGGTTTTTGATCAGCCCATCCTCGTAGTACCAGACAGAGTTGCTCTGCTCGCTCAGGCTGGAGACCACCACCCGCCCTGCCTTCATGTCCTCCACGTCGTCAGGGACCGAGAGGAAGAGCTCCAGCTTCCTGCTCCTGATGCGGAAATAGATCCGTCTCTGCAACAAGAGGAACCTGATGTTTGCACCCAAACCCCCTTCTGCCTGCACCTCCAGCACCTCACCTGGCTTTGGGGGCTTTGGGAAGGGAGGATCCTGGACCCCTGGGGGGGTTCTCCCCATTGTCCTGCTCCCAGGAGATGCCCACGTCTTCCCAGGGCGATGGCTGTGACCGTGACCCGTCCCTCGTAGCTGGCATGGGCACGGCTCACCGTGCTGGGATGCCATGGATTTTACAAGGCAGTTGCCCACAGGGAACGTTTCACCACAAAGGCGGCCACTCCCAGGGTGGGGGACAGGAATCTGGGGTGACAGGGCCGAGCTGGTGGCACCTTTTCCGTGTCAGAGCTGTCAGCTCCAGGCTGCTGCTCTCCAGCTCCCCCAGCCCAGCCTGAGCAGGCTGGCAGCCCTGTCTCCGTGTGAGCCTCGTGCCTCGGGGTTTTGGGATCCACCCCGCCGGGTGCCAGTGCCCTGTCCCCTCCCAAAGGCGGCACTCGCCTGGCGGATGGGGTAGAGGGACCCCACGTGCTGGAGCCCGCTGTAGGTCAGCCAGTTGGTGATCTCGGTGCAGTCCAGCAGCCACTGCCGCCCTCGGAAGTCACCGTGCTCACACAGCACCCAGCTGTGGGGACAGGGTGGCACAGGACACGTCACCCCGGGCGGGCAGGGGACACCCAGCGGGTGCCGGGGGACCGGGGCTCACTTACATCCCTCCTTTGACCCGCACGGACAGCACGTGGTTGTTGAAACCCTCTGCCTGGAGACTCCGCACCTCGGAGTTGAGCTCGATCTCCTTCCCCTCAAAACACTCCAGCCCGTGCAGGAAGATGGAGGGTTCCGAGAAAAACTGCAGGATCGGGAGCAGAGACAGGGTGGGAGGAAAGGGGAGAGGAGTGAGGGTTCCAGGGGTGGAGAGCCAGAGCTGGGGGTGCCCATGAGAGGGGAAAAACAGTCTGGGGGGATTCTGCTGGGGAAGGGAAGGGAAGGGAAGGGAAGGGAAGGGAAGGGAAGGGATAT
>VYXD01016430.1:28055-57767 GCA_013397195.1 Hylia prasina | reverse complement strand
GGCATTTGATTTTTGCTGAGGAAGGAGTTTATTTTGCATAGTTGGATCGGGTCATTTTGTTCTGATGTGGTAGAACCAACTTCTCGAGATTTATTTTTAAGTTTCACGGTTAATTGATGCTGAGATCTCCAACAGGTTGTATTAACTAATTGATAACTAATTGATATTTATATGAAATCCTGTAGTTCCAGGGTTTGGACTATCTATCATTTACTATTCTGTGAAACTTGGATAATGGTTTCACCCTTAATGTAGGTGAAATGCTGTCATTTTTTCTACAATTTTCTTTGCAGCTTTGAATTTGTTTGAATGAAGAGCTGATAGGAAGGTTATTTTCCTTTGGAAAGATGCACTGTGTAACAAAGGTTATTATGATTATTTTATTGAAATAACTTGTGTCATTTCTTCTTGTAACAGAACTGCTACAAATCTGACCTGGAATGGCTGCGGGGCATTGGTTGGGTCCCAATTGGTTCCTTGGAAGTTGAGAAAGCCAAGAGAGCAGGGGAGATCCTGAGTGACAAAATTTACCGCCAGCGTCCGGACACCATCAAGTTCACCAGTGTCACGGATTCCCTGGAGATGGTGTTGGCCAAGCAGAATGCAGACACCATGAACAAGGTGAGTGTTGATCCCACTGGGTGACACATCAGAGGTGTCCGCCTCACCCCTGCAGGCAGGACTGGGAATGAACTGAGCACAGCCAATGCTGCAGTTCAGACATAATCCATTTTCAGTTGGTGTGCTCTTGTTATTTCACTCAAAACGCTTAGGCCAGGTAGTGGAAGTCACAAATTTGTGTAATATTCTGCATTTTTCATTTAAATCTTTTCCTTGGTGTCTGTGTGCATTGGGTACTAATAATGCTTTGGTTTATTCATTATTCTGAAGCAATGTGGCATTTTCCTTAATGTTTTTGAGGAAAAAATAAATTCTCCTTTTGTTGATGTTACTTTAGCCTGATTAACACAGAACTATATATCCATGTTATATTTTATAGTGTCATAAAATGGTTTGTGTTAGAAGGTACATTAAAGATCATTTCTTTCCAACCCTCTGCCATGGGAAGGGACAATTTCCACTAGACTGAGTTCCTATCATTTTAATTAATGTCTTTTCCCTGATTATTGAGATATTCACTTGGTTTGGAATGTCCTATAAATCTCTTCTGGTTTTCCTTCTTAGCGTTTGTACACTGAGGCATGGAACAAAGACAAGACCACAATTCATGTCATGCCTGACACCCCAGAAATCCTGCTGGCCAAACAGAACAGAGTGAACTACAGTGAGGTGAGTGCAACTGAAATCTGAGACAATTAAAGGGTTTCTGATAAGTACATTTTTGTCACATCTGATTTTTTATTAATGGCAAAATATTGTCAGGTTGTTTATTTTCACAAATGGTCTGTTCCCATGCTGAAATCACAAAAAAATGTATTTTCTTTCAAAATATATTATCTGCCATAAATGAGAAATTGTTTCTACCGCAAGTTGTGGAAATAGATAATTTAACTTTTTAAATGTTCCAGCCTTTGCCTTCCCTAAATGATTTCCATTTTCCAAGCATCTACAATAAAATTACAAGGTCTTTGAAATCTGCTTATTTTTTTCTTTTCTGGAGAATGGTATTTAAATTGTCTGNTATTTTTTTGCGTGAGTTATGTATCACAGTAAGGAATAAATATAAGAATGTGAAGATTATTGATATGCCCCCCCCGTTGCCATCCATGGATATCCAAGAAGGATGAACAAAAAGATGTAGGAGTCTATGCTAGAGTTTGTCAAATTAATTTCTGATTCAAAATAGGAAGTACCTTAAAATCTGTTCCAAAAGAGATATGTAAGTCAATAAATCCTAAAAGTTTCAGTACTTGTCTTTTCTGGAGGAAAGAAATAATTCTGTTTCAGTGTCACATTGAAATCCAAAATGTTGGAATACAAAACCAAAAAAACCTTTGCAATGACTGGGACAGGTTTTATTTCAAGGAAGAGGCAATATCACTTAGAGACAGAGGATAAGATATTTTTATGCTTTTCGGTTTTTTACCAAGAAATCAATCTAAATGCTTTGTATTAAAAAAGGATAACATATATTTATATATGTATATATGGGGTTTTTTTCCTGCAGTACAAGTACAAGGAAGGGTATCGCAAACAGCTGGGCCACCACATCGGGGCCAGGAACATCGAGGACGACCCCAAGATGATGTGGTCTATGCACGTGGCCAAGATCCAGAGTGACAGGGAGTACAAGAAGGACTTTGAGAAGTCCAAGACGAGGTTCAGCAGCCCCGTGGACATGCTGGGAATTGTGTTGGCCAAGAAGTGCCAGCAGCTGGTGAGCGACGCCGATTACCGGCACTACCTGCACCAGTGGATCTGTCTGCCCGACCAGAACGACGTGATCCACGCCAAGCAAGCCTACGACCTCCAGAGTGATGTGAGCAAATCCTTACATTTCTAATACATCATTAAATCCTCTGGGTCCTGTACGCTCTGATTTTTAAAAGTATGGATTATAAACCTTAGTGGCTTGTATCAGACTTGTTGAAATGTTTTCATTCTTTCAATTCTTTCATCAAATCTATGTTTAATCCTTATTTTTCAGTTCTTAACCTGAGATATAGCTTGTGTGAGCTCAATACTAGCATTGTGCTCCAATACCTCTTTTATTTTTCTCATAAATAATAATTATTTTACTTAGTCTTCAAAAATAACAACTGTTTTCAGAACCATATCCTCAGAAACAGACCCAGTTGTTCATTTAGGATGTGCTTGTTTATATTTTTAATACTTGTTCGCACTTGCATGTATATAACAAACTTTCAAATTCTTTCAGGCTGTTTACAAATCAGACCTGGAATGGCTGAGAGGTATTGGATGGGTTCCTATTGGTTCCTTGGAAGTTGAGAAAGCCAAGAAAGCTGGAGAGATCCTCAGTGACAGGAAGTATCGGCAACCTGCAGACAAAATCAAGTTTACCAGTGTGACCGATTCCTTGGCCATGGTCTTAGCCAAGCAAAATGCTGAGATCATGAACAAGGTGAGTGTGGTATTGCCAGTTAATAGAACTTGTTCATGAGGTGAAAATTTCAAAATACAAAATAAAACTAAAAACTTGTGGATTTAAGAGAAAATCAAGCCCAAATTCAGCCATTGTACAGGAAAGCTGTTCTCTCGTGGCTCAGTCTGAAGTGAGCAGTTGGTGAAACTCTACAGACAAAAGTCCCTTAAATCACAGATTTTCCAAGAGTAATACTGCATGAACAAGTGATGAGGAAATACCTGAAGTTCTAACAAACATAATCAAACAACTTATACAGAATAATTAATACACTTTTCCTCCTATGGCTGTTTCTCCACAATCCAAAGTCAATCAATTGCTGCACCACCTTAACCTGAGAAATAAAGACGGGGGACAAAGCTTCCTTCTTGAGCTGTTCAGAGAGAAGCTTTGCTGAGTTGGGGTATTAGAGCTGACTGGAACAACCCATAGCAGTTTGTAAAATAATTTTAATTGTAAAATAATTTCATAAAGAACTGTTTCTAAAGAGCTGTTTTCCTCTCTCGTAGCGCTTGTACACAGAAGCCTGGGATGCAGACAAGAAGACCATCCATGTCATGCCTGACACACCAGACATTCTGTTAGCAAAGGCCAACGCAGCCAACGTTAGCAATGTAAGGACATTTAAACATTTACTAAACCAGTGGAAATTCAGACTTAAGTCAGCGTTTCTTTAATCATAAAAATGTTCTAAAACATGCATTCATGAAAATTTTGAGAGACAATTATGAAATGTAGAAATCCCATCTTTCAGAAGATTGATAAGCCATTTTCTGTCTTCTTTTGTGTAGAAACTTTATGTAAAAGCCTGGGAAGAGGCCAAAAAGAAGGGTTATGACATGAGAGCTGATGCAATTCCAATCAAAACAGCAAAAGCATCGAGAGATATTGCGAGTGACGTACGTTCTTCCTTTACATTTATTTTCAGTTACCTTAAAAACAAGAACACGTATTACTGTGATCAGTAGCAACAGGAAATCATGGGACCTTCATCCCAGATTCACTTCTTTTTGTATTCCTAGTACAAGTACAAAGAAACCCACGAGAAGGAGAAAGGCCACTACATCGGGTGCCCCAGCGCCAAGGAGGACCCCAAGCTGGCGTGGGCCGCGCGCGCCATGGCCCTGCAGAACGACCGCCTCTACAAGAAGGCCTACAATGACTCCAAGACCCAGATCCACATCCCTGTGGATGCCCTGTCGGTGCAGGCAGCCAAGGAGTGCCAGACCCTGGTCAGTGACATTGACTACAGGCAGTACCTGCACCAGTGGACCTGCCTTCCTGACCAGAACGACGTGATCCACGCGCGGCAGGCCTACGACCTCCAGAGCGACGTGAGTGGCAATCACTGCAGGAAAGCTTCAGGGCAGCTGTGTGAGGCTCTGTTTGTTAGTGACTGGCAAATATACTTTCAAATGCACGTTCATGAGCCTGCGGTCGGTTGTGGTATGTTTATTTTATCCTTTCCAAAGGATCTCAGCCTGGGTGCCAGAAGTATTTGGGGCAATTCATAAGGAAGCTGTTTTTTCTTGGTCTGCTCTAGAATGTTTGCTTGCAGACTACTTGCAGATTATGCCCTTGGTTTGAATGCGGTGTCTTAAAAGTATCACTGTTTCTGTGCAAATCAGGGGTGCTATGTCCAGAAAGGACCTGATACAACGCAGTGTCACTGGCTGCTTGTTGTAAAGAGTATGTGAAGTTGGGGAAAGGCTTATAAAAAACCTTCTTGCACTTAGAGTTAGAACTACAGAATCCCAAAATGGTTTAGGTTGGAAAATATCATCTTATTCCAACCCCAAGGTGCAAAGGACACCTTCCTCTAGACCTGGTTATTCAGAGCCTCATCCAGACTGGTCTCGAACATCTCCAGGGACTGAGAGTCCATGAGCTCTTGTCTGGGCTAAGGGTTATCTCTGCAATGCCAGTAACCCTTGGTTTGTTTGTAGAACGTGTACAAGGCTGACCTGGAATGGCTGCGAGGCATTGGCTGGCTGACAGAAGGTTCTGTGGATGTGGTCAAAGCCAAGAAAGCCCAGGAGCTCCTCAATGACCGCTTGTACCGCACGCGGCCGGAGCAGCTGAAGTTCACCAGCATCACTGACTCCCCGGACGTTGTCCTGGCCAAGACCAACGCCATGCAGCTCAGTGATGTAAGCTCACCTTCCACTTGTGGGATGACTTTTCTTTCTGGTGGAGAGTAGAATTTCTGTGGTGGGAATGAGGAGTTGGGAAGTTTTGCAAACTGGAATTACTGAAGAATTCCTCTTGGTGTTTTTTCCTCACCGTGCTGAGTTGCCACTCTTCTTCCTTTCTCCTCAGCGTCTGTATCGTGAGGCCTGGGATAAAGACAAGACCCAGATTTCCCTCCCTTCGGACACTCCTGTCATGCTGCAGTCCAAAGTCAACGCTCTCAACATCAGCAATGTAAGAGAACAACGTGAATTATTTGTGAAGTGTTAGAAAATGAAGGCTGACAATTGTTCTTCCAGTTTTTGCTGTAAATGATGGTGTACAAACCCACCTTCTAACGTGCTTGTAAACAGGAAATTACATTCAGAGACTTTTTATCACCTCTCAGCCTGTCAGCAGTTTGTGTGTTCATGAACAATCTCCCAAGCTTAGTGTGCAATTCCACACAACTCCTGCTCCCTTTGGCAAAACCTGCCAAATACATTCCATGGAGGAGTTGTTGGAGTCTGCAGACATAGTGGTCTGTCTTCAGGAATATTTCTGCTGCCTCTTTGTGTTTTAATCTTGCACCTACTTTAAGTCATGAGTTTTCTGTTGAGACCCTTGCCAGGATCATTATTGTAACTCTGCCAGTTATAGGAATCAAACAGGATCAAGCTGGTCATTCCAAGAAAGTAGGTTTTTAGACAAGGCATTTCACTATGTTTAATGAAGGTGATTAATTTTCTTTACAGAAACATTATCAGAAGGCCTGGGATGAGGCCAAGGCGAAAAGCTATGACCTGAGAGCTGATGCCATTCCCATCAAACAAGCTAAGGCCTCCAGAGACATTGCCAGTGAGGTACAGCCTTCCCTCTGTGTGTCTCAGCAGAACTGAGTGAGGCTCAGGCTGACAGCCTGGGGAGCTGGAAGCCTTCTGCCTGGTGGCTGCGTCCAGGTGAGCAACACACCTTCTCTTCTCTCTGCGTTTCCAGTACAAGTACAAAGAAACCCACGAGAAGGAGAAAGGCCACTACATCGGGTGCCCCAGCGCCAAGGAGGACCCCAAGCTGGCGTGGGCTGCGCGCGCCATGGCCCTGCAGAACGACCGCCTCTACAAGAAGGCCTACAATGACTCCAAGACCCAGATCCACATCCCTGTGGATGCCCTGTCGGTGCAGGCAGCCAAGGAGTGCCAGACCCTGGTCAGTGACATTGACTACAGGCAGTACCTGCACCAGTGGACCTGCCTTCCTGACCAGAACGACGTGATCCACGCGCGGCAGGCCTACGACCTCCAGAGCGACGTGAGTGCCCATAGAGATGTGTAGTTTTAATCTTACTATTTAAGAGATTATAGCCTTATTCTGACTGTTCAGTGCTATACAGTCACAACAGATTTATATTTAGAGTGTTTTCTTCAATTTTTTGATACTGCTATTACGTGCTCTTTTACACCCTTAAAAGTTTTAGAGTTTTATCTCTAAATTTTATAAAACTTTAGTTGATAATGTGTTGCATAATGCTTTTGGATAGATGTGATTTGGAGAGGCTGAAGGATTTGTCTTTCTTGCTTTGATTTGACTTAGATATAACAGCTGTTTTCTGCCTTGGAATCAGGTGGCTTTTGTTTTTCTGTTGGCTTAAGTCTGCTTGGAAATTTATTTAGTTGAAAGAAAACTCTGTGAGGCGGCCAGTGAATGGCTTTAGTGGCTATTTGCAGAGCAGGAAGAGTCAGTGCAGCTGATTTCCTGACCAGGCTTTGCTGCTTATCAGTTCCTCTTCCACTGTTCCAATTACAAGCTTTGGAGATGAGGTTCCTGTTCCTTGCTTTTTGTCAGTTTTCCTGGTTGGCAGCTTGGGGTTCTGTTAGGACTTGTAAATTGTTGAAATGATTAGAGGAATAAGTGTTTTGGAGGGGACAGGAAGACTCCTCTAAGCTTTTAATATTCATCATCATGAACTGCAATTCCTTTCAGTTGTTTCTCCTTACAAGGTTTAGAATGTGTGGTTTAAAAACTGAACAAAACCTTGTTGCCAGATTTAGTTTTACTTACGACACTGAACATCTCCTGTATATAAAAAGGATTCATCTGACTCTAGCTAGGTTTATAAAACACAATCTGCTTTGCCTAGCTTAAAATAATTAAGACAATCATTTTAAACAATGTTTTCCTTTTCTGACCATCTCACCCAGGCTGTGTATAAGTCAGACCTCGAGTGGCTCCGTGGAATTGGCTGGTTGCCCAATGAGTCTCCAGAAATTAAGAGGGTGAAGAATGCCCAGGATCTCCTGAGTGACAACGTGTATCGGACCCCCATCGACAGTGTGAAATACACCAGTGTTGTGGATTCCCCAGATGTTGTTCTGGCCAAAACCAACGCTGAACAGATCAGCACTGTACGTTCCAACCTCCTCAAAGCTGCTTCCACGCCAGAAACTACAGCTGAAGAGAAATCTCACTCCTAACATATAAAAATGATCAGTGGTGTTTGAAGTTTAATGCTTTTCCAAACATTTTACTCTTTAGATACCATGGTTCAGGAGATATTTTAGGGGGTTTATGTTGTTGATAAGCGAAATTTCGTAATTCTGATTGTATTATTAAATGACTGTTTTAACAGCCAAAATATAAAGAAGCCTGGGAAAAGGACAAGACCATGATCCACATCATGCCAGACACGCCTGAAATCAACCTAGCCAAGGCTAATGCTGTTAATTACAGCCAGGTATGTTTATCATTCTGTTTTCTCTAAAATAGTGTGTAAATTGTATCATTCAAAGATGTTGAATCTCTTTGAATCTCATTGAAGTCTGTCCTCATACAGGGCTTCCCTTCTCTCTACTGAATATCCTTAAAGTATTTAGCCATTTTAAAATAAATACTTGCATTCAGCTATTTAAAAATTATTAGTATCATGCCCCACTGAGGGAATATTTTATTGAAATGTATGAGAATCCAAGGCATATAAATGTTTTCTACACTTCTACAAACACCCTTCTGTGCTTTATAGGTTGCACAACTGCTGTTGCATGTTTTTAGAGGCAGTTGCATTTATGGTTAGGAGCAGGAGTAATGTTCAAAAGAATTTCATGGTATTTCAGCAAATAAATGGCTGGAAACTCTGTTTCTATAATGGCAAATGCCAGAGCATTCAGCATGTGTGTGGTGTTTTATCTGTCTCTTCAGAAACAGTATAAAGGAGCTTGGGATGAGCTGAAGACGAGCTACGATTTGAGAGCAGATGCAATTCCAATCAAGACAGCCAAGGCCTCTAGAGAGATTGCCAGTGATGTAAGTGCCAAAAGAGGCATCTCCCATGCTCCAAGAGCTCCTTCATGCCAGCTGTTACTAATGGTGACCTCTGCTCTTCCCCCAGTACAAATACAAGCTGGAGCACGAGAAGCAGAAGGGACACTACGTGGGAGTGCCGGACGCAAAGGGAGATTCCAAAATCCAGTTTGCCCTGGACGTGGCCAAAGTTCAGAGTGAACGAGAGTACAAGAAGCACTTTGCCAAGCAGAAGACCCAGTGCCACCTGCCAGTGGACATGATGTCCATTGTCCAAGCCAAGCTGGGGCAGACCCTGGTGAGCGACGCCGATTACCGGCACTACCTGCACCAGTGGATCTGCCTCCCCGACCAGAACGATGTCATCCATGCCAGGCAAGCCTACGACCTCCAGAGCGATGTAAGTTCACCTGGAAACACCCCTTAACTTAGTCCTGTACTGCCTCTTCTTACTCTGCTTCAGCTCTGAGGAGTGGGAGTCTTTTCCTGAGTTCAGGGAACTCACCTTGCTCTTTGTTAGAGTTGAAAAGAATAGGCCATTTATAAATTGCCATGTTTGAAGGGTGATAAATTCAGATGTAGTGCTCATGTTGGAATTACTGCTCCCCTTTTAACCACTGGAAGTAAATTCTGTTATTTATGAATCTTGCTGGGTTGTACAGAGAAGTGTAGCTAAGACCATGGACCCTATTTTGTTTTCCCAGGCTGTTTATAAAGCTGATTTGGAATGGCTGCGGGGAATAGGATGGTTGCCAAATGATTCCCTTGGAGTCAAGCATGTCAAATATGCTGGAGATCTCCTGAGTGAGGTAACCAAATGTTTTTCAGTACTAAACTTTTCTTCAGGGGTATTTCTCACCAAAACTATTTTAAAGGGTTTAAACAATGAAGTTTTTTCCAAATGAAAAATGCAACTGCAGTATTTTCACAACATTCATTGTGTATGGAGAGGTTTTTGTCCATGAGAACATCCTTGTCCTGTGTTTCTATTCAGAATTGCTGTATTAGGCATCAAATGTTCCAGGGTAATCTGTTCTTCTTTTTCTTGTACAGAGAAAGTACCGCACAAAAGCTGAAACTCTCCCGTTCACTCCCGTGGCTGACAGAGTTGATTATGTCACAGCAAAGAACAGCACTGAAATCCTCAGTGATGTAAGTTTGCTCTCAGTGTCTGGGCTGCATTTGACTTGTGTGATTCTGTATTTAATGTGCTTTGTCTAATGGCCTTGCAAATTCAGGGGTTGGTTCGTTATTTCGTGCGTAAATTATGGTGTTTTCCCAGTTCTGGGGTGGTGCTACAAGGCAGTCATTTCTTTCTGTGTCCTAGATTAAATACCACAAAGAATGGAATGAGGCCAAGACAAATTATACTCTCACAGATACACCACAGCTGGATATGGCCAAAGAGGCAGCCAGAATTCTAAATCAGGTACGTGCTCTCTCTTTGACAGCTTCTACTCACATTTTGTAGGTATTTAGTAAACCTGACTTGTGGATAACGACCTGAAGGCAGGATTTGTTATCCTTATACTTTTAGATAAATGATATACATACAGTACTGGTTATCATTATAGTCACGTTGAATTCCTCATCACTTTTATTTCCCACAGAACTTATACAAGGAAAGTTGGGAGAAAGAAAAAGCCACTGGTTACCTCCTGCCTCCTGACTCGGTGCAGATCTCTCACGCCAAGCACTCGAGTGATGTCCAAAGTGAGGTAATGATTTTTCCCATTAGGGAGAATGAATTCCACTGTCCTCCAAATAATTTAGCCATCTTTGTGATTAGGGGGTTTGGAGATATCAGTGCTGAAGGTCAGATTCCATCTACATTCACTCTCTCCAGAAACAGTCCTTTCAAAATCAACTGAGCTGCACTTCCATATTTTATAAATGTCAAATAATTGAGGTGATACTACGATTATAACATTTCTGATTTCACTTTTTGGCCAATCAAAAACTGTAGGCCAGTACACCCTTTACATTTTAAACATTTGCATAATAGATCTTGAAATTATTACATTACTCTTATTTGGAATAAACATTTTGGCAGAACAGTGTGATGTAAATACTATAAATAAGCATTCACTCTTCAGACAGTCCCAAATAATTTGTTGCCAAAATGAGACTAAATGGGCTTGTTAGAAAACATTTTCTAGCAAGTCTTTCCTCTTGTGTTAATGATACCTTCTACTGAAAATTGGGAGTCTATTAGACTAGAAAATGCTGCATTTTGAACTGGAAGGCCTATACAAAGCAATATTATTGTTTGTGACCAGATTTAATCTGGCCATATACTGAAAACCTGAGGCTGCATTTGACAACTGCCTGTCTCATCTGCTCTTTGTGCTGCCAAACCTGAGTTCCCAGGTTAAAACCAGAGTGGATCCAGCCAACGCTGATTTTCTGTGTGTTTCTCCCCTCTCCCCTCAGCTGAAATACAAAGCTGAGTATGTCAAGCAGAGAGGTCACTACGTGGGAGTTGCCAAGATGAGGGACGACCCCAAGCTGGTGTGGTACGAGCACGCAGGCGAGATCCAGAACGACAGGCTGTACAAATCAGACTACAACAAAACCAAGTCCAAAATCCACATGCCTTCGGATGCCATGGCAGTTGTGGCTGCAAAGGAGGGCCAGAACTTGGTCAGCGACGTTGAGTATCGCCAGTACCTGCACCAGTGGACCTGCCTTCCTGACCAGAACGACGTGATCCACGCGCGGCAGGCCTACGACCTGCAGAGTGATGTGAGTGATGGTGCAGCCCGGCGAGGTCCTTGCCACGTGGCCTGGCCTGAGGATACTGTCCACAGCACGTAATCCATCCTGAGGTCAGTAATTCCTGTCCTGTTGCATTGTCTTTCTCATTTAGAACATCTATAAAGCTGATTTGGAGTGGCTCCGTGGATGTGGTTGGATCCCTCTCGATTCAGTGGAGCATAAGAAAGTTAAGAATGCACAAGAACTGATAAACAAGGTAAGAGAAAATATTTCTGCAGTTCCACAATTAGCACTTCTTTCTCATGCACAGTCTTTAAGACATTTTTCCACTTCTTTGCAGAGAGCATACACAAAAGAAGCCCTGGAGAACTTTTCCAAATACACCAGCGTGGTTGACACTCCTGAGATCACTTTGGCAAAGATGAACTCTGTCAATCAGAGTGATGTATGTGCCTTTTTTTTTTTAAAAAAAAAACCCCTCATATAGAAGAATGAGTAGATGATTTAATTGCTTTTGCTAACTATATTAGTTTCAGCCTTATATATTTGTGTGTGCACCTCATTATTAACAGGCTTTCCTGGGGTAAACAAGTTTAGTAAGAAGTGATATGAATGAACAACACTATATTGCTGTCCAAATAATTTAACAATTTCCTGTAGAAGAATATGCCATGTCCCTGACTTAGAGTTTGTGTAGATTTTTCTTGCAGTAGTTGAAAACTGAGTCCTGTTCTTGATGAACAGTTCATGGAGTTCCTGGTGTTGCTAAAATGTCTTTGCTGAGCAGCATCTTTAATTTTTTAAGAATACCTTGTGGATGTTGAGGTGGCACAGTAACATTTGCCTGTGTATTACAATGGTTGGAATGTCCTACACAACGTTACTACATTATGGCACAAGAGAAAATTAATGTCTACTACTAATAGATGGACTAATGGAAATAATGTATTTCTCCTGTGGAATTAACACTGTGTTTGTTCTGTTTTGTAGCTAAAATACAAAGAAACGTTTAACCAGGAGAAAGGCCAGTACATTGGGTCTGATGATACTCCTGCTCTGCACCATGCCAAAGACATGTCCTTGCTCCACAGTGAGGTGAGATCCCATAAATACCAACCCTTGAAAGCAGCAGAATGTGGGGTGGACTTGAGGAACTGTTCTGCTCTCAGTAGTGGCACTGGGAAGGTTATTTAATCCCTTTCTTCTTCAGCTTTTCTGTTGGGATCACTGGAATCAGGATGATTTCTTTCCTTATTGAAGTGATCTCAAAGGGCAGCTGAGTGGTGCTTGGAAGTCGTAATAATGTGGCAAAACCAACTATGATTCCATCCAATAATATCTTCTGAGACTACTGATAAATTTTACATTTGGTTTTTTATAAGAAATTAAAACTGTAGATATTTACATTATTAAGCAGTTACTTTTGAGGGGTCTCACTGATTTTAATGAGAAACCTCTATTTTTTAAAAATATAAGTGACTACTTGTTCATATGAACAGGCACTTCATAATTTAATCTGATGGTGAATATATTTAATATTTAACAAAATAAGTATTAGGAAAGTACCATTGACACTAATGTTCCTTTAATAAACACCAATATTTCTTGAAGATTTTTCACAGTTTTGATCATCTATGAAATTATTAATCTCAATTCTATACTGCACATTTAAATCAGAGTTCATATCTATGTTTTGGATATTTTTATTACTCTTCTGGTATAAATATAATAAAGAAAGCAGAAATTAGAGCTAAGATTTGTGCTCAGGTAGCTTCCTGAAGTGAACACTTGTCCTGTTTGCCTTATACAGAAAGAACATTCTCCATTTACTTTATTAGGAACCACACTGCAAAAATATTCTGTATTCCANTTGTCCTGTTTGCCTTATACAGAATGAACATTCTCCATTTACTCTGTAAAAATATTCTGTATTCCATGTCATATCCTGTGTGTGTATAAATGGGAAATATAATGGATTTTTTTCATCAAAATCTGTATGTGCTTTGTTTGTCTAGAAACATTACAAGAAGGCTTGGGAACTGAGCAAGCCCATTGGATACACTCTGGATGAGAAATACGTTCCACTTGTGGGAGCCAAACATGCAAACCACATCAACAGTGAGGTCAGCAGGGATTTCCCATCCTTTCCCTTTTCTCCCCCCAATATGTTGTTAGAATGAACATTAAAATTTCCACGTGAATGTTTTCCAGCTTAAATATAAGGAAATTCATGAGAAGCTGAAAGGCCACTACCTGGCTGGGAAGGATATTGGTGATTTCCCCAGTGTCATTCACTCCCTGGAATTCCAGAAAATGAGGAGCGCGGTAAGGAATGAACGAGTCTGGGATGTTTTCCGTTTGCTTTATTTCACCATTTATTTCACTGATGAAACTCACTATTTCATTACTTAAACATTAATAATGCAAAGCTTAATAGAACTGTAGAATCACAGGATCATTAAGGTTGGAAAAGGCTTCCAAGATCAAGTCCCACCTTAACATAAATCCACAATCATATTGGTAAAAATTATTTCAACATGTTTATGTTTCCTGAATGCTTATTTTATATGTTTATATTGAATACTTGAGTTTAGAATTATTTAGGAGATTGAGAAGGGATTAGTTTAGCTATTCAAAATACTATATTAAGGAAAAAACCCCGTTTTTCTGTTTTAGTCTAAGGACCTGAGCAGTAAAAAAATACCACGTGGGATTCATTTCCTTTACAAATAGAAGTGTAGATTTTGAGTTGAAATAGGAATTTAAGAGCTGGAAAAGTAAAGGCACATTTGGGGTGTTGCTGTTGTCAGCACTGCACATACATACAGGGCATAAAATCAGTGTAATCCCAAATATTCTATCTTTAGATGAAAACCATGTGTGGAGCATGAGTTTTTTTAATCCTGCAGACTTTTTAGTTTTCTCATCAGCTGTTAAAACTGCAGCTGAAGGTAGTTGTTGTCCTTCCAGAACTTTGTCAGAATAAAAGGAGATTATCATCCAAACTGAGATTTCTATCCTGTTGAATCCCATGGGAGTTTAGCTACTAAATCCAGGAAACACATCTCAGATTATGCTGTCACCTTTTAGTCCAAAATCCAAAGTTAACCAGGAAATCCCTTATTTCCTCTCACCTTTTCCCCAATCTTTGCTTTTCAGCTGGCCTACAGGAAGAATTATGAAGACACCAAGAAAAATGTCCATATTCCAACTGACATGATGAACCACGTCCTGGCCAAGAAGTGCCAGTACATCCTCAGTGATCTGGAATATCGCACATACTTCCACCAGTGGAGTTGTTCACCTGAAGAAAACGATGTTATTCACGCCAGGAAAGCCCAGGAGATTCTGAGTGATGTATGTTTATCATTTATTTAGAGCCATAAAATAGGCTGGGTTGGGAGGGACCCATCAAGGTCATCCCGTTCAACTCCTGGCACTGCACAGGACACGCCAAAAATCCCACCAGGAGCCTGAGGGCATTGTCCAAACCCTTCCAAACTTATGTGAACTTACTGAGCCCATTTGTTTGACTTTACAGCAGCCTTTCCCATCATTTTTTCCCAAGTATCTCCCAAATATTTAAATATGAAATTAATAACCGTGGCTTTAGATGCTTAGTACCAATCACTGCAGTGATCCTTATCTATTGTAACTGGGAATTCTGGAATTAGCACAGGGGACAGGACAGCATCCAGAATCCTTCTGGATCCAGTGGGTCTGGAAAAGAATTCCC
This sequence comes from Hylia prasina, assembly GCA_013397195.1. Classification (NCBI taxonomy): domain Eukaryota; kingdom Metazoa; phylum Chordata; class Aves; order Passeriformes; family Sylviidae; genus Hylia; species Hylia prasina. The sequence goes on along the minus strand of VYXD01016430.1, from coordinate 42,786 downwards.
CTTGTTTGTTGGTGTTGTACCAGCCCACAGGTGAGAGAATGGTGCTCATATTCTGCAGTCTCAGTTTGGGCCAACCAGCCTTCCAAAAAAAAATCTGAGGGTGTGTTAATTGCCTGGCTTAGTAGGATGCAGAATTCCTTGTTTAATTGGCAGAAGGCAAATTTCTTCCTAATCTAATGTTCTGTTCACTTCCATGCAGTCTGTGTATAAAGATGACTTAAATTGGCTGAAGGGACTTGGATGTTACGTCTGGGATACTCCACAAATCCTACAGGCTAAGAAATCCTATGACCTGCAGAGCCAGGTATGTTTTCCTTAAATAAATAGATATTTATGTGGTTTTTCTTCCATTTATGATTCACTGGGGTTGATGTGTCCTAGTCCAGAGCAGAATGAAGTAATTCCTGTTGCATCAGATATATTTTGTTAAAAATGTGAAAATACAGTCTTGGAGTTGTTCCTGTAGAGACATCACTGGAGGAGGAGGAAACTTAGGAGAATGTAAAGACAGCTGTGGTTTTTCATTTCATTATTCCTTAGTTCATACTGGCTGGATATTAAGTATTTCTATTTTATGACCTCTCACTTTCAGAGTTGATCTTAACTGAGCTGTAATCTTTGATTTCAGCTGTCCAGATGTGATTTTAAAGGAAGCTGGCAGGGGATTTCCAGGTCATCCTCAGCACTAACAAGTGTTTTGTTGGTTTTGTGTCCTTAGATAAAATACACCTCTGCAGGGAAGGAGAACTTCCAGAACTTCAGTGTGGTTACAGACACCCCTGTCTATGTGACTGCTCTGCAAAGTGCTGCCAACGCCAGTGAGGTGAATCCCCACCTTTTCTGCTCAGGTTTGTCCTTCTGAGCATTGAAACAAATCACTAAAACCAGCTTTCATCTTCCAGGTGAAATACAAGGAGGAATTCCAAAAAACGAAGGACAAGTACACAACTGTGACTGACACAGTGGATTCAGAAAGAGTGCAGAGTTTGAAACATCTCTATAGTGATGTAAGTGTTTATACACAACTTCTTTTTTTTCTTGTAAGGATCTTTAATGTGGGATTTTTGTTTTATTTTGTTTGTTCACTCTACTTGAAAATAAACATCCTAACCAGGAACTTCTCAAAGCCTGTCCTGGCCCTCTGCACTACTTGACTTTGGGGGAAATGATGAATTTCAGGCAAGGGCCATATTTTCCAACTGTAATGCCAGTCTTGGCAAAACACCTGGATTTATTAATTCATTAATAAATGGATTCCCTGAACAAAACTACACTTGAACAAAACTAAAACCTCATATGAGAATAGACGTGAATAGTTAGAAAGGATTTTTGTCACCCTTTACATGCCCTTGATATTAAGTATCACTTAATATCTTCTTTACAATACTTTACTATGTAGTGTCAAATTAAAAGCCAAAGGGCTTTTGAATTCTATTGTTTCTTGGTAATTATTTACAGGAATTAATTTTTCCACTCACACAAACTTTCTATTTCCCCACAGAATCTCTACAAGAAGGCCTGGGATAAAGTGAAGGCCACCAGCTATGCACTGCCCTCAGATTCTGTAGCTTTGGCACGTGCCAAAGAACTGAAGCACAATGCAAGCATTGTAAGTGAATTAAATTCTTACTTTTTTTTTAATCAGGTCATCAATTCTAACAATTAAATCCTTCATGCCTTGCATCTACTATAGGTACAAATATTTTTTAAACTCTAATCTACCTTCCCTTTTTAGTTGAGATATAATATGTATCTGTAGATAATGATTTTTCTCTGATAGTCATTTGGGTAGCAGTCCTTTGTGGCTTCTTGTCATGGGAAAAAAAAAAAGTCAGTTTTTGTAGTAATCCAAACTGAAAATGTTACTGTTTTTCTAGTCTCAGTTTCATGAGCATCCAGGTCAGAAAAACACCAAAAATCTTTAAATGATACTTACTAAGTATAGAAAACATCTTATGCTTTACTGAAGTTCGAATTAAGAGAGACCACACCACAGATCTCTTTTAATGAAACAGCTGGAGCAATTAATAAGTGCCTTATTCTACATCTATTTATTTTTAAAATCCTCTAGGCAGCTGTTCTTTTACAACCAGATTGTTATGATGTGCTTTCTTTGCCGTTTAAGACAAAACAGAAAACTAAAATCTGCTTTAAAACCTTTCTCTACTTGTTGGGCTCAACTTTGTGCTTGATGATGACGAATTTTGTTCCAAAACCACAACTGACCCACTGGAGTCAGTTAATTGTTGCATTTCTTTGCTTGTGCTCAGGTCAAATACCGTGAGGAGTATGACAAGTTCAAAGCCCTGTACACCCTCCCCAGAGGTGTTGAGGATGATCCCAATACGGAAAGGTGCCTCAGAGTTGGGAAGCTCAACATCGATGTAAGTGTTGGTTCTGGAGGTGTGTTTTCCTGATAAAGCCATGCTTATCTCAGAAGCAGCCACTCAAAGAATCCACTTGATCCAGACATCCCATTCCCACTAGGCTGTGGGCAGCACTTGCTAAATTCTAGAATACATCATAAATTTAAGTTTTAACTCAATTCCTGCATTGCCCGCATGGCCAAACCTTAAGTGTAATATGGGCAAAATCATCATCTGCCTCCTTTTAACTTATCAGCACAATGAAAATTGAACAAATCACAATTTACCTCCCTTGCTGAAGTTCTGCAAATTATTCTTAGAGCAAGCCAGGTGTGAATTTTAGTCATGTTCAAAGTGATCACTCTCCCACTGACATCCCATGAAAACAGCGACAGTTTCCTCCAAATTTATCAACAATCAAACGCTGCTTTAACTCCACAGCGTCTGTACAAAGAGGCCTATGAGAAGACCAAAGCCAAGGTGCACATTGTCCCAGACATGGTGGACATCATCTCAGCCAAGGATGCCCAGAAGAAGATCAGCGAGGTGGATTATCGCACGCGGCTGCACGAGTGGGTCTGTCTGCCAGACCTGCAGGTCAACACCCACGTGCGAAGAGTCACCGACCAAGTCAGTGATGTAAGTCCCCCAGCCTCTTGTTCCTGGCTCACTTTTGAGAGCATTCCTTCCTTTGTGCTCTGTTGGAGGAAATGATTCAGCAAAAATGTCGCTGGAGCGCTCTGAAGTTGCCACTTGACTTCATTTTTGTGGCACTAGGCAATAAATGGGTTGTTGAGATGGGGCTTAGTGAAATAGAATCAGAAACTCCCAGAATGGTTTGGGTTTGAAAGGACCTGAAAGCTCATCTAGCTCCAATCCCTGCCATGGGACACCTTCCACTATCCCAGGTTGCTCCAAGCCCCGTCCAACCTGGCCTTGGACACATCCAGGGATGGTGAGTCCACAATCTCTGTGCAACAATTTCAATAATTTCACTGTTAATAGTGTAGGCATTTGGGTCATAACATTATAGTTCTACCCTGTCTGTAAATTGTCCTTTATTTGGTTGCATGAGGTGTGGAAACTTTGGAAGTCTGAGAAAATCGTGGTTGGGCAAAGCTTCTACACACTTGCCTTGAGCAGGTCAGCCCAGGAGTAGGATCTGGCAGTAAATCAGTGCCCAGTAGGATGTGCAGGTAGTTTTTTAAAAAAATCATTGGATTTTTAATTTACTGCCCAAATTGAAGCAAAATGAACAACAACAACAAAAATTTAAATTCCAGAAGGAATTATTTGGATTTTCTCCAACAAAAACAAATCAAAGTAGTAGAAACCTTCCTTGCCATCATTTGACAGTTGTGTTTTGGAATGATTTAGAAATAAGAGTTTAGATCCTGATGGAATTCTGACAGGTTCCTTCTCTGCCTCCTTAGGTGATCTACAAGGATGATCTGAACTGGCTGAAAGGCATTGGCTGCTTTGTCTGGGACACTCCTGAAATCCTCCATGCCAAGCAAGCCTATGACCTTCGCAGTGATGTGAGTGGATAACTCTGGGTTTGCTTCTCAGTCTTCTTTTTCACCCCACTGTAGCTTGTTCCACTCCAGGTGTAGTCTGGAAAATGTTATTTGTCCTTCTAGATTGAAGGATTCATTAAATAACAAGCCATAGTTCCAATATACTTGCTGTTTCAATGCTGGTTCACTAATAAAATATCTCAGTGATGAAATAAATAGTAAGTATAGTAAACATGACAATATACTAAATTAAATTAAAAATTACTACCACTAGTAATTAGAGCTCTTGCTTTCTCTCTGCAGATTAAGTACAAATCTAAGGCAGAAAAAATGAAGAAGGACTTCACTGTGGTCACAGACACTCCTGTCTATGTCCAGAATGTGCTCAGTGCCTTGAATTTAAGTGAAGTAAGTGTTTCTCTCACCTTCCAGCCTCATATTCCAAATGCTGTTACCTCACCAGCTTTAGAAATGAGAATTTATGTATGTTTTTAATAATTTAATTTTAATCATTGTTGGTTATCTACAGCTCATTGTGGACACAATCACTAAAATTGTTAACTGCCTGAAGCCAAAAATCTTTAATCCAGTTTTTTAGGAACAGTTCCCATTGTATGCAAACAAAACATACTGTGAGAGAATGTGACAACTATGACTCATTCCCTTTCCCAGGCTGTCTATCGTGGTGATTACAGGCAGAATGTCAAAGGCAAGATGATCCCTACTGATAAAACAGTGGATTTGGAGAGGGCCTACAATGCAAACAAAATACAGAGTGAGGTAAGTACAAAACTTAGGGCTCCACAGAGTTTGTGATACTGAAAAACCAAATAGTCTGGTTTTAGCTTTTCAGGTGCAGCTGCATGTCGCTGCTCTGAAATGAAAGGGGGGAAATATCCTCATCTGAGCTATAAAAATGCATTTTAATGCATCTTTCCCCCCCAGACGTGGGGGAAATCTTTTGCCAGTTGTGATGCAGAGATTTCCGAGACTGAGGGATTTTCCCCTGCGATATTGCTGAGAGCTGCACAGAGTCTTTCTCTCTCCTCTTGCAGAATTTGTATCGCTGGGCTGGTGTGAATGCTCTGCCCACTGGATACAGCCTCCCCACGGACACTCCCAACTTCCAGCACGCCAAACACGTCCAGCACATCGGCAGTGATGTGAGTCAGGGACTACATCCTTCCACACCATGGCAATGATCAGCAGGCCCAGAAGGGACTCTCAGCTTGGGCCTTTGCTATCAAATATAAATCTCCTCAGCATTATGCAAATACCTTATTAGATGCAAGGAAAATTTGTTATATGGTTGATTTTGGGCCGTGTGATAAAAGGAGAAATAATTATGATGGGTGGTATTTAATATTTAACTCTGGTACAGCTACATCTCACTTGTTTATCTCTAAAAATCTCTTTATACAGCATAAATTGCTGTCAGAGCTGCAGTGTAGCCAGAATCATAATGAAATTTAGTTTCTGTGTGTTTTTGTACTTCTTATAGCTGAAATACAAAGAAGCCTATGAGCACATGAAAGCCAAGGGCTACACTCTGGGACCTAAAGATGTTGGCTTTGAAAATGTGAGGAAAGTCAATCAAGTCATTAACGAGGTACAGTAAATATATGTATTTGCTTTCAGCTGTATTTGCAGTGCCCAAAATATGCATAATGAGAGTACATGGAGTGGCAAGTTGTAGGATCCCTCTTCTTTGAGGCTTTTAAGAACAAAAATTTATTTAGAGAAGCATCCGTCAAGAATGGTGAGGGATCATTGATCCAGGCTGAAACTGTTACCATAATATAAAATTGCAGCCTAATTTTATTAGCTGTGATTAAAGTTGAATAGAAATTATGGTATCTGTATAAAATTGGGTCACAGTAGATTTAAGTTTTGTATATATTTACTCACTTCTTTGATCACTGGCTTTAATAGCATGAAAATTAAATATGTGTATTTATATGTTTTAAAGATTAGAGTGTGAGATTTCCAGAATTTATTGAAGAGAATTAACAGAAAATCTTTTCCTGGGTAGAAACAGTAATTTGTGTCAGAAGTACTTACTGTGCTGAACTTCTTTTGCCATTTCAAGGTTTTAAGCTGTGTTCAAATGCAGAATGTTGTCTCTCGTGACAGAGGCTGTACAGGGCAACCTACCACAAGAACAAGGACAAGATCCACACCACGCCCGACACGCCTGAAATCCGCCAAGTCAGAGCCACCCAGGAGGCTGTCAGTGACGTAGGTGCCTTCCTGACAGAACAGCTGAAGAAACTGAGATCATTCCCTCAGCAAACACCTGAAATGCTGGCTTGTTCCTTGTTTTTCAGCTGATCTACAAGTCGGATTTCTTCAAGATGCAGGGCCACCTGATCTCCCTGCCCTACACGCCTCACGTGCTGCACTGTCGCTACGTCGGGGACATCACCAGCGACGTAAGCAGCTGCTGCTCACACACCTCCCAAACCTCTCTGCTGGGAGTGGGGCTGGGTTCCTCTCGCTCCCTCTCTATTCTGCAACCAAAAAATGCTTCCTCGCTGTGTTTAAGGGCCTGATGGTTGAAATGATCCCGGGAGTCGACTGCTGATTTTGGTTTTTCTCGTAGAATAAATACAAAGAGGACCTGAGGTGGTTGAAGGGCCTGGGTTGTTTCCTGTATGACACTCCTGACATGGTCCGTGCCCGCGAGCTCCGCAAGCTCTGGGTAAGACTTTTCCTCTGGGAGCTGAGCATGGCAACAGTGGATTTATCTCTGTGTGTGCAGGAAGTGAAACGCATGAAAAGGAGCAAAGAATGAGAGAATTCTGTGCCTTGCAGCCAGTTCGTTGGGTTGCACTGTAAAATTTCCTTTATTCATACTTTTTATGCTTTTCCTTTCCAGTCTAATTACATCTACACAAGTACTGCCAAGAAAATGTGGCCTAAAGTCAAGGTGGTGTTGGATACTCCTGGGTACAGAGCAGTGCAGGAACTCAAAACACATCTGAGTGAGGTAAATCCTGTTATTTGTGCACAGTTTTGTAGCTGTAATTAAGCCCTCCCTGTGTTTTTTTACTAGAATAGATGAGATGTTATAATTACAAAGCTGTGATTGTGCAGCTTCTAAATAATAGAAGGAATAATTCCTGGACCTGTCTTTTTCCAGCTGGTTTACAGAGCTGCAGGCAATGAGCTGAAGACCAAATACACTTCCATCCTTGACACACCTGACTTCATAAGAGCCAAGACAGGACAGAAAATCCAGAGCCAGGTGAAAAAATTGTGCTGATATAAAAATCAATCAGGGGATCCTTCTTAATACATTTTTAAAGTATAGCAAAAGCTTTCCAGGCCATTTCAAAGCAATGTAAAATTCCTAGAAATTGGTGCTTATGTTTATATTGTGAATTTACAGCTGTTTTTCAGAGACATGAAGTAGAATTTAGTAGAAGGGTGGGGTTTTTGATTATTTTCTTCTTGCTGCAGTACTTGTACGTGGAACTTGCCACAAAGGAGAGACCCCACCATCATGCTGATGGTCAGACTCAAGCCTTTACACATGCCAGGAATGTCAAGGACATGATCAGTGAGGTAAAATCTTGCTTTCTAATTTGCTGCCACTCTGCTGAACCCTTTAGAAGCTTTATTTCTAATTTTAGTGGTATTTTCAAGGCTCAAATCTGTTGAGCCTTCATTTATTCTTCTCACTCTTATACTTAAGTTCCACGTTTCCTTTGTAAGTTCTGGTAAAATAAAACATTTGAACACATGCTTTAGGATTTTATAAGACAAGCTTTTGTTGCAGATTGGCCAATGCTTCTAAAATTGCAGTGCTGACTCTTCCCCTTTGGTGTCTCTCTTAGAAAAAGTACAAAACCCAGTATGAGAAGATGAAGGACAAATACACCCCTGTCCCTGACACCCCAGTGCTGATCAGAGCCAAGAGAGCCTACCTGAATGCCAGTGATGTGAGTACTCCAGGAGCACCCACTGCTGCTTTTCCTTGGATTCTCTGTGAAAAGAACAGGAAAAAGATCAGTGGGGAACAAGCATGCAAAGCATAGAATAGCTCAGTGTCCCCCATCAAGGAAATTCCCTTATTTGCATGTCCATTTCCATTTGAAATTAGGAGCATTATTAAGTTTTGATTTGATTCCACTGTGATGCCTTTTTTCTTTTCCAATTGTTAGAATTCATTTTTGTTTCCCATTGCACTGAAGTGTGGCCATCCAACAGAGTAAAACCAGATTTAAAATGATTTGCTTACTCACCATATCTCCAAATAGAGCAGACTGAAGTGAAGTGATGGATGCTGGGGCCAGGATAGAATAACTTCTATCAGCTTTTTCATCTCAGTTCTGTGTTACAAGTAAACTGCCCTGTCACTGGGAATGTGTTCATTTTTTAATTCAGAAGTAGATTAGAGACAAAAATTACCTGAGCTGCTGCATAGGGGGTTGTTAAGGTGAAATTGATTTTTTTCAAGCGTGGAATAGTTATTTGTGATTTAAGGCAATTTAAAAATGCTCATTCGTGAGAGTTTTTCCATATATTTCAGAACCAGCAGGGTGTGAAAGGACATGTGCAGGGCTGGTGCTTTGTTCTAGGGTTTATTTAGTCTTACTGCTCTAAGAGTGATTTTTAAATACTGCCAAGGAGCATCCCAGCTCTTCTGCACACAGGAACGTCTCCTCTGAGAAAGTCTTTCTCCACAGACTGGGAGGATCTTCCTGCTTCCTTCTAGAGAATAGGGAAGAAGGGATAAGTAGATTTTTATGCCAGAAGTGGCCCCTGTGCTATTCTAGAGAGCACTCCTGTGATGCAGGGGTGTTTTCTCCTCAGTCTGAAAGTGAACTGGGAGAAATTCTCTGTAATTTTCACCACAAGTCTCAGTGAAATCACAACTGATCATTGGCAATTACAGCCTCCTAAAATTCCTTAGGGCTCACACTGGGATGTCAGACAGCAACATATCCCTGGATATCATTCCTGAGAAGTGAGAAATTGAACTGAAACAATTCCTGGCACATTAATCCCTTCTTTTTTGTTTGTTTTTTTTCCCTCCCAGCTGCGCTACAAAGAAACCTTTGAGAACACCAAGGGCAAATACCACACAGTGAAGGATGCTCTGGACATTGTCTACCACAGGAAGGTCACTGATGACATCAGCAGTGTATGTACATCTTCATTCCTAATTAGTGTTTGACACTTAATAACCTAAAGTAGCCCATTTAGCCTTTTGTTCCATTTCACAATGTCAAATGATCAGGAAAATATCAGCATTATCAGTGTTGATTCCTTTCTTTCTCTGGAATATTGATTGCTGTTGATGTTACAGGTTAATCTCATTGCCACCCTTTTAGTTCTGCTGTTTCAGGGTGGGGGGGAAAGGACTTTTGTGTGGTTTGGAGTGTTCTCTTCAATCATTTCACTTCATTCTTCAATTTTCTCTGTAGATCAAATATAAGGAGAATTACATGAGCCAGCTGGGAATCTGGAGATCCATCCCAGACCGTCCTGAGCACTTCCACCACCGCCTGGTCACGGATGCCATCAGTGACGTGAGTTCAAACAGCCCCTGCAGGGCACAGGCTGGAAGTTAAAGGTGGTTTCCAAAATGAATCCAAACCTTCTTTCTCAACAAAGGGAAAGCAGCTGAAATTTTTCAGTGATTTACAAGTTGCCCTGCGGATCTGGGAAGTGACAGAATCTGATGGCTAAAATTGCAGCACATCCCCTTGCCAAATTAACAGTCTTAATTAATGACATTTGTATTTGCTCAGATTTGTTTAGCCCTGTAACAACATTTAAGTGTAAATTTCTGTACATACGTAATGACCTGCACATTATTTTTAATGCACACAGGAGCTCCCACAGCTAATGATAGATTCTGTGTGTGAATAAACTGAGTCCATCACAAAAACAGGAGAAACTAATTTATTTTATAATGAATGTAACTCTCTTTGCCAGACCTTGTGCTGAGGTTCATTTCAGCACTGATTATCTGCTTAAAACTGAGTCTTTTTACTTCTTTTCTAAAGGTTAAATACAAGGAAGACCTGGAATGGCTCAAAGGCACTGGCTGTTATGTGTGGGATACTCCAAGTTTTGTCCTGGCAGAGAAGAATAAAGTGCTCTACAGTGGGGTGAGTGAAACACCCTGAATTGTTGCTGAATGTTTTTGGACATTTTCTGTCCTTTTACAACAATTTGTTGTTGGTAGAAAATTTAAACTCAAAAATGCAATATTTTCACCATTTTTTCTTCCCACAATTTCTCTCTAAAATCATGTTTTCATTGCCTTACTCTTCTTTGGGTTAACATGGGCTGGGTTTTGTGTGTTTGCTTTTCTTTGGCTCCAGTGTAAGTACAAGGAGAATTTTGAGAAGACCAAGTCCAAGTTCAAGTACGTGGCTGACTCTCCAATCAATGAACATTTTAAATATGCAACTCAGCTGATGGATGGGGTAAGTAAAGATTTCTGTAGGCTCAGGCTTAAGTCCTTGGTCTGTGAGTAAACACAGAGTGGAAGGTTGTCCTTCCTTATAATCAGGCTTAAAGGTGCTTTAAGATCATGAGTCTAAAGTCAAGAGAGACAAAGTTGTTGTTTTTCTGAGTAGCAGAGCCAAGAAAGTGAAATCCCCACCTCTGTTCATTAATTTTTTATTTGAGGGAGGAACCTTTCATTTCAAAGGAATTCTTCATTTGCTGACTTAAATAATGCTGCTGGTACAGTAACCTTGAGTGTTAGTTTCCATCTCCAAAAGGTGTGGAGAGAATTCCAATTGCTTTCCTAAAACATTGATAAAATCTGTATTGGTGTTAGGAAGACAGAGTTATGTCTGAAGTTGCCACAGCTCATTTAATTTCAGTGATTTTGCCTGGAATTTTTCCACTCTGCAACTCAACTTTTTCTTATTTTCCTCCTGTAGTGCAAAAGAAACAATTGACACAACCTGATAATTAATGAACAAACACCCCTGGGTTTAAAATCCAAATCACTCCTGGAGTTTGTAGGATTAGTGCTCTACAGCCCAGGACAAATTCCATGGAAAACATCAGGTTCAGGGTGATTCCCATCAGTTCAGAGTTGGACTAACACATCAAAATCTGATGCTTTTCGTTAAAGATGCAGATATTTAGGTTTATATCTTAATATTTCATTCTTTTTTCACCAGCCTTTGTGTTATATCATTACCTGTCAGTGAGTTTATTACTGTATTACCTGTTCTAGGTAAGAAAAGCTGTTTCACAAGAAATACCAGATTCTTTATGAAGATTGTTCAGTCTTATTATTGTCCATAGAGCAAATAAGGAAAAAAATAATATCAGGAACATAAATGGGTAAAATTTTATCAATGGGAGCTCCATATATTGAAATGAACTTGCCTAAATAGCTTCTGTTATGTAAGTGATGTTTTTTAATAACATCTCATTGTGTTCTCTTTGGACTCTGCTCAGGAATCTACAGCAGAGAGCTGCTTCTGCAGTTACTTTCCATGGAGAAAATCAGACATAAAATTGCTTATTGAAGGGGTGGAATAGAGACATCCTTAAACTGTAGGCCTTCCAGAGGCAATTTAGAAATGCATTTACCATTTGGAAACATTCTCTTTCTTTTAATTATTTTTTTTTACTTTTTATTTCATTATTATTTTTGTGGGACGTGTTTGGTTTTTGGGGGTTTTTTGTATATTTTTGTTTGGGGTTCTTTTGGGGGTTTTTTTGTTTTGTTTTCTTTGTTGGTTTGTTTGGGTTTTGTTTGTGTGGGGTTTTTTATTTTTTTTTTTTTAATTTGATTTCTGGTTTTATTTGTATTTTTAATTTATCTTTCTCTTTTGGACATGACCTTCAACCGCGGCCTGTAAAGAGGCTGTACCAGTGATCTCTCTGTATCTTAACTCTCTCTTGTTACACTGTATTGTGCTATTCTGAGCAGAAATTGTATAAAGCAGCCTATGAGAAGCTGAAAGATAGGTACAGCGTTATTGTGGATGATCCCAGGAATCTGCTGGCCAAGTGGGGCAGCACTCTGAGCAGTCAGGTACTGTGGGGGCACCTGGAGCAGCTCTGTGTGCCACCCTCACTCCCAGCAGTGTCACAGCCCTGGGAAACTGTGATGTTTCTTCACTTGGTCACTCCATCTCCATCCTGCCACCCAAAAAGGAGCCACTTTTTGTGTGAGCTGCTCTGTCCATCTGTCCTGTATGTACTTCCATTATTGTGCATCAATGGACATCAGGAAGCCACTGGAGAGGTTTTAAAAAAAATGCAGAATCAAGCATTTATGTTTTATTACCTCTCTTTTCAAATCTTCTTACTCATTTCTAGATAAAGCTACAGGGACCTATTTGCCTTAATCTCTAATTTACTCTCATCTCCCCCCCAAAAATTCATAATTTCCTCAGTGTGAGAGCAGGAAAATGTGTTAATATTTACTCTTGGCAGCGTTAAATACTCAGATGTGAATTGTATGCACATGTGGATGGATACATACAGCACCTTGCCTAAATCTCTCCACTCTCCAAGTGCCTGGGATCTAGAGCTGTGTCGTTGTTCATGTTGTTCATGGGTCTCTCTTGTCCTTGGTTGCCATTTGCATGGACAGAAAAGCTATAAATCCTTTGCCAAGATGCTCCTGCAGCACGGATGCAATGAAATTCTGAGGCCAGACATGCTGACAGCACTCTACAACACACACCTGTGGAGCCAGGTAATCTGCAGAGCTGCTGCTCTGGGACACCTTAGACACCCACTGTAGCTGCTTGGACTTGGCATAGTTACTGCTCCCTCTATTTTTCCATGGACTTCAGACCCCAAAGCTTCCTCCATCTGCTTCATGCTGGCTGTGGTAAAATAAAACAGAATATCTGAAACTATGTTTGCTGTCACCTGGACATCGCTCAGCTCGGGCTGAGCTTGTCCCCATTTTCTGCTTTCATTATATACAAATGCTATGTATTTCACTTATTTGTATAAAAAAGCAATTTTCCATGCATTTCAGATATTGGATGTTAGCTCTTCCTGGCATTTCCCTAACCCAATTCTCATTCTGACACCATTTCTTGGCCTGGCCATCTTTGAGAACCCCAGTTCCTTAGTTCAGGAAGAACGTGATGGATTTCTCAGGGAGATTCCAACATTTATCTCCCACTGTGCCCAGGATGGTGTCAGACACAGAACAGTTATCTGTGCTCTGAAATCACAGCTGCTGGCAGTCACCTCACCCTTTGCAGGGGGAAAAACCATTCCTGATGGAATTAGAATATAAATGATAGACTGGAAATGAAAACAATTCTGCCAGAGGGAATTGTAATTCTTTGTTGTTGCCTGTGCCAATAGTGACATTCTTCAGTAATGAATTGCTGAAGGTCTTTCAGACATTTTTGATCCATTTTTTTTCTGTGGATTTCTATTCTTTCACTAAAAACTCCTTGCAGGTAACTTTGAGTATGTTTGATTTGAAAAAAAGAACTGTCTGACCTGCATGTCCCCCCGAGTTCACTTTGTGTTATCATCGATTATTTGTTTATCATTTTTCATCTTTTGTCTGTCGCAGTCCCATTTCAAATGCATGGTTTTATTTTCTCATAAAGGGTAGAGCATGAAAATTCTTTTTTAAAAAATGTGTTCTAACCTTTTCCAGCTGCCTTGAGGCTGCCTACAATGAATTCCCATTCTTGGTGAACCTGTTCTCTGTGAAAAAAGGTTTAGAAACCGGAGCAGGGCAAGATGATCTTTAAGAAAATCATTACCAAGGCACAAATCCTGCTGCCAAAGCCTTGAAAATGTCCTGCCATTGTGATATATTTGGTAATGTTTTCATCTCCTGGTGTGTGAGATGATTTACATTTCTCTTCACTCTGATCACAGAAAAATTAAAGTTGGAAAAGACCTCCAAGGTCACCAAATCCAAGTTTCAATTGGATATGAATATTTAAAAATTAGATATTGTCCATTATGAAATTTAAAACTCTCTAGTCTGCAAGGACTGATCTTTTTAGCTCAGTCCTGGAGATTTTAGCTTGAAATAACCACAAAATTAATCAGACCAACAAACAGGCAGCCTCCTAGGCAAGGAAGGGGTTTGCAATTCAGCTCACGGTGCATGTTCTGCTTTCTTTGGCTTTGTGGGAGGGTGTTGCAATTTTATCCGTGGATATAATCCCACCTCTGGAAGAGGTTTTGTCCTGCTCTGTGTGATTAACTTAGAGCCTTTCCCCATCCCCAGATTCAGTACAAGAAGGACTATGAGAAGAAGAAAGGCAAATACACCACAGTTCTGGATACTCCAGAATATTTACGGACCACAAAGGTCAACAAACAGATCAGCGACGTAAGTGGGGATCCTTTGGGATGGGATAATCACCCCCAGGGGTTTTCCAGCCGACCCCAAGGATTCCAAGACATAATCCAACCCCCAATTTGTCCCTTCAGATCATTTACAAGCTGGAATACAACAAAGCCAAGCCCAAGGGCTACACCACCATCCAGGACACGCCGATGCTGCTGCACGTGCGCAAGGTCAAGGACAGGATCAGTGATGTGAGTAAACCTTCTGTGGCATCAAAACCACACAAAATTCACTTTTTAACCTGACAGCCAATGTTTGTAGCTCCTATGTAACACTGTCAGGGAAAATCATCACATTCTTAGACCGCTTTGGCCTGTAAAACTCTATCTGCATTCAGTGCTTTTTCAAAAGTTTTTCAGGAAGTTTTCAATAGAATTTTCTTCTGGAGCTCTTGGAACATTTTTTTTTTTGCTGGGACAAACCACCCCTTACTAGAAATAAAAGCCATGAGCTGAAGTGGCCTCTAAATCATTAATTTGGAGAGGTTTTTTCTGGATTTTCTTCCTCTAGAGGCTTTA
>VYXD01016430.1:6667-28043 GCA_013397195.1 Hylia prasina | reverse complement strand
TTTTTCCTTTTGGGTTTTTTTTTTTTTTTTTTTTTTTGAGGCTTGAATAAAAGATTTCATGTATTGCTGCATTTATTAATTTCTTATTCTGTGAATATGTAAGGTAAATATTCTGATACAAAATAAATATGTTTTGATTCTAGGGAAATAGAAAAGTAAGAAGGAGAGAGAAAGGAAGAGGGAGTAGATAGAATAATATAGAATTTAAGACTCCTGCTCCTAATTCCTTCTCCTGCCCTTTCTCTCTGTCCTTTGTTTTGTTGTTCTTTAGGTATCCATAAATGAGGATATTGAAACTTCTGAAACACAGTGTAGTGCTGTTAGAATAAGTAGCCTGAATCTCATCCAGATGCTCCATGGATTTCTACGTAATTAGTAAATCCAGGAGGAAAAATAATTATTTTTATCCAGATACTAAAGTGGATCATTGAGAAACAGAGATGTGAATTGAAGGACATTTTTTAAGTTCCAAACTGAGTGCTGAGATTCTCTGAAGGAGTTTTCAGTTAGTGTAACTATGAGAAAATAAGTTTCTTCAAAGGATTTATTTTGGCTGTAAAAAGCTAGAAATATTCAGAATTACTGGTCATGAATAGATTTTGTTTAATCCTAGTCTGTGCCTCGTGGTGAGTTAAAACTGCCACATTTTCTATATAAAGAAAAGTGCTGCTGGAGAGGACCCTCCTTCAGGCAGGTGCCTGATATCAAGTTGTATCAATAGAATTTCTTTGTCATGGGATCTCAGAATTATTTGGGTTGGAAAAGCCCTCCAAGACCATCAGATCCAGGCTGTGCCCAACCCTCACCCCATCCCCAGCCCAGAACCCTGAGTGCCACCTCCAGTCATTTTCCTATTAAGTTTTTATCCAAACAGGAGCAATTTTAATTAGGTTTTTCACATTTGCATGTTTTCCCTGTTGATGCTGATATGATCTTTGTCAACATTTTTACATCTTTGTCATTCTTCAGCTGAAATACAAAGAAATGTATGAGAGGAGCAAATCTCGCTGCAACGTCGTGGCAGATTCAGTTCACATCAAAACTCCCAGACATGCCTACAAACTGAACAGCAACGTGAGTTCTGTCCTGTTCATGTTTCAGTTTTATTCTGGAGGGTGTTGGGAACTGGCAGTGGAAGCTACAGGGACTTGTTTCCACAAGAAATTCAATTCCACTGGAATTCTTTGGACATTGCTTCTAATCCTTACGCTGCTCCAATAAAATGTGGTTTAATTTATTTCATCCTGAATTGCTCACTCTGGTGAGTTGTCCTTGGGGTTCTTGTATGTCACACATTCCATTTTTCCAGCTGTCCTCTGTTTTCCTGGCAGAGACACAACTGTCCCAGGAACTCCATGGGATGATCCTCTTGGAGACAAAGGAAAGCTTCATGGAAAACTTTCCTGTGTTTTCTGTTGTTGGTGCCCAACACCCATTTCGGGAGGAAGGATCTGAAAGCTCTCCCCTTCTCCAAAGTCAGGACATCATTTCAGTCCTTCAAATTCCTTTCTCCACCTTCACATTCCTTCCTCCACCTTCACATTCCTTCCTCCAAATTCTACCTCCTTTCTCCACCCAGCAGTGGAAAAACTGCAGTGAGCGGACTGTGCCTGGCCCGGAGAAAAGCCCTAATCTGGTGTAGATACATTTTGGTGCCACTTCTCACAGACAAGAAGAGAATTGGCCTCTGTAGGTTGTGCACCCACTTCCCAATGAGCTCTTCCTGTTTGGTTTTCCCTGTACACAGCTGGATTACAAGAAGAAATACGAAGCAGCCAAAGCCCACTGGCACCTGATCGCTGACAGGCCTGACTTTGTCCAAGCAGCCAAGTCCTCTCTGCAGCAGAGTGATGTAAGAAAATCAGAATATGCTGAATATTCCATTTCCCCATCTCCCCCATTCAGAATTTTTTCAAAATTGGAGAAGATCAGAGACTCTCTTACTTTATCTTTTATTTTTTTCTTCCTGCAGTACGAATACAAACTGGACCGGGAATTCCTCAAGGGGTGCAAACTCTCTGTCACAGATGATAAAAACACAGTGTTGGCCCTAAATAATGCCATCCTGGCCAGTGATGTAAGCTCTGAACTCCCCTTCCCTCTCCAAGTTCTCTACTACCACTTCACTCACTACTTAACTGTTCTATTCCAAATAGAACTGCATTAACCACAAAGCTTTGAACGGTTGTTCTCAGTCTCACTCCATTATTTGATTTATTTAATTAACAAACTGACTGAATAAACTGGAAAAATTTTGGTAAAGCCACTGGCCTAGTTCATGAATTAAATCAATATTCAAAGTGAACATGGCCTGAACACCCCTAGACCTTACAACCAGGTGAATCTTTTCATTCTTGATGTTGAAATGGAAGTGTCTGCAGAAAATATCTGGGAATAGCACAAAATATCTTTAATAATAACACAAAATAGCTTTAATAATAACACAAAATATCTTTAATAATTACTAACAGTATGTTAATATTCAGTATATTAAAAAATTCCAAGTGAGGGCCATAGGAATGTATGGATTAGGCTGTAAAATGTCAAAATAGGGGATTTTCTGCAAAATTTTGCACTAACAAGCAAACACAACTGTACTAATTACATTTTATTCTGCCATTAATAAAATGCACATTACTTAAACTGCCATCTTTCCTTCCTGCTAGATAAAATACAAAGAGAAGCACAACAAAGCCCGTGGGACCTACCACGTTGTCCCCGACACCCCTCAGATCCTGCTGGCTAAGAACGTCAGCTCTCTGGTGTCTGAGGTAAAACATTCATTTATTCATTAATTCCATTCCATTCCATCGTGGGGCTGCTGGGTTTTACCTGGTTTTCCCCTGTGCTGGCAGAACAAGTACAAAGAGCAGAGCAAGAAGCAGCTGCCCCATGGTTCTTTCACCACCCTGCCCGAGACCAGGGACACTGTCCACGTCAAGGAGGTGACCAAGAACGTCAGCGAGGTGAGTTCATCATCTCCAAAGCTGAGCTTTTCTAACCCAAACTCCAAAAGCTGCAGCCAACACATTTTGGGAATGAGGTGACTTGCCATAACATGACAGGAAAGAACTTCACGAGGACACGGTGATGAGCAGAGCAGGAAAAGCCCGAGTTTATTTGCAAAACTCAATTTTATCCATTTCCAAAGGTGCCTGTGGGTTGGAGGATGAATTCCCACCTCCCAAACCACACTGGTCAAGACAACTGTCAATCAACTTTCTCCTCCTACCTAAAAATATGTAAACAACGAAGGACAGTCAGGAAAACAAAGCTGTTGTTTATAGTAAAAGTGTGGGGAAGTAAAAATCCTGCCTCCAATATGAAAGGCAAATCAGAAGGCCCAGAAAAATCCTCAAAACCAGGGTGTGACAGTGACTCCTCTTTATCCACCTCCAGCAGTTTCAAGGAGCTTTTTGCCAAGTTTCTGTAGCGTTTCCCTCCATGTGACATTAAAAACTCACACTTGGCCCTTGCTCTTCTTGACAGACAAACTACAAGAAGAAGTTTGTGAAGGAGAAAGGCAAATCCAACTATTCTGTCATGCTGGAGCCTCCTGATGTGAAACATGCCATGGAAGTTGCTAAAAACCAGAGCACAGTAAGTTTGCCTCTTTTCCCATTGATTTAGTAGGTTATGTATGCAAATTCAGATGGAAAACCCCAAGTTTAGGGATTTCTGAATTTCCTCCATGTTCAGGTGTAATTCTGAAAGATAAATGTACAAATATTTACAAATATAAAATAGCACTGAAATAAGGGATTTGTATTTAAATCCCGTTGTAGGATTTCATTTAATCTGGTGGAAATCACATCTAATAATTTTTTTCAGCCCTTCAGGCACAGACAGAATTTCCCATATTTATTTCTATATTAGCAGACAACTTGCAAAACCAGATTCCCAGATCCATTCCTTGTGAACTGATTTCCAAAACAGAGCCATGCACTTTCTCAGCAACGTTGCTGTGTCCTTAATTGCTGTATTCCCAACGAATAAACCCCATTAATTTTCTTTCCTCTGTCTTTTTCCATGGATTAGATTGAATACAAGAAAGATGCCAAATCCAAACTCCACTACACACCCATAGCAGATCGACCAGATATTAAGAAAGCAACTCAGGCTGCCAAGTTAATCAGCAATGTGAGTGGTTTTAAGCCTTTTTGTATAATCCTTTAGCATTAATTTAATGACAAAATCCAGTAGAATAATTGAAAGGGGGTTTCCTCACTCCTAAAGGATTTATTTCTTGTTTTAGATTGAATACAAGAAGCGTGGAGCAGCAGGTGTGGGTGTGACCATGCTGGGACGTCCAGATATTGAGCTGGCCAAGGAGGTGTCCAAACTGACCAGCCAGGTAAGGACATGATGAAAACCTGCTGAAACTCAAAGCAGTGAGATAAATGAGACATAAAATTAATTTACAGAGTGATGTCATGATTATAACTGAAATTATTTCCTAATTAGGGGAAAAGAGAAAGGAAGGGAATGTAGTAAAATAAAAATATATTACCAGTACAAAGTATTTCTTTGTTAAACTTCTCTACTGTCATTAATGGAGATATAAAACCTTCTTAAGATGATGCTGTGACACAAATACTGAAGCTGAAGTATTTGCCTTGCTCTTTTTTAGCTCTTTTGGGTATTGGCTTTACCAGAACCAGCCTTTACCTGAGTCTTATTTTCCATCCTTTGAGTGGACACTTGGTTTCTTTCTTTCTTTCTTCTTTGTATCTTTAAAAGAATCTTGTGCCAGGACCTCAATCCCTCTTGGTTCCTTCTCACCCCTTCATGTTTGAATTCTGGATTTTTGCCTTTCTGACCTTGCTTTCTTGCTGCTGCTTGTAGGCAGAGTACCTCAAACAACACATGAGAGGCCATGGAGCTGCTTCCTATGACACCCCCTGGATGAGAACCTTTAAGAAAGCAAATATGCTAAGTAGTCATGTAAGAGAATTTTAATTAACTGCCATTAATGCCATTGCTGTGCATCTGTCTCTTGCTGGCATAATTATCTTGCAATTCTGCAGCACCACGTGAAGCTATAAATGTCATTCTGCCCCCCATAATGGTTTTGGAGCTTCCAGGTTGTTTATGGGAGGTTTCAGTGCACTCACATAATGTGAAAACTTACATTTTTCACCAAAAAACATAAAATGTGAGCTGTTATTGTCCAAAGATAAAAAACCAGGGAATTATATGTGTAAATACATGTGTAAATACATGTGTATGACCAGCCTGAACAATGGTGCTGGTAATTTTCAGTGAACAGTCACCAGAACTTCATTTTAACTCTTCAAACTTCTATTAAAAGTTCATTTAAACTTTAATTAAACTCTTTTATTGGCTGGAATTTCCTAATGGAAGAGCAGGCTCTGACTGAATCAGTCCCACTGAGACTGTACTGGTTTGAGGGCTCAATGTTTCTCAGACTTCTTCCCACATCAAAACCTTTGGAAAATAGAAAACCAGAGCCTGGATTGCCCATTTGGAAGTGGCAGCAGACAGGTCTGTGCCATTTCAGTTTTACACATGTATTTCCAAGTGAAAAAAAAAAGGGGATTTTGTTTTTTTCCATGTCTGGCTGTGTCTGCTGCCATGTTTGGATGTTGGAATGTCCACCACGGTGTCTGCAGGAAAACCAAGGATCTCCTCAGGAGAACCAACGATTCTAAACTGATCTACAAGAAAAGGAAGAAATTCTGTTTGTTCCCATTCAGTGAAGAGATCCTGGTTTTCCATTCTTTTTCCACTCTTGGTCTTTTAAACATTCCTTGCTGAGATAATTTTGGTTCTGAGGGAAAATGAGCTGCTGGAGGGGCAGGGAGGGAGCAAAGAATGGCTGGCATCATCTTTAACAGCTGTTTTTTCTCTTGGACATCTCTTCTCATAAACTTTGTAAAGCATCACGTCCACTTTGTTTATCCAGTTGAGCTTTTTGGTTGGATTTTGTCTGTCTGGCTTGCTTGCTTTAAATTTTGCATTGATCTCCCAGCAACTCTTCTTCTGGGTTAAAAAAACCCTCTAATTCCTGTCAATATTCCTGTGCCTCCAGGCTGGATCTGCTGCATTCTGCTCTCACAGCTGTGTTTGACCTGGCTGAAGCTGATGTGGCTTGGAAGTGTTACTAAAACTCTTGCAGAATCTAATTAATTATTTGTCATTAGTAATTAATTGTGTCACTGCCCTGTTTGTGGTCATTAATGTCCTCCTTTAATCCAGACAGAACACACTGTGTGCATAACGATGGGTAGAAAAGTAGTTGATGTATTTGATGAAGTCTTGAGGTTTTTAAAGCTCTTTTTTCTCCAAGAAGTGTATAAAAATTTCTTCTAAACACTCTTTCATATATTTCTTTTATTATATTTTATATACAATAATATATATATTATTATATATATTATATAGTAATGTTTTATATAATTATATAATTATTATTATTATATAATATAGAATTTTCTTGTATTTTATTATACCTGTCTCTGTTTGTCTTTGTGAAACATCTTAAATCAATGGACTTTTCCCATCAAGTGAAAAACTCTTCACCTCCAAGGGTCAGAATTTTGGCAACACAATTCTCTTGGCTCTTTTATTTTCACAATGAGGAGATGTGACCTTTGCGCTGGAAGAAAAATTGCGAAGTGGTGCCTTGTAGATGTCAAAGAGATGTAGATTTTCTTTCTGTGTCAGGTCCTTTTTGAAATAATCTTTATTCCAGTGGACACCTTCAAGTTCCTTCACTTTTGTTCTTCTCCCAACCAGCCCCACCGAAACGGGGCCCTCTGCAGCCAAACAGGTGAGTCCTGCAGAGCAGCTGTGACACCTGGTTGTTCTCTGTTTAGGTGAAATACAAGGAGAACTTTGCCAAAGAGTTGGGTAAAAAGCCAAAATATGATTTGAAGGAGGCCAAAATCTACAAGACCCTGAAGGACGCCCACAACATGGCCAGCGAGGTACGTTCGCTTTTGCTTTTCCTGGGAGGACATCCCATCCTGCTTTCCCAGATCCCCCCTTTGTGTGCTTGGAACCTCCCCCAGGCCAGGCTGGACCAGCAGGGCCCTCTCCTGATGGCTTTGACCCTTATTCCCTGCAGGTGAAGTACAAGGCAGACCTGAAGAAGCTGCACAAGCCCATCACGGACATGAAGGAGTCGCTGCTCATGAACCACGTGCTGAGCACGAGCCAGCTGGCCAGTGCTGTAAGCTCCGGGTGATCCCACAGCTCCCAGGGGTGGGAATTCCCTTGGGAATTCTCTGCTAACTCCTCCTGTAACTGCTGCTCCCTGGGGTACCTCCATGGGCATCACCTGGTAGTGATCTCTTCCTCTGTGTCCTAATGGTTCCCCCTTAACCAGCGGTGTTTGTGCTCTGGGAAGGGAAATCTTCATCACCTGCACCACTGCTAATGTTTTAAACACTGATCATTTTTACTGGATTGGTCCTTGATCCCATTTTAACTGATTGCAGACCTGCTAATGTTTTAAATCCTCTGATCATTTTTTACTGGATTGGTTCTTGTTCCCATTTTTAACTGATTGCACTACACTAACAAATTCTCTTTTTTTATTTTTTTCCTTTTTTCTTTGCTGATTACCATATTTAATTTTTTATCTATTTTTTCTTTTTTTTACTTCTTGTTTGTTTAACACTCCCATGTTGTAAATCCACATAATTATGCCTAACAAAATAATTGATAATGAGAAAAGGCAAAACCTTTATCGCCTGGTACAGCCTTTTCATTACTCATTGTGTTTTCTCTCTTCTCTTTCTTTTTCTTCTTTTAATCCTGGTTTGGATAAAACCTTTGTTGCAATCCAAATGACCATAAAAAAAAAATAACTATTCCCCCACATCTTTAACCCCCAATATCAATTCTAAACTTCTTGGTTTTTGTTTTACTTCTTGCATTTCTAATTTCTCTCTGATGTTCCGTTGAAATGCTGCTTTGATTGGACCTAAGAAGTAAATTTGCTGAGGGATTATTTTTTTTTTGGATTGAGATGATTTTTGACACCTTCCCTTCAGTACCAGTACAAGAAGCAATATGAGAAGAGTAAGGGTCACTACCATGTGGTGCCAGATAATCTTGAACAGGTTCATCTCAGGGAGGCCTCAGAACTCCAGAGCCACGTAAGTCGGACGTGTGTTTGTCCTTATCCCAACTCACTGAGCTCCAAATTCCATCAAAATCCTCCCAGTGAATCCTCACAGGACATTCCCTGTGCCTCTCTGCCCCACCAGCACTGCACACCTGGGGCAGGACCCAGGGAGCAAAACCTGCACATTTCCAAGTTCAGAGCACATGACATACACAGATAAAATCTCCGTGTGATTCCTTCATTCCAGAGCCAATCCCCTTTGCTCACCTCTGCTGTACATGGATCTTTTTACACAGGATAATACATTTATCAGGGGGATTTACCTCTGGAGAAAAAAGGACCTGGGAATCACAGAAACTGGGAACTGAAGGAATTGGGGTTGTTGCTTCATGCATTCCATGATCCAAAGGAGAGCTCTGCTGTCCTTTCCTCATCCAAAATGGCTTTAACCAAAACTATAAATATACCTGGAGGTCTCTCCCTCTGGATCACTCCAGAGAAATCCACAGTCTGATTTGGTCTCTGATCCTCTCTGTTCCAAATATTTATTGGCTGGAAAGCAAGAGAGGAATTACTGCAAGAGCACCAAGGGCCACAGCTGATTGTTCTGGTGCTTGGCACAGAATTCCAGAATGGTTTGGGGACATTTGGGATTATCCAGACCCACCCCTGCCTTGGACAGGGACACCTCCCACTGCTCCAGGCTGCTGCAGCCTGGCCTTGGACACTCCCAGGGATGTTCAGGCCATGGAAAAGCAAAAAGGTCACACAGCAAAGGACCAGAAGGAAATGGTTGTTAATCAGGTTGTTGTTAATCAGGTTGTGATTAATTTTTAAGTCGGTCCTTGTTGCTCCAGTTTGGGATCAGGCTCTGACTTGGCCACAGCCAAATTTACTTCATTGAGCTCTCTGAAAATCTGGATAACAGAACTCAAAGCAGGAATCATCAAAATGCAGGTTTTACTTCCTGGACACCAAATTTTCCATTTGCTGATCAACAGTACAGATTTCAGGAAGGCAAACTGCATCAGACATTCAATTTTTATCACAGAACTGTTGTTAGCAGGCACATAATTAGGTCTTTGATTATTTAGGAGGGTGACTTCCTGTCTGTTCTTCTCAGGTGAAATACAGAGAAAAGTATGAGAAGGAAAAAGGAAAACCCATGTTGGACTTTGAAACTCCCACATACCTGACTGCAAAGGAGTCTCAGCTCATGCAGAGCGAGGTAAAACCAATACTGATAGGCTGAAAAGCTTAAAATTTTCTATTTTAAATTAAATTTAGGGATTTAACGGGCAATTCTACATGCACCTTGTGCACGGTGATAGACTGAAAAATTATAGTTATTTCAGATCTCTTTATGGTGGTTGTTAAATGCTGCACTGAACATTCATGACGCTTTCCTGTCATGAAATGAGTCTATCTGTAATTTTTTATGGGTAAATGAAGCTTAAGCAAGTCATTGAGTAAGAAATGTGGTACAAAATTAATTTCACTTTTACAACACAGTACAGCGTTTGTGTGTTATCACAGGACACAGAAAGTGCTCTGCTTCTTTTTTTTTCACCTCAAAACTCCATTTTTGAGAAACTTTTTTATTCCCTCTATGTGTCTGCTGTCACAGGTTCTCCCCTGACCTGTCATTTTCTTTCCTTGAGCAATTTTTTTGTGTTTATTTGAAGTTTATTCCTGTTCTGGCCCTGTTCAGATGGAGGCTGCAAAGCAGCTGTGTAAGGCCATTAGTCCTTGTGGTACCTTTGGATGCTTTCTCTGCACAGATAAATGAGTAGAAGCATAAAAATAAAGGCAGGATCAGGTCCTATTTCCATAGAAAGCAATGAGCTGCTTCACAAGGTTTAGTGGGAGCAGGATTTAGGAGCCCATTTATCATCAGCTGTACCCAGTGACATTGACACCCTCCCAGCTTTGCACGTAATGAAAATATTGTAATAAATATTTGCTGTCTTTCTTTTTTTCTTTCTTTTTTTCTTTTTTTTTTTTTTTTCCCCCCTTCTTCTTCTTCTTCTTGCTCTCATTAGAAAGAATATAAGAAGGACTTTGAAGAGTCCATGAAGGGCAGGAACCTCACTGGCCTGGAGGTCACACCATCCCTCTTACATGTCAAATACGCCACCAAAATAGCGAGCGAGGTACCAGCTCCTCTGGGCTTCTTTCCTCTGCCTCCTGCAGCACTTCCAGCATTCCCAGTTCTTCTTCCCCACTCTCCTGCCCACCCACACTGAGCATGTTCACATTTGGTGCTGTCAGCTAATTTGCCATGGACATTTCTTCCTTGTCCTTTAACCCAATTCCCATTTGCTGCCCTTCTCTGACTTCCCTCAGCCTAACTGGTCTATATGTGTGTGCCTTGGTTCCCCCCCTTCCACAATAATCCACAATAATCCCTATCTTTTTTTGGAGTCGTTCTTCCATAACCCTCTACAATATTCTTTCTGATTTTCCAAATGTCCTTTTTTTTTTTCCTTTTGTTTTGGAGCTTTTGGAATTATTTTTTTTCTTTCATTTTCTTCCTTTTTTTTTTTTGCTACAAAGTTGGAAGAGTGTAAAACTCCCTCTGGTCTGGCTTTGCAGTGTTTTTCCTTCTCCTTCTCCTGCAGAAAGAATACAGGAAGGATCTGGAGGAAGGAGTCAAAGGGAAAGGACTGACAGCCTTAGAGGAGACCCCAGACATGCTGAGAGCCAAGAATGCCACTCAAATCCTGAACGAGGTATGGAAGAGCTGCTTGGAAAATGCCTGAGGGGATGGAACAGCCTCCAGCTGCCCTGGGCAGGGACACCTCCCACCAGCCCAGGCGGCTCCAAGGGATCCAGGGGCAGCCACAGCTGCTCTGGGAATTCCAGCCCAGTCAGGAATTCCTTCCCGATGTCGCATCTCTCCCTGCCCTTCAACTGATGTGAACTTCATCATTCCCTAGAAACTCTTGAGTAGAGAGCAGGAAAGAACATGGATGTTCTAAGGATCAAAGTGGATTTTAAGTGAGCTCTTTCCTGTGCAATCAGGAATTTCCTCTCAGGAATTCAGATGGGAAACAGGAGCTGGGATCAACACTCACTCAAGGGACTCATTAATTAATTAACCAAGGGACTAAACCAAGATTTAAGTCATGAAGCACAAACTGAAATAATCTGAAATTATATAACTTGTGTGCATAATTATGAGTTTATAGTAGAGATATTCCTGGTTTGGGATTGGCACTGTTCTTGGTTTGGGATTGGTGCTGTTCCTGGCTGGGATTGGTGCTGTTCTTGGTTTGGGATTGGTCCTGTTCCTGGTTTGGGATTGGTGCTGTTCCTGGTTTGGGATTGGTGCTGTTCCTGGTTGGGACTGGCACCATTCCTGGTATTGGACTGGCACCATTCCTGGTTGGGACTGGCACCATTCCTGGTATTGGACTGGCACCATTCCTGGTTGGGACTGGCACCATTCCTGGTTGGGACTGGCACTATTGCTGGTTGGGACTGGCACTATTCCTGGTTAGGACTGGCACTATTCCTGGTTAGGACTGGCACCATTCCTGGTTGGGACTGGCACCATTCCTGGTTTGGGATTGGCACCATTCCTGGTTAGGACTGGCACCATTCCTGGTTGGGACTGGCACTATTCCTGGTTGGATAGGCACCATTCCCGGTTAGGACTAGCACCATTCCTGGTTTGGGACTGGCACNGGGAGTGGCGCCATTCCTGGTTTGGGACTGGCACTATTCCTGGTTTGGGACTGGCACTATTCCTGGCTGGGACTGGCACCATTCCTGGCTGGGACTGGCACCATTCCTGGTTGGGACTGGCACTACTCCAGGAGCGTGGCTGTGAAGCTGGAGCTGCTGCCCCCTTTCCCACGCCCCATCCCCGTGTCCCCCTGCAGAAGGAGTACAAGAAAGCCCTGGAGCTGGAGATCCGCGGCAAGGGCCTGACCGAGCTGGCGCTGGAGACGCCGGATTTCGTCCGGGCCAGGAACGCCACCGACATCGCCAGCCAGGTCAGTGGCACCCCTGCCTCTCTGAGCTCTCTCTGAAGGAAAATCCTGATTTTCCTGGTCAAACCCAGCGTGAGCTGTGGTGCAGACGTGACCGAGGCCCCTAAACGTGAGCTTTGCCCGACAGATCAAATACAAACAATTGGCAGAAATGGAGAAAGCCAACTACACCAGTGTTGTTGATACTCCAGAGATTATTCATGCCCAGCAGGTCAAGAACCTTTCCAGCCAGGTATCTTGAGTGAAGCAATTAATCCTGCTCATGGGAACTCCAGGAAATACTAATTAAACACCCAAATAACCACCTCTCACAGCCTTCAGGAGGCACCAGGGAACAAATCTTTCCAGAGCTCTGGATGTCTACGGCAATAATCAAATTAATTATACTGATGTGTCAAGTCACACAATAATTTCTGTTGCTTTGCAAAGCTAATTCTTTTTAAAGCAGATTCTTCTTAATTTTCTACTCCTCAATAACCTGCTGTCTAAAATAAATCTTGCACAGAGACATAATCTCAGTTTCTATCAGACAGAGAAGAACTCACATCTCCACAAAGACGGGCGCCACTCAACAATCAATAACTCCAGTTTGTTTCTTGCTGCTTTTGTGTTTTCTATTTTAATCCATTTGGGGTTTTCCATCAGAAAAAATACAAGGAAGATGCTGAGAAGAGCATGCCCTACTATGTGCCCGTGGCTGACACACCAGAAATGCAGCGGGTCCGAGAGAATCAGAAGAACTTCAGCATGGTAAGTCCAGAAAGAAATAAAAAAAAAACCCCATATTTTTCTCATTTTTGATGAAAACTGTGAGGGAATTTGTACAGCATTAAGTTAACATTTGACATTTTCCCTTTGCACAGCTTCAGTATCAGTCAGACCTACAGAACAGTAAAGGAAAAGTCACAGTGGTGCAGGACACCCCAGAAATCCTGAGGGTGAAGGAAAACCAGAAGAATTTCAGCTCGGTATGGTCACCTCTGTCCTCACCCTTCAGCCCAAAAAATAGAGTTTAAATCCTTAATAAAAGTGCAAAAAATTTTGTGCTTCTCCTACAGGTACAGTAGATTTAGCTGGGTTTTGTGAAGTGTTTTTCCTGCTGGTTTTTTTTGTTCATCGATTGCCCTCTTTCACAGGCACAGCTGTGACAGAGCTAAACAATCCCTCATCAAATGATTATAAATTATTATAATTATTATCCCTTTCCTTTGTGCTGTTCCCTCCCTGTCCTGCTGCCCCTCGTGCTCTGTGTGCCTGAGTTGTTGCCCAGTTCCTGTTGCCATCAAGTGCCTCAAGTCTCCTGTGGCATTTTTGCCTCCAGCACCATTAACAAAGTGGGAAATATTTGTATAAATCAAACAAGAGAAAATAATGATCTTCAATCCTAAAATTAGCCCACAAATGTTTTGATTATAGAATTATGGAATGGGTGGAAGGGACCCAAAGCTCATCTTCTTCCATCCTGCCATGGGCAGCAACTCCTTCCACTAGCCCAGGAATATTCTACTGAAACATATTTCATAATTCGATTTCTTGTACAAATTATCTTCTACTTAAAAAGCATTAAGTACAAAAAAATCAGCTCTTTTTTTTCCCCCAAATGGTGCTTGCTTTGGACACCTTCAGAGAGGCAGCAACCAGAGTGGATCCTCTGGGCTTTTGGCTGCTCTGTTGTGTCCAAATTCAGTGTCTGGGAGCAAGAACGTTGTGTTTTGGATGCTTAACCTTGTTGTCTCCATTCTAAACGTTAAGATTTTGTATAAAGAAGATATTGGAACTGGAACCACAATTGAAAAGACCCCAGAGATGCAGAGAGTTAAACGAACCCAGGATAATATCAGCTCGGTACACAAGAATTGATTTTTAATACTCACTCTACTGCTGCTAATTCAACTTGAAATAATATTTTAATAATAAAATTTTTCTTTTTATCTTTTTCTTTTATTGATATCTTGCTAACAGTGGTTTGGCAATAACCCACCCAGTTCAGGGTGACTTTCTGAAAGGTTTTGCCCATCCTTGTTACTTTAACAGTAACCTCTCTAATGATTAACATTCCATTTCTTACTCACAACCCATTTCTAAACCACGAAAGCTCTTGCTGTCAATTTGATCTCATCCCAGACAGAGTTTGGACAGAAAAAAAAGAAATATTTAGGTGGGAAGGGATGTGTTGAAATCATCTGTTCCAACCCTGTGGCTCAGCTTTAGGATGAGTTGAGTTTTGAGGATCCCACAGGATGAAGATTCCGCAACCTGTTCCAGGTTGGGACCATCTCCCAGGAAAATCTGTTTTACTCTGCTCAGACTGAATTTTCTGGTGGTGACTTTTTGCTTTGTTTTGTCCTGGCAAACTTGGGTGTTATCTACAAGGTCGCAGTGCTCTAAAATTGGAATAATTTTACCTATTAATTTTATTTCAAAGCTCCTAAACCTCCTCCATGCTTTTTTTTTGAATGGTGGTGTCATTGAGTGTCATGCACTAACACTGCAGCCAGTTTGTTCATGCAGAATGTGTTAAAAGTGTTAAAAATGTTCTTGTGAAAGGCTTTTTTTGTTGTGATCACAGCAGAAATGCAATGGCACTGTCCCTGTTAAAACGTTGTGTGGTGATTCTCACCTTTGTTAAACAGGAGAGATTCTTACAGATCCCAGATTCTCCTTTGCTTGGTAGAAAGGCCAAAAAATATCAGGTTTAAAGGAATTTATCTGGTTTTATAAAACCCTTTCAGTGCCATTCCCAGTGACCCAACAGCTGAATTGCCTCGTCACAGATCCCTTGGGAAGGTGGTGAAGTCCTTTAAACTTTCCCTCTCCACGAGATCAGGACAAAGCGCTTTAGGAACCTTTGAAAGCTTTCCTGGAAACCCTTTTCCTTTCCCTAATTCCTGGGCTGGAATTTGCAGGTGAAGTACAAGGAGAGCATTGGGAAAGGGACTCCCATTCCCGACCTGCCGGAGGTGAAGCGCGTCAAGAAGACCCAGAAACACATCAGCTCGGTAATGTCCCTGTTCCCTGGGAAATGTCCCTGTGCCCTCATGACATCAGCTCGGAAATGTCCCTGTTCCCTGGGAAATGTCCCTGTGCCCTCATGACATCAGCTCAGTAATGTCCCTGTTCCCTGGGAAATGTCCCTGTTCCCTCATGACATCAGCTCCATAATGTCCCTGTTCCCTCATGACATCAGCTCAGTAATGTCCCTGTTCCCTGGGAAATGTCCCTGTTCCCTCATGACATCAGCTCCATAATGTCCCTGTTCCCTCACGACATCAGCTCATTAATGTCCCTGTTCCCTGGGAAATGTCCCTGTTCCCTCATGACATCAGCTCCATAATGTCCCTGTTCCCTCACGACATCAGCTCAGTAATGTCCCTGTTCCCTGGGAAATGTCCCTGTTCCCTGGGAAATGTCCCTGTGCCCTCATGACATCAGCTCAGTAATGTCCCTGTTCCCTGGGAAATGTCCCTGTTCCCTCATGACATCAGCTCCATAATGTCCCTGTTCCCTCACGACATCAGCTCATTAATGTCCCTGTTCCCTGGGAAATGTCCCTGTTCCCTCATGACATCAGCTCCATAATGTCCCTGTTCCCTCACACCAGCTCCATAATTCCCTCTTCCCTGCCCCTCCTGCTCCAGCCCTTTCCCCCTGGGAAAGCTCCAGCTCTCCCAAATCCCTGTGGCCAGCAGCAGGAAAATGAAATACCTGAATTGTACAGGGATTATCCCAGTCAGTCGCTGCCTGTGTTTCCTCTGTGGCCTTTTCTGAACGCAGAGCTAGGAACAAAAATCACCCAGGTTATGTGTTGAAGTTTGACTGGAAAAAAATAGGGATCAGGAAGACAGAACTTGGAGGAAAAAACTCCACTTGGAGCCTTTTTGTATAACAGTTATAAGGGAAAACAAAACCTTCCCATATCCAGTCAAGTGTAAATGTCACAGCTCACTTATGAACAACTGAGTTGTTTTTCTAAATGATTTCTCATTTTTTCTAACCTTCCCCCCAAGTTGTTTTCCCTTGCTGTAATTGATTTATTTGGGTTTTTTTTTTTGTTCATTTGTTTTGGTGCAAGTTTTGTTTTGGTACAAGGATTTTCCTACTCGCAAGAAGAGCTTTGAGCGCACTTGTCAGGTTGGGGTTATTCCACAAACATCTCCTTTCATGAAAAATGCAATTTTTAAAAATCAAATAACTACAGGTTAAATTAAACCTCATAACATGAGTGCTGGCACTCGGTTGTTTTTGTTTCCTAGAGATTTAACCCAAAGTAAAATAGTGGTGCAAACAAACAGAAGTGGAAATGAATAAAGCCCACAATGAAGTGTTTGTGCACTGAACAATTCCAGAAAAGGTTAAGCTGTTTATTAATCCCATAAAAGGATTTCAGGGACTGCCTGAAAAGTAATTCTATCATATTTCCTAAACTAAGATGAAAAGTAAAATATCCCTCTCAGAGTGGGCTCAGCAGAATATTTTAATTTGTGTCCTTTAAATGAAGACACATTGAAGGGAAATTACCCTGAGCTGGTGACTGTGCTGATAAGGATCCTGAGGGATGGAAATTGTGGTTTTATTTCTGTATAATCCCAGTTTGCATCCCGGTGGAGAGGCCAGGGATGGTCTGACCCTGCTGGTGCTTGTGTCCCACAGGTGTTGTACAAGGAGGAGCTGGGCACAGGCACCCCCACGCCCGTGACCCCAGAAATGGAGCGAGTCAAACGCAACCAGGAGCAGATTAGCTCGGTATTTCCACCCTGCAGGAGTTATAACAACGGGATGTTGTTATAATCCTGTGCTCCTAACACCCTAACCTCGTTCTTCCTCAGGGGTTTAGTCCTGGCTTTGCCCTGGCAGGGTTTTAACTCATTGATCTTCCATTGTTGGTGCTTTTGGGGGATTTACACCTTCACGTGCTTTTCTTCTAAGAACAAACCTGCCCAAAAAATAATCCTGGCATTTCCTGAGCTAAACTGGGCAGCAGAACGTCCCTGTGGAGTTGTGGTGTTTGTTTTACCCTGATCCTCCATCTCCTCTCTGCAGTGACCCATTCACAGAAAAACCCCCTCAGCCTCTTCCTCAATCCTCGCCTCTGGAACGAGCGTGTGGTGATGAATCCCAAGTGATGCTAACGTTAACACAGCCCCAGAGCAGTGGGATTTGGTGGCTCTGGGCTGTGCTGGGTGGGGTTTTTGTGGCACTGCTGTTGTCCCTCGCAGGTGTTGTACAAGGAGGGTTTAGGGGCTGGCACTGCCACGCCGGTGACGCCGGAGATGGAGCGGGTCCGACGGAACCAGGAGCACATCAGCTCGGTACTGAGGGATCACCCCCCTGCTCCCCCTCCAAACCCAACCCTTTAACCCCTCCATGTCACATCCTGGGTGTGCTGGAGCTGCCCTTCCTTCATCACACCCCTGCAGCCCTGGCAGGATCCTGGCGTTTCCATTTTCCCCTCGATTTCACTCGTGCAGTCGTTCCAGATGGAAGATTTTAACCTCAGGGATGGAAGCTCTGGAGCGAGGCCTCCTTTTGCTTCCTGAGGAAATATTTATTGTGGGAATGGTGTCACTGCCCACCCTTCCAGCACCTCCCTGCCCATGGAGAAGGTCACAGGACAGGGAATGTTTGGGTTGGAAGCAGTGAGGGGTCTCTGCCTGTTCCTGCCCTGCTGGGGCTCTGCTGTGCCCCGGGTTCTTTGTCAGGAGCCCGGGTGACATTCCCAGGTCATGGCACTGAGGGGACATCAGGAGCATCCAGGGGAGGTGGGAAAATCACTGCAGGAGTGAACTCCTGTCTGGAAATCGCTGCAGGAGTGAATTCCTGTCTGGAATTCCCACTGCTGACACATCCACTTGGAAGAGCACCGTGCCACCACTTTGTTCTGTAGTTCAGTTTTATTTTGTGCCCTGTTGGGATCTCCCTGCCCCAATCCCACTGGAATCCAGCCCTGAATTTTAATTGTGTAATTCTGTTTTATTTTGTGCCCCATTTGGGATCTCCCTGCCCCAATCCCACTGGAATCCAGGCCTGAATTTTAATTCTGTAATTCAGTTTTATTTTGTGCCCTGTTGAGATCTCCCTGCCCCAATCCCCCTGGAATCCAGCCCTGAATTTTAATTGTGTAATTCTGTTTTATTTTGTGCCCCGTTTGAGGTCTCCCTGCCCCAATCCCCCTGGAATCCAGCCCTGAATTTTAATTGTGTAATTCTGTTTTATTTTGTGCCCCGTTTGAGGTCTCCCTGCCCCAATCCCCCTGGAATCCAGCCCTGAATTTTAATTGTGTAATTCTGTTTTATTTTGTGCCCCGTTTGAGGTCTCCCTGCCCCAATCCCCCTGGAATCCAGCCCTGAATTTTAATTGTGTAATTCTGTTTTATTTTGTGCCCCGTTTGAGGTCTCCCTGCCCCAATCCCCCTGGAATCCAGCCCTGAATTTTAATTGTGTAATTCTGTTTTATTTTGTGCCCCGTTTGAGGTCTCCCTGCCCCAATCCCAGGAATGCAGCCCTGGCAGAGCTCAGTGGCACTGCCCAGCCTGGCTGCAGTGCCCGGGCACAGCTGCCACATCTGCAGCTGCAGCAGGGAAAAGCCTTTGCCAGGGAATTTCCAGGTGCCCTGGAACATTCCAGAAGCTCTGGCCAGGGTGAGGTGGCAACATCAGCACCTGCTCATTTTCCTTGAGGGNTATTTTCTATTTTATTTTATTTTCCACACTCCTGCTGCCACAGGTGTTGTACAAGGAGGGGCTGGGGGTTGGCACCCCAGTTCCTGTCACTCCTGAGATGGAGAGGGTCAAACGCAACCAGGAGAATTTTAGCTCGGTATCTTTTTATCATTTCAGAAAAAAACTCCAAACCCTCAGTTCTCTGTAACATTTTAACACCTGCAAACTTTAAATCCTCTCAAATTAACTTGTGAAAAAATCCCCTTTCTGCTCTTATGTTTTTAGGCATTATATTTTATGTACTTATTTTTAAAAATATTCTCCTTACAATTTAACACTGGATATTTCACATGCATTAATTATTTCCTGAAGTTTAAGCTAGTTTGCATTTTTAAACCCTTTTTTTTTTCATAATTTGCTGAATTCCTTTCCTCTAATACTTCATTCCTCTGCAGGAGCCTCTCCAAGCAGTTGGATTTGTATTCCCAGCTGAATTCATCACAATTAATAACTGATTTATCCTCCCTCCTTTTTCCTGCTTTCCAGCACATTTGGTGGCCATAAAATTCCACTGATTCCCTCCATAAAATGCAGATTTTTTTGTTTGTTTGTTTGTTTTTCCCTCTTTTTGACTGCCCCTTGCCCCACAGGTGTTGTACAAGGAGGAGCTGGGCACAGGAACCCCCACCCCTGTCACCCCCGAGATTGAGAGGGTCAAACGCAATCAAGAAAACTTTAGCTCGGTATTTTTCCGTTTCAAAAGCCCAAAATAAAAATCCCCTTTAATCCATTTTAAAATAGCCTTAACCCCCAAATAATTGATTGACACAACAACATCCCATTCCCTGTGTTTTGCCATTTTTCCCTTTGTTATCACTGACTTATTTTGATGAGATCCATCCCACTAATGAGTTTCAATTCCTTCTTGCCATATTTTTTAAGATCAGCTTTTCCTTTTATTAATCACTTCAATCCTTGAGTATATTTTTATTTTCCCTTGGTTTTCCCATGTATAAAAACCTAAACTATTCCTTGCCTGACCCAATTCTGTGGCTGTGCCCTCAGCTGTGATCCCTGAGCCTGCTGTGATGGGTGTGGGATGGGGAAATCTCCTGGAACTGCTGCCTGGATTCCTCCTGCCTTGGATTTGGTTCCTTTTCCTTTGGGTTTGGTGCCTTTTCCTTTGGGTTTGGTTCCTTTTCCTTTGAATTTGGTGCCTTTTCCTTTGAATTTGGTTCCTTTTCCTTTGAATTTGGTTCCTTTTCCTTTGGATTTGGTGCCTTTTCCCTTGGATTTGGTGCCTTTTCCTTTGGGCAGTGTGTCAGGGATACACTGGAAGTGTTCTGGGGGTGTTGGAATGTGTGGAAAGGTGAGGGAAGTGCCACAAAAACCACTAGAAATTATATACATACGTGACATATAATATATAAAAAATGACATGAAATATAAAATTCTATATCAATTGATCAATCTCTAGTTTACATATTATATATAATTATATATAATAAGAATTTAGATATAAAAATATCCTTTCTTCCCACCTAAATCCACCCTCCTCCAGCCTCCTCCAGCAGCGTTTTAAATGAGATTTTTATTCACAGGGATTTTTTAAAGCCCAGGACGTGTCAGAAGCTCCTCTCTGATGCTCTGGGTGCTTCTGCTGCTGCTTTAAATGTGTTTTTTTGCCCCTTGCCCCACAGGTGTTGTACAAGGAGGAGCTGGGCACAGGAACCCCCACCCCTGTCACCCCCGAGATTGAGAGGGTCAAACGCAATCAAGAAAACTTTAGCTCGGTATTTTTCCGTTTCAAAAGCCAAAAATAATCATAATTTTAAAAAATCCCTCTTAATCGACTTTAAAATACTTTTTAACCAACAAAACAGTTTTCTTGTTTCCTTATAATCGACTTACCCAAAAAATAATATCCTGGGCCCTCTCAGAATTTTTGGTTTTTTCCTTCATAATTGTTACTTACATTGTTCTTATTCCCTTTATTTTTAATTACATCATTTTAGTAATTGAATCCCACCTTTTGGAGTGTGACTCTTAAAAACCCACCCTATTTTCCTTACTTAGTCCCAACAATTTTAATTTTCTTAACTCTTAAAATCCACCCCGCTTCCTTTATTTAGTCTTAACAATCCTTTTTTTTTTTCAACACTTAAAAACTCAGCCTGTTTCCCTTACTTAGTCGCAGCAATCCTTAACTCTTAGAATCCACCCTGTTTCTTTTATTTAGTCCCAACAATCCTTTTTTTTAAACTCTTAAAACCCACCCCGTTCCCTTTATTTAGCCCCAACAATCCTGTTTTTTTTTTTAACTCTTAAAATCCACTCTATTTTCTTTATTTAGCCCCGACAATCCTGGTTTTTTTAACCAAAACCCCACCTTATTTAGCCCCAGTAATCCTTTTTTATTTTTTAACTCTTAAAACCCACCTTGTTTCCTTTATTTAGCCCCAACAATCCTTTTCTTTTTAACTCTTAAAATCCACCCTTTTTCCTTTATTTAGCCCCAACAATCCTGTTTGTTTGGTTTTTTTTAAACTAAAAACCCCAGCCTGTTTTCCTCACTTAGCCCAAACAATCCTTTCTCTCTCTCTTTTTTTTTAACTCTTAAAAACC
>VYXD01016429.1:19995-89335 GCA_013397195.1 Hylia prasina | reverse complement strand
AGAGAGAGAGAGAGCTACACCTGCCCCAGCCCTCTCCTTTATCAGCCCAATCCTCGCACCATCCCTGTCCCTTGGAGAGAAACTCCCAGATAAGAGACATGTAACCAGATGCCTTCCTCCCCTGAGCTTGGTCACTTCTTATATTTTCCTAAGTACCCAGTTGTTAACGTTTCCTAGCAACTTATGGGAAAAAATTCTATAGGTAAAAAATAAAAGTAAAGAAACCTAACCCCCAACACATATTCCCAAGCAAATTATTTTAGTGTGGTGATCTCAATTATCCTTCTCAAAATATGGTGGTTCAAAAATATTTTCATAAGACTTGTCATACAGCCTTAATCCCATAAATTTTTTGCCATCCCATTTGCTCTTGTGGCAGTTTATCACTGTATAAAAGCAACACCCACCAGCAAGAGTGATTTATTTGCACATGCAGACAAGTAAGATGTCCACTGACAAGGGTGGCTGAGCTGTATTCAAAATCCTTCCCCAGCCTTTCTCTACTTTCTTCTTTCAGAGAAGAGCCATGCATTTAAAATACTATCATAAATAGGACAGAGAAAAAATTTTGCCTTCTAAATTAACATAACTGATGATATCTGTGGCCCATAACTAAAGCAGCTCCACATACGTGAACCCATTGCAGGACCTTTGAGCCCATTTGTTCCAAGTACATGCCATGAAGTTACATACTTCCCTCCTTTATTTCAAAAACAGGTCATCAAATTGCAATGTCAGGCCTAAATCTGGGGTTTGTTTCTCTAACAAAATATGGGTCTTCCTAAGACAGACCAGCACAGAGAGGCAGCCCTCCCCAGGATCATTTCCCATATCTGCCTGGCAGTGCTCACTGCAGTGCTCCACCGAGAGAAAGGGAATTCTGTCATCATGTTACTGTGCTAATAGTGTCTCCTGGCAAGCACCAAGTAGGCTCTCCAGAAATATGACACAGCGAGATAAAGCTTATACAAACTGAGAGAAATAAACATAACCTACTTGTGTTAATCCTGTAAAACCACAAGTATATGACAAGAGGAGGCAGCACTACAGAGTACTGTAGTCTGTGATTCTCCACTGCAGGCTTTCACTCTGCAGAGAAAGGATACAAATGCAGGTGTTTCTTCTGTTAGCAAGACTTTACTTCTGTGCTCAGGGTAAGGCTTCTTTGTATCTCAATTAGTACCCATACTAACTAGGCTGGTTAAGACCCACTTTCAACATACACAGAAAATAACACCACATCCATTATGTTAGGGATCAAAGTTATACAAGTTTCTAGATTGTTTCAAAGATCAAAGACAGTCTGTCAGACTTCATTACCAGAAGAAAAAAGGGACTCTGACTTCAAAAGGCATTGCTTTGTCCTTTGTTTCCTCCTCAAAAATAATTTTGAAGATGGTGAGCAACCTCAGAGCAATCTAAATTAACAAGGTTTGTGACTGTACCTTCTAGCTCTGGCTGCAGTTTGATCTTGTAATTCTTTTTCCTTTTCCTTTATGTCTAAAGTAAATGCTGATTGTTTGTCCCACTGGCTTAATACTGCCACACATTAAGGAATAAAAATTGAAGCACTTCATCAATCTGCAAGTTACCTAAAATTGTTCCCACTGCCTCCCTGACTGAAGTGATACCTCCAGTCAGATTCACAGAACTAATTATA
Organism: Hylia prasina; assembly: GCA_013397195.1. Classification (NCBI taxonomy): domain Eukaryota; kingdom Metazoa; phylum Chordata; class Aves; order Passeriformes; family Sylviidae; genus Hylia; species Hylia prasina. The sequence continues at coordinate 87,675 of VYXD01016429.1, read as the reverse complement.
CAAATAGTGAATAAAAATAGCATCAAGATTAGAAGACTTTGATGGTGTTTGAGCTGTAATTCTCATGGATGCCTTTTTGGAGGGGAGTTTTGAAAGCATTCACATTTTCCTGACTGCTTTAAATATTTTTAAACTATTACATAAGGGAATTTTTAGAGTTTTCATAATTACCCACAGGGCAAAAAACTCAGCCAGCCACACAAAGATCAGGTTTCCGAATACATCTGTTCATATGTAAACACTCACACTAGCAAAACAGTATAAAGATTTTCCTGTACCCAGGGCTAATTTCACTATCAGTGAGCTCTCCATTGAGAGTTCTCATAGCCTCCATAATAAATAATCTAACAGACCTAAGTCAACAGCACCAAGTTTACTCATTCTAGCTCAGAATTAAGACAAAATATGGATCTTCATCCAATTGACTTTCTCTACAACTAACAGTCATCCAGATACCACGGAAGAAGTGGTGAAGGCCCTTTTTTTTGGCCTCTGAGATCTAATTTTACATTCCAGAAATTGTAAAAGGGGTGATGTGAACAGGGTTTTCAGCTTCCTTTAAACATTTATTTGAAATATTTGATGGACAAAGTGCTGATTTACCACCTCTTGGGCTTTTATCTCGTAGGTGATGATCACTCATCCATCTGAAGTTACCCTCTAGATATCTGGTAATATCCCCTTCTTTAACGTGTTATTCCTATTCCTGTTATTTGTGGATTAATATCACTGTAAATAAATTCCCAAAATTTACTACAAGGTGGCTCCTCAGGCACAATCAATATTAATGATGTCAAAACCATGGTGGAAAAATATCTTCTACACATTTGCATTGATAGATGTAAATGCTTATAGAAACACTAAGATAAAACTAATGCCCTAAACAGAGTGTGCTGGACAGGCACTGCAGCAATGGAGGCCTCAACCAGCAAAGCCAGTGTCTGAAATGGACTTTATATGTTATAAACACTTAATAACAACGCAAAATATTTAATAACAAAGCAATAGGTCCACAAATGCACAGAGGAGAGAAGGAAAATTAGAAAAACTTTCAACCAAGCTGTCCCTTTATCTTTCCTTTTCCTTGATTTTTTTCTCCTACCTAGCATTTAAAACTTCTCATTTGGCACAGGCATAAAAACAGCATTGGTGTGAGGAGGGGAAGTCTCTCTCAATTCACCAGAACACCCTTCCTAATAAGAATATTTTGTTGCATAATTTTTTAGACTACATAGCTCAACTAAATCCGGTTCTGGGCCACTCCATATTATATTTATTAAAGGTTTTTTCCATTCTATCCCTGAAACATCACCTAAATTTGAGAGATACAAACTAATTAACAAGGTTAATAACAAACAGCCAGAATGTGTCACTACAAACAATGCCTGAACAGAGATAGTTGGTCTTTGACCACTTCTTGCCTGCTTTAATATCCTTGGCTTTGTTCTTTCTCAAGTGTTCACATGGAGATGGACCCATACATACTTTTTTTTTCATATATACATATATAAAAATCATATACGCACATATATATGCACATAAGGATATGTAGAGAGAGATGCTACCACATTCACTGAAAAAATATATATACACAGATAGAAAAAATTAAGACTGTTCTCTTCAGGGTCTTCTTTAAGCTCTTCTTGTTTAAAAAGTGTCTTCTATGTGTAGGATGGCTGGATGCATTCCAAAATTCATTTTTATTCCTGATTCCATGTGATATTTTTTAAAGGACATTTCTGAAATAATAATTGTGAGCTGCAAATGTGAGTAGTGTAGAGTCCCCAGCAGGAGTGGCAAAGTGAGGAGGCAGATTGCAGCACATGGCAGTCTCAAGGCTTCCTTCATAACGTGCCCATAGCAAGAAGATAACCTCTGACAATCAGGACAAAATGAACTTGGAAGTCTGCTAGTTGGGATTTCTGCGCATTAATATACTCATAAAGTTGAAATATAATTTTAAACTCTTCACAGCTGTCTTGAGTCCAAACAGTGAAACTTTATCCACTTTTAATGACTTAAATTTGCTTCCTCACAAAAAGCATAGACATAATCAGTAAGAACAGAACTGCAACAAGTGCGGGATTCAATTCCTTCTCTGCATGTGCACGCGCACATCCACACATCTGTCTCAAGAGGTCTGTGAGTTGGCCTCAGGTGAAGGAAAGCAAATCCACGATTTGATAATCAACTTCTTCACATCCACACTGTGAATTTTATTGTTAAACCTTGAAAACAACAGTGAAAATTTCTCTCTACAATGGGCAGCATCCAAAAGTCAGGCAGTCTGCAAAAAATTTCCTGCCTCAGCTTGCATAAATAAAGGGTAGCTTCTTGAACAAGGATGATATGAGGCTGTTCTGCAGTGGTTCTTGGCTTAGAAAGTCACTTTGAATGCTGGAAGTAACCTTGACACTAAAGCCTTCAAGGTAAGGGCATGGTCTTCTGGTTTGTGGAATACAGGAACTAATGTGTTGATTCTGGTTGCCGATGGAGGAGGAGGATGGTAATATATATTTGGAGACAGGGTGCTCCCAGGACATGTGGTTTATTTGCAAGGGTTGTCACCTGCCAGCTCCCAGCTGCGAGGTTGTCCCAAGAGAGAGCGTTTTTCCTGTTACAATCAGTTTTATCCCATCCCATGTTGAATATTCTGATTTACAATAGCCAATGAGAGCAACAAGATTTACATAAGGCACTACATCCTAAACATTCAAATGCTAATTTCTAAGATAACATTTTCCTACCTCAACAGTACTCTCTACCCATGGGTCTTGGGCCTGTCTGAGGTATTGCTCAATATCCTCCCTCATGGTGAATGGTGAGGCCAACTTACATTTCAAAAACTGCTTTCATTTCTAATTCCCTTACAGGTTTTATGTTTTCAGGACCTGTTGCCAAACGATCATATCTGTAAGATTTCCCTGTATCACCTTCCCCAGCAATAATGGATTCTTTTTTATACAGGTTTCATAAGCAAAGTGTGAAATCCTTTTTCTTGTCCAATTTATATCTGCCTTCCTTTCCATATAATACTGGTTTGCTCATGGAAAAGGATGAGTGCAATCAACCATATGAGCTAGGTAACTTTAATGATTTTGCTGCATAGCCTGGGCCAATGACTGGCTCTACAATTAGTGAAAACAGTCCAGTAAGTGCTTAAGATCCATTCATTTGAGAGCACGACTTACATATTTATTTCTCTGTAAGAATACATTTCAGCTCTTTTGAAAAAGTTGCACATAAACCTAGTCTTATGAAACATTCTAAAATAGGATGTTTTCTTGATTTAAGATCTAGTTTTGTCTTCCATGCTTGCTTATAAAAGCAACAGAGAGTTAAAGCTGAACAAAGACCAAGTTTGGACCATAATACTCATAGAAACTGCACAAAGGAGGTATTGTTTTTTGCTCCCGCTTGCCCTATCCTTTTCTTCATTTTATCCTTTCCCACTCACTTCCCCAGCTAGCTGGCCTGACTGGTGAAAAAAAAACCAACTTGTCATCGTTAGGTTTTACAACAGCTCTTTATGTAAACAATATTCAATTCCCAAACACTTGCAACATTCCTGAGGACTACGGACATTTTGCATTCATCAGTGCAGAGCAATGAGCAGAATCCTAAGCTAATGGCCACCTTGCTCATTACACACAAACTGAATGTAACAGCCTTGTGGGAGCAAATGCTGTTTGCTGCCTGTTAGATAATGCATTAAAACATGATTCTAGTTAGTAAAGGGCATTGAGATGCCACACAAGGGACACTGTACACCTGCACCTGTGAAATGGTCTCCTATAAAGTACTCACAGGTTTTTGTTAAACATGAAACTGCTTCAGGAAGAATATTATTAGTGGTGAAGGCAAAGAAGTAAGGATTTATAAAGGAATTTTTTTCAAGGTCTACAACAGAGTTTCAGTTCCAGGGCAGAAGCAATTCTGTGATTCACCCAGGGATCACAGTACCATATTTTGGTGCACTTGGCTTTATGCCATACAGGCAAAAGTTGTCTCCCTTTACTTTCCATTTGTGCAGAGCAACCTGTGTTGGGTGACAGCTTTCTCTGAGAGAGAAACTCCTTGTGGTCTCTGGGCACAGGAGAAGAAAGCTATTTTTCTCAAAAAATATATTAAAAACACCAGATGTTTGAATAGGAAATGCCGTAAACAAGGACCTTGTCTACTTGGAAAGGCAACTGGGAGTAACTCATCACAGATGTGCTCTGGATATTCAGAGGTACCACCTGCCATAAAAAGTCTTTTTTTTCCTTTTTAAAAAAATATTTCAAACAAGTCCCTTAATGTGACTCTTACTAGAAGACCACTGTTTGGCTTTTTCATGACAATAAATATGGTCCTGTCACGTGACAGACATGACCTTTTTTGACAATTAAAAATAATGAACCTTGGATTGGAAAATATGTTGAAAATAGTTTTAGAGATGAGCCAGTTGGCAGAACACAACCATCAGAAAATATCCGAAAAAATATTTCACCTACCCACACAATCTCCCTGTGAGACTGTTCTGGGAAAGATTTTACACACTGCTCCACAGCTATTTGTGCTTGGTGATAAAAGTAGAATAGTGGGGTTCAACAGATCCTGTGGAAAGAGTAGCAGAGGGGGAAAATAACAAAAGCCAAATGAGTTGGTTGGTTGTTGGCAAAGTTTGTTGGTTGTTACAACTTATGGCTTGTACAAAGCTAGGCAGAAAGGACCGGGTGGTCTCAGAATGTGCTGTAATTTCATGAAATTCAGCAGTTTATTTCTGATGTAGCTCATTAACACAAATACATGTCTGCATAGATAAATTTAATATAAAATAAGATGTAGTAATTTTGCTGATCAGTTATTTACAGGAAAATGCACATGTTTTAGGTGCCTATTAATTTTTCTTTTCTTCTGCTTCTCTGGGGCACTGCCTGAAGAAATGAATGGGCTCTGGAGCATCCTAACCAGACTATTTGGGAGATATGAAAGGCAAAAAGAGCCGGCATTCAGGGTGCAAAGACCAGAAACGGCATCAAAAATAAAGGTCAAACTGCAGGAGTAGAGTTCCCACAAAAACCTTGTTGCAGGCTCACAGTGATGACGGTTACATAATCATTAGTCAGATTTAGCCTCTAGAGCTGCATTGCTGCAGAAGTGCCCAGACTAGAGTGGGTGGTTGGGTTTATGTTGTAAGTAGTAGCCTGCCTGCAGATGAAATTACCACTGAGTTCAGCAGACACTCCAGGCACATCTTCCTTCATACATTAGGGCAGTACTACAGAACTTCAGATAACATTGTGATAACAGTTTTCAGATGTGATAATAGTTTTCAGATTTTCTTTTAAGCCATGAAATACCAATTATTTGTTTTTCAACATTAACGTTTTTCTTCTATATTATGATCAAAAATAAAATTAATATATGAGGTTCTAAAGAAAAAAAAAGCTGATAAGATCTAAAAATTTCTGTAATTTTCTCAACATTATTAGTAAAATAATTCACAGTATTCTCATTCGTTAAGGTAGCCCAGGACTCCTCACTGTTGGGCTCTCCCTGTGCTTAACGCTTTATACATACTTAACACTTTATATATGCTTAGGACGAAGTTTCCTATGTAATTTCTAAAATTTTATTTCAGCTACAGAATAACCAGTCATATTTTCTGAGTAGAGAATAATAGTAAAATACTAATTGCTTTTTCCATGCGGAAACAAAAGAAATTTTGAAAAAAACCCTATCTAATAGTGTGCTCAAAGACTGACGTGAGTATACTGCAAAAAGGACTGAATTCAAGTTCCCCTGACAACCAGCACTTTGGCATTTTCTAACCCAGTTTCCCACTTATTTTTCCCTTAATGCCACTATGAGACAGCGAAGTACAAAACACATACACAACATTTAGCATAGGGTATTTCTCCTCGCAGTTTTCTTGAAGCAGAGGTGTATTTATAACTGATTGGAGGCTTGGGGGCTTGGTTAACACAGTGCTGGAGGCCTATATCTGGATTTGAAGTCTTAAGAGACTGTTAGTACAGAAAATCCACATGCAAAGGCCAATTTGAAATTCATAGTTACACTTCAGCATGGGAAGGCAGTACACACAGTGTCTTGGGCAGGCTGTATCACAGCTTCATCAGGCATAAGGGCAGTTTTGATGAGCTTTTTTCTTATGGGCATTTTGTCCCACAGCAGCGTGGGTAGGAAATGGAAGAAAATCTTACTGCCATTTCTTGTTCATTACGTCTCAGGATAAACAAAATAGCAGGACACAATGGTAAGCCATGGAAATTAACCTACTGTTTATGCAGAATATTAAGAAGAAGCAAGTTTTGGCAAGATGAGGAGAAAAGAATATGATGTTTGCAAGTGAGTTTGATTTGATCTCAGGAAAATGTGACATGAGAAAAATGTGGGTCTTTGCGCTTGAGGGATGTGAACAACTTCTCAGTCCTGTATCACTGGCAAGATTTGATTGAAGGCAATTCAGAGTAGCAGACAGATAAGGCTAGAGAAACCTTTATCCTGAATCTCTAGGTAAGCCAGACTCTGGAGGCTGATCCACAAAACAGAGCACGCTCTTTGTTCCACTACTTGAACAAAATGTCTTTTATTTACTGAGCAGAGACCCTACTTGATCACACCATCTTATGGTCAAGAAAATTGCTCACATGAACGGGGGAACTAGCATCCTAATTTTTAATTCTGTCACCCAATCACACCCAGAGAAAGGGGGATCAAGTCCTGGGAACAGGCTTCATAAATTGGAGGCAGTGTGGAAGGAGCTGGCCATGGAGTGGCACTGCCATTTGGCAGCACAGGTGCTGTTTGTAGCAGGGAGGCACTGGCAGCTCCTCGGCATGCTCCTCATACTACGAGTCTGTGCATGTGCACTGGGCTGCCTTTACAACTGCAGCAAGATGCTAAATCTGTCATTGTCTGTCTCTGACTTGACTCCAAATGCTGTCTGCTGGCAAATGCTGACACACAATGCCTGAATGAGGGCTCTGTGGAGTGTGCACTTGCATGGTCCAGTCCACCCATCTCATGTTTCAGGTCTGACAGGATTTGGAACAGTCTTTCAGGAGCTATAGGTGTTAGATGAGATGATAAGTCTCATCAAGCACAGCTGGGAAACCTCCATTTTAGGATCCATATAAGAATTGCCAATCAACACTGTTCAGATTATAGCAAAGGCAGTTTGTTCACGCTCCCTCACACAAAAATATACATATTTCCCGATGCCTCCAGGGGTATCCTAAAAATTATAAAAATAGGAGAAAATCTTTCACAATGGGCTCATTGTGACTGATGTGCTACTAAAGTGTAGCAGATTGAAACTGCATGGCATGTTGTGCCATAATGTCTGTATCTGGATTACTCCCTCTTTCAGCAGCTATCAAATATGGTTTTATCTTCTTTTTTTTAAAGTAGTTTTTGCTGAGTGAAAGTAATATGGTCCCTCTGAAGCTTCTGAGGCTTATAAAAAAAAGTACTTTATTTTTTCATTTGTGTGCACACACTTGGGGTTCCTACAGTTTGTGCTCAATCAGTAAAACTGAATGGAAATAAAAATGAAAAATGAAAGATGTAAAGCTTACAGATTTATTTTTATCTTGAGAACCTTCAGGAAGGAAGATTTTTCAACCTCTAATCTTAATGATACAGCAGTTAGAAGGAGTGAATTTCTCTGTGGGCTTTACACATTAATTAAGCTGTATTGTATATTTTTAGTTGTACTTGTTACTACCACCTCTGTGAATCTCCCCTTCAAAAAAAAAAAATTCTGTGTGTAATATAATACTTGATTTAAACAAGGCAATTAGAAGAGTCAGCAGTCTGCAGGAGAACAGCCAATTTTATAGTCTATGTAGGAGCAAAATGTTTTATTACAAAGTCCTGATCTATCTGTTTATAAAATGTGTTTTGAAAGAAGGGATTACTTTTAGATTATTTTGTGTGGGCATCCTAAATGCTCAAATGCAGCCACAGATGCTCTACATAACAGTTAGAAATTTACAACAAAACACAGCTCAACATATGTGCATTTATTGTCCAAATCTTTTTAGGCTGTCAAATAGTTTGCGAACAGAATTCAGCACATCTCTCAAACATCCCAGTACTGTGAGGTGACTGGTGCTGCATTTCTCCTTTTACTGAAATAACAAGGTCAAAATGTTCCATTTTGTGTGAATGCTCAATATAAGACAACTGAAACCTTATTTCAGAAAGTACTTAGTGTTCTACAGGGCCTCACGTTGAAAGCACAGTTCAAGGATCCTCCTGCAATTTAAAGGTCTCTGTCAAGCACAGGGAACAGATGCCAATCATCTGTGAAAAATGTAATCTAGGTCCCCATGGCAAAGGCTGAAATAGCCACATCTCTATTGCAGTGCTTCCTGTGAGAGGCTTCTTTCCTTTCCCTCGCCAACCTCACTGCACAGCCTGTCTGGATTCTGCAGCAAGGGTTGTATGGCTCCTGCATGAAAAAAAATTTAGCTACATACTGTCTGTACATGGGCTCATCTTAATTAAAGCAGCCACTTGAAGTCCTTCCTGCAGCTTATAATTTTTCAGCTTTTCAATTCCTGATCTGGTCTGGAAAAGGGTGCAGCCTAAACATTCTTTGTGTCACTTGCCACTGCTCTGCTTCATGGCAGTCTGGTGACATACCTAAAGGAAGCATCATTTTAATGGACACACTTCAGTAACTGCAGCAGTGGCTGATGCTGCCTATGACTCCTCTCATTCTTCTACAAGCAGCTTCCCCCCTTCTCCTGTCATTGTACCCCTGGCTCCAGGGTGCATTAGATCACCTCTCTGCTCAGGAGCCTTTGAAAGAACCATGCATTTCTACTTCACCCACTTTCATGACCTTTTCATAACTACTACCATGCGCTAACAGTAACAGGACATCCATATTAAACTAATTTTTTTTCAAAGTTCTTTGAGTGTTTAGGTTGAACTAGAAGCAATATGAGGAATATTAGCAATCACTATGAGGAATCACTCCACACCTTCTTAGCAAAAATTCTCTTCTATCAAAAAGAGTAATTTAAAAATATTCATATAGACATTGCAAGAAAGATGATAAAAAGAAAGGAGGTGTTTTATTGTTCTCATATTCAACACACAACTTTCATTCCGAACACCCTAAACCAGAAGTTACAGTTTGAATGCAGAATTCTGCTTTATGTGACTGCAAAAAAACCAGAGCCTCTGAAAAATAAAGTACCCAAAATGTCAGCAAGCCGTGGGCCACTTTGGTGCACCACAGCTCTACAATATCCAAAGCAGTAACTATGGTTGCGACCAGCTGTTGGCTTGATAACATTTTTAAAAAGCCATTCAGTATTCCTACTGGATTTTCTTTTACAAGGGGCATCCAATGCACATGCTACCATTTTACTTATGTTGTCCTCATTGGTGTGGTATGATGGAACACTGCAGTCATGCTAGAATAGGAGGGCTTAGTTTTAATGGGGACTTTTAACATGGGCTTTTTATTTGGGCCCATTGTTTTCTTTTTATCCTAGAGCACTGATGGGAGTTGTCTCATGTTCTTTAGAGACAGGTGCTTCATTTTATATATGCCTGAAGCTGTGCTTACAATTGGGAAATATGCTTCCTACATGAAAAATCCTGTTGGGAGCGGAGCAAAGACAAATCAATCGTTCCAGAGATTGGAAATGGATGTTGGAAGCACAGCTGTGTAAAATTATGAATTTCAAGACTGAGCAGATAAATCCAGCCTCCAATTTATTTAGCAAGTCTTTGCATCTCTGAGCCTGCACCATAATTTGGGTTCAAGCCTCCATAGGGTTACTGGAGCAATAGCTCCATACATATCTAAAGAGCCTCCAAGTGGTTTCCTCTCATGAAGTTTTTTCCTCTGAGAACCTACAAGGTTTTTTTGTTTGAATTTAAACAAGTTTCCAACTGCATTCCAGGCAATTGGCTTCTTATTAGTGAAAGCACTGCTTTGTGAGTTTTGTGGCAAGTAATGCATTACACAATGACACAGACAATAGACATAAGATTAGTAGTACCCACTCAACACCTGTAAAGTAACAGTCCCCATGATAAAAATATGTCAGTTCATGACAGTGATCCAAAGCAAATGCATGGAAAATACCCTGTATTTGAAAGCCAGCAAGTTTGTGGTACAAACCAGTTACCAAAGAGTAAGAAATCTGCTCTCTGAGTGCAATGGTGTTCAGAGGCCTTTGCTGCGTCTTCTTTCCTTGGTCTTGGTGAATATCTGAGTATACAAATGAGGATTCCATTTAGGAGGAGAATTATGTTTGCCTTCTTTCCCACTAGCACCTCAGTCACAATGGATCAACTCTTCGTCTACATAATTCCAAAACTTCCTCAAGATTTACAGTTCAATAGAAAGATAAAAGTAGAATTATCAAGACACTAACCACTGTGAAGCCCTGCTCATATTCCCTAGGTTGTTTGCTTCCCAGCTGTCCAAATCCCATTGGTCTCTTTTGGTTTCCACCATTTCAATTAGAAAAGCACACATTTTAAACCCCTTGAAGGGTACCTACCATACTAAATACTGACATACTGAACACCATGAATCTATTACCTCTTGACACCAATGTCACTCGATACATTTGCTAAATTGCTCTTAACTTGCCATGTAAGCAAGGAAAAAAAATCAACTCCAAAAAAGTCTGTACTTAAACTGGTACTGTTTCCCCCCCCACATTATTTCCTGTGCATTTTTAACATATACCTTCTATAGCTTAAAAAATAATTACTTTTATTCTTGAAGTGATTTGGAAAAGATATTTGCAAAACAGTAGGATTTCAGGAAGACAAATGATTGTTAACAACGAGGAAATTTGCATTAGCTGATTAGCTATGTTTGTGTCTTCCAAACACTTAAGATTCTATTATTGACCCTCTGAAACTGGAATTTCTGGTGACTTAATAATTACAGAAATGTTTCATTTTCTTGCCTACCATTGGTAATATTGAATAAGTTGGAGCTAGCATAGAAATAAATAACTCAGGAACGCTACAACTGCTTTTTCTTACATTTCAAGATAACAAATACAAAAAATGAAAATTCTTGTTTAGCATTTGACCATTTTAGTCAAAGTAGGAGAGTAATTTTATTTACTCCCTTTTTAATTGGAAATGGTAATTTTGAAATCTCTGCTTTTACTGATGTCAACATGCAGCATCTTCAGAATTTAGTCACTGCTGATTAAATTAACTCCAGCTAAAGTATGAGTCATTCACCACTATAGAAATTTTTATGCTCTTGTGTTACATGAAGCAGAATAGAAAGAAGAAATTGTCCAGAATATCTTTAGCACTTTTTTGCAAGACCTTAAACTACTGTTAAGCAGAAGGAATCGACAGCAATGTTCAGAGATTAATACATACATTTTATAGCTTTGCCCTAAAGCTGGCTTTTAGCCTGTGTGCTCCTGTGTCCAGACAAGATTTCAAACAATACTAAGTAATGATTAAAGAGGACTACATTTTGTGAGAGCATCAAGTAACTACTACACCCAGTTCTCCTAACTTTTGACGTACTGATGTAGTGTCCTCTGTTATTTTTGTAGGAGCAGAGGCGTTAACAGCATGAGGTGTTCTTTCTGGTTTGGGTACCAATGCAAATAAAGACTGTTTCAACATACAGCTCCCTCCCTTTGAATGAAAGATCACTGAATTTTACCTAGCTGACCTCGTCAGAAGTCTAAAATCAGGGATTTAGTGTCCGACTAAAGCATATTTTCTAAACAGTCTTTCAGTCTAGAGCCAAGAACAGCAGGATGGGAGTATTAGAAAAGAAACACCGCTTCCTTTGACAGCTTCTCCAAGTGATTCATCCCGCTCCAAAGAAAAGCCAAAGAAGAAGACTCCAATTCCCCTTCCTACTTGAATTTGTCTAACTTTTGGTTCCACACATTTGCTCTTCCTTCTGGTCTGTCACATGAGGGTTGAGTACTCTGCCTTCCCTTCTCAGGAAGCTGCTGTTTGTTCTCTCTCATTATGTTGCTTTCTTTGATGTTCTAGATGTATTGAGGTAAAGGCTCTCACATTAATACAATTTACATTCCACACTCCACCACATTCCAGTGGAATTTTGTTTTATTGTTCCATATCCCTTAATTCCTTTTTCAGAAGCACACTACAGAATTGTGTACAATACACAGTGTTCCATAACCAGACATACACTTCCCATTTTCTCCCACTCAGTATTACTCATTTCAGAAAAGCATGTACAGATGTTTTAGGGATGGAATTACTTACTGATAGTTTCTTCTGAGTTCATGTTGTTTGCGACATCCAGATTTTTTTCAAAACAAGTTCAGTTTGGTTCTTTATTGGTTTTTTCCTTTGGAATACAGAAATTATCTGCATTTAAATCAAATATACTGAAATAATACAAAGTACAGTCATTAAATCCAATTTTTGCACTTCTTACAGTCTCTGTCATTTTATAGTCAACAATTTCCTGACTGTCATTTTTTTTATTTTTAGGTAATAAATCCTACCTAACACTTTAATCAGTCTAGTGCAAATCCAACAAATCTACTAGAAATATCACTATTGATGGTGATTTTATGACATCCACTATCTAACTTTAAATTTATTTAACACACACATGATTTACTGATATTATTTTAGTGTCCTTTTAAAAATGGAGTCTCCTTGAATGAATGTCATCCAGATAGTTTTTATGAGGTTATCTTAAGCAACTGAAGTTATAACTGCTTGAACAAGACCTGTTTCTTGTAGAAAAATGTAAAACTTACTGTATTGCAGGTTTGTTTATTCAAATCCAGTATCAGGCCTTTATATTACAGTGTCTAAACCCAAGCACAGTTTAACAAGTTTCTCGTTGTCTGTTTCAAATACCTCTCAGAAGTGTTATAATCTCCCACATTTATGAGATATTAATGTTAGCAAGAAAGACATGTTAACCATTGGTATTAGTATGTAGCAAATCATCCAGGCTTTCTGTCTGAAGTGTTTATCTTTAAACATTTTTAATTAATATCTTCCTTAGTGGATGAGAAGGCAGTATGTCATCAGTGGCACATCAGCTAATTATTTTCAGATACAGAAGAGAAATAGTTTTGAACACTTGTCTCTTCCCTGCATCATCTTTTTAGCACCCCCATATCTAAATGGACTTTGCCATCCTTTGTCTACTATATACAGCAAATTTTAAATATTTTTCTGCTTTTGTCCTTTTTTAAAAAATTATTCTAGACTCCCTCTAGGGTTGTTCTATACAACCCTAATTTTTAAAGTTTTATAGTCATTCATATTTCTCCTCTTAAATATTGCTTTGATTGTTTTAGCTGAAAATTTTATTTCTCCACTCAAACAGAAAGCCTCCATTAAAGCTGTGCTTTTCCTCAAAGACACACTATTGCAGTTTTTTCTCTTCCACATAAAATATAAGATCAAAACTTTAATACACATTTTTTATCTGAGTTTTATTTATAGTTGTACTTATCTTTTATAAATAAGGCTCTTTATATCCTAAAGTAAATATTTGACTTCTTGGTGTCTTCCCCTTTCCTCACAATAAAAGCAAACAGACAATAATGATTGATTCACAAACTACCAGCTGAATTCCAATCCAGTCATAACATTATCTTAATTCATCAATTTAGGGCTCTATATGTGACAAACATATTCATGTTTTATCATTAGAGAAAGAAAAACATCATCAGTAATTGTTATAGACTTCAATGACTTTATACAATGACTCTTTTCATCTCTCATCCAAATTGAAATTTCACAGTAACAAAAAAGTGTCATTTTTAAATATTCAAAACAGTATTTGAACAGTAACTTTTCTTTTTTGTTCTGACTCAAGAATTAAATATCCAGAATTCCAAAATTTAGACTATAATATTTAACCATAATTATTACAGCTCTACCTTATAGTTTTGCTGGTATATTGATTACACATAATCAAGCAAATGGGTTTTATCACAACACCACATTTCCCTAAGTGTATCTCTAAACTATTCCAAATGTCCTAAGTAGACTTTAGCCAATAAACTTGACTGGCTTGTGATGCCTCAGTGCTGAGAAATAGTAGCAAAGAAATATTGGGAAAAAAATTCTTATCAGCTGGATTTACAATTTCTCTTGCTTGTTGTTACAGTATTTTTATTTCTATTTTTATATGCATCTTTTTCATTAGTTGCAATTAGTAAAAACTGAATAGAAATTTATGGACAATATTTTTTAATTGATTTTTTTTTTTCATTTAACAAATTGGTTTGCCTCTTCATCTATGTCAGACTTGCTGCTCTGGCACACTTTCTTCTAAACTACATCATTAAGGCTTTTTCGAATAGTCTCCAGATGAATCTGGATCACACTAAAATGCAGACCACAATCCCAAGTCTAGAATACTTGTCAAAATGGCTATCTGAACTCCTTAGGGTTTCCTACCTTCTCTCTTTCTCAGAAAACAAAGTTGACTGCTTTCTCTTCTGCTGTCCTTTGCAATTTCAAGGCTATCTACAGACAGCAGTGTGCAACTATCATGTTATTTTCTCCTATTTAAATAATCACTTTGATGAAATTTACTGTACATTCCATAATCTGGCCTAATTGTGTAGGTATAATTTAAGACTTTCACTGAAGAGAAATTCATAATCCTACTGCATGAAAGTCCTCTTCTGAATTCTCAGTTTTTTAGTAACAAGTCATCAGGCATTTCAATATTAATAAGTTTGTTGTTTCATCAGGTGTTTACTTTACTCAGAGGTTAAATCATGGTGCATTTACAAGAATAAATATTCCTAGCCAAGCTGAGCAAATTCCGGTTGTCATTTTATCACCAGAAATCTCTAGCCTATTAATTTAGTCTTAACTATTTACTGTCATTTTAGTACAATTTTATTATTTTTTCAAGCTACCCATTGCAATGTCTCTTTAACCTTTGTTTCCTTGAATATTGCATAGCACAAGAATTTGCATTTCCAAAATAAACATTGTCTCCTACAGCTTCTGGCACAATTTGTTCTGTGCAAACCAGAGTTTTGGTCTGTCTGTGTTTCAGAACAAAGAACACCAGAAAAACTTTAGGAGACCCACTAGGAGCATATTAATAGACATCTGCAGGATCAGAGCATGATAAGAGTGTTCAAAGGAAACTTTCTTCCCAGTTACAAAAATCAATCAGAAAGCATGTTCCTGACAGGAAAGGCTTCAGTTAAACAGGTTTTCTACAAGTAAAGAATTAGTAGGGAAATAATTTTGAGATAAATTAAAATACCGGGTTATACACTGTACAGATGCTAAACATAAAGAAGTAGTCCCAACAAATACCTTCTGTTAAACAGATAACTAAAACTACTGTGAACACTTGCAAGAAACAAAAGTTATCAGCCAGGCCTGCCTTATTTTCCAGGGGACTAAGGTGTCCAGAGCATGGCACCCTTCATCCAGGCAAGCAGCGAAGTTGAAGCAGTATTGTTTCTGAGATCAATGAAGTTCTGATAGTCAAAACCATAAGAGAAGAGACAATTTATCTTGAAAATACCCAGTGGATGAACCTCCTGAAGTAATTCTGTTTTTCAAGAAGATTAGACTATTTATCAAAGTACTATCTGAAATGTTACCATCTCTGAAACTTATTATAAAGGAGGGGAAAACAAAGCATAGAAAAGGACACATGGTGTTCCTAATATTTTAAGATTTATCAATTTGTCTAAAACATTTGGGTACCACACATCTGTAGTTATCTCTCTACTGGATGTCTCAAGCAAACGTTTTCTAGATAGAGAAGACTGTAAACATATTTCCACCTTTCAGGGTGAAATTTCATTTTTTTCAAATTTCTTAGTCGATCACTCACTTCTTAGTCAATCTGTTTCTCTTTCACCTGCACATTCATTTCAGTGGCCTTTAAGAGGTGCCACTGCAGGAAAGTAAATCCTGAGTATGGGTCCTCCTTTGCCTGGGATCTTCCACATGTGTGCAAAATGGGTGTGAAGTACTGTCCCGCTCAACCAGAGAGAGTGGCCACACAAGCAAAAGCAGGGACAGCTTGCAGCCTTTGAAAAAAGGGAGCCTAAGTACTGCTGAAACTCTGCAATGGAAAGCAGTATTCCTTTTCTCTGGAAAATCTCTGGGACCATGCTAATGTTACTGCTGATCAGACACCCATTTCAACCATTTTAGCCTACCAGCAGTGTTTTGCTCCCCTGCCATAAAACACTGCACATGTGAGATAAATTTCCCTGCAGCTCTAAACATGTATTTCACCCCTCATAATTTTATCATTACTTCTTCTTTTTCCTTGTCTTTTCTCATGCATTTTTCACCTCCCAACAATATCTGAGCAAATTAAAGTGAAGTTTGTTTCTGCATAGCAGATTTCTTCTTCTTCCTTCACACTTGTGCTTTGACCCAGGAAATATTTTAATCAGGCTTCTGAGGGAATAGGCTTGAATATAAGCTCAGCTTCAAGAGAGGAGCACATCTCTAATGAATTTTGAAAGTAGGCTATAGGTGAAATAAAACACATGAACTTTACAAAACACCACCCTTCTTAGGTTGGGATGCCATGTATATGTGTGTGTAGCACTTTAATATGCATTCATGAAAGGACATTTGCTTCATCTAAGATCTGAAGCAGGTAATTTGTATGTTTCTGTACATGAAAAGAGTCTGAAACACTCGAAGACCTCACTATGATGACAGTTAGGTTTTTTTTATTTTCAGAGGAACTGATGGGCTATTAGCCAGGGAATAGTGGAGCCTGTAGGCTCTTTTAGTTTACTTTGAAAGTGTGACCTTTGGGTTTTAAGTTTTATGTGCGTACATCTATCTCTCACAAATCAACTTCAATTGTGAAATAGTTTTCCTCTGTGTATACGTAGATAATGAATTCTTCCTGTTGCAAAGTGACCTCTAGAGTCTGAGAACTCAGTTTCATTTCAATTTGTGTCAATGAAATACTTGACAAATTGCTCTATTTAGAGTCACGTATATCCTGGATTTCAGTGCTGAGCATTGCTACCCCTCTGACAAAGATAAATCAGCCTATAAGGTTTGCCCTGTATCTTCATGTCATGGCTGCAATTACAGATGTGAGTCCAAAGTGTAGTCTCTGAACAAAGTAGGATGCATCATAGTGACACAATATTTATTCCACAAAGATAGAAGGCATTAAGCAACTTGAAGATTTTAGACAAAGCTTTAAACAGAACATAAGAACTAATTAAGGAAAACCAAACACTTTAACTATGTAAGTGTATATAGATTTTCTAGGTAAGTGCATACAGATTTTTTTTTTGTGAGTTTGTTTTTTTGTTGGTTTTTTTTTTTTTTCTCTTTAAATAAATACTAGTTAGATTCCCTGTCAGCTCAGTTTAGCTTTGAAGCTATTGATTTAAGACTCTCTGCAACACAAAAAGCATTTCTGGAGGAAAGCCATCTCTTGGCTTCTTTTCTGACTCTGCAGGATCCTCCAGAGGAGGAGCCATAACCCAATCTTCTTTATTAACCAAAAAAACCCACGACAAAAATTGTGTACTGTTGTTCTGAAGGCAAAGCCTTCACCACAGAGATGATGCAATCATGCACTTATGATTTGCCCTTCCATATGCTGCACTGATACAAGCCAATGATTCTTGGAGCAGATGACACTTGTTTCTTTTCTCCTTGCTCCTAAATTATTTCAGCTTCACCTGTTCCTTTCTCAAATTAGCCCCAAATCATTTTTCATTTCTAGGTTTATGCCAACAGTAATAATTGTACCAACTGACAGCTAGACCTGAGATCAGTGGGCCACTCCCTTGGGAAATTGTGTGTTCTTAATTTCTTTGGGTGAAATCAAAGTATTGAAAAATTATCCAAAAGACTCAAAAAGAATGGGCCGCTTCTCTGAGCACTATATGTGCAGTGTACAAACATACATTATTATGTATCTTAGGATTGAAAAAATACATTATGTCAAGTCCAAAAAACTGAGTGATCAAATTAAAATACAAAAAAGTGTGACTGGATTAATTATTAAATGGTCTGACTCCAAAACCTGCAGTATAATTGTTAAAAAGTTGATAAAGCTTTCAAATACTCACACAAGTAAAAATCGGAATATTTCACTGCAAACCTTTTCTCTTTTTAACAATGTTTTGTCATGTTAAGTTCTCACTGACTCTAAAGCCATCTACAGACTTTACCTTGACAATATCAATTTAGGTCTTACACACAAATTATTAGTTAAAATTACAGTCAAGGTCCATGTTTTATAACAATTAACTACTTTTGGCCAGTAAGAGAAGGAAGGCAGATAGGTGCATGGTTTGCATTCTTCTAACTGAAAGTGAGAAATAAATCTTTACTCTTCTGATGTTTGTGAAGACCTGAGCATGCAGTTTGCAATGTAGTGGTATGTAGTCCACTTATAATTTTGTATTATCAATTATATTTACTGGGAGAATTTTTTTTTTTTGAGTCTACTCTTTCTTCTCAACATCTGTTTTCCCTACAGATAGCTGTTGCTTCACATTTGCAAAACAGTCTCCTCCTGTTCTTCTCTTCAGTATTATGAGATAGTGGATTCTAAACTTCCCATTAATAGCTTTTAATTCAACTCTCCTAAGTCCTTCATTATTGTGTTCAGTAGGAGCTGAACACATTTCAAAACCTTGAATAAGTCTCATTAACTGAAGGTTACAAAAATAATTCAGTTCCATCTATCATTTATAATCCAATGTGACTAAAAGACATCATCCACAATTCAGAATCTCTGTGACAGTTCCTAATGCAAAAGCCCTAATCAGGTCCTAAAAATAGTTATCAGTAGACAAGATTAATAAGAATCCCTTGTTTATTTATATACAAGCTTTAAGTCTGTAAAAGAACTTAAAGCTTAGATGAGAATTTTCCATACATTTCATGTATGGAAAGCCAAGACTGGCTTACAGCTATCTGTGAAAAAGTGTCCCTACTGGCTCTGAAGAACTGAGACAAAACAGTGGTGAAATCCATGTCTTGCTCATCTAAAAGATACCTTAGAAAAAACACATGGCTAAGTTTCAGTATATTCCAATCCACCTTCTACAAGGACATTTTGAAAAATATGAGTATCATTACAAGTAATACTGCTGATATTAGTTTCAGGGGAAAAAATCCCGCACAACCTCCACAGACCAATGTTTTCTGTAAGCACAAGTGTTCACACATACACTCCTCACATACAGCCACAATAAATCAGAGCAGACTTTCATGCAGATTGTTTTACAAAAGGAAATGAAGAACATTTGATGCCATGCTTGTTTTTGTATTTTTTACTGGAGTTTGGATTAAAAAAATTTAAATGGTATTGAAGTAAAGACAAGATGTCATATGGAGTATCACTAATCAAACACAGCCCAGATAATATGCACCATGTCTTGCTCAATGGGAACTAATTACTATAACATGAGCTTTTCAGTGTTTAAACAACCATTTCATTATATTTTTTTCTACAATGATTAAATTTTCTCAGTATTTATAATGCATCATTACATCTGCTTTGTGCACAGATAATGCGCAGCATAGCTGCTCATTAAAACTTCACTGCTCTCCTTCATAATTTTAAATAAATCTAATTTGAATCATTTGCATAAAGTTTTTTTTAAAAATTGCTGGTTCTTTATTAACACTACATCTTAGGTGTGAATTGACTAGACTTGCCACTTGCCAAAAGCAGGGTTTTTTTCAGTTTCAAGGCCTCAGGGAATTACACATGCCAGAGGTAAATAATAGTAAGGTCTAGTAATGAATAATGGTATACTACAGCAGCCCACGGCCAAGCATGGTATGAGCATATGACCATTATCCTTGTTGCTATGGCATTTTGTCTCAGGGGTGCAGTAATGGACAAAAATTAAAATGTTAGTCTTGTGATTCGTAATAATCTTCATGGATATAAAGAACACTTCAGAGAACAACTAAGGAAATGACTTGTTGAAACTCTTTCAAGAAGAATTTTATATTCTCTCCAGGAAAAATCTACAAGTGTAAAAGCTACCAAGTGCTGTACAAGATTGTAACAGCAAAATTTCTGAGTCTGCAGGGAAAAAGCTACTTTTTTGTTATTTTAAACTAAGAAATGAAAATCAGCTTATTTCTTTAAAACATTGTGAAACGATAATTTTTATTTTTAATTATTGATGATGCAAGACTTTATTTCTCTTTGTCTTTTATGATATACTTTTTTTTACCTTTCCTGGACCTCTTGCTTTATATGTATTAATGTTACATATTCTACTTGGACAACATAATTTGCTGCCAGGGAAGACTGATCCTGAGGACCCTGGCTCCAAAACACACGATTGTGGATTACCAGGAATTTGAAGCTCCATTTCAACTCACAAAGCATTATGAATTTCGTAGGGAACTTTGTAATCAGAGTAAAAGCACTCTTCTGGAGGACATGAGAAAAAATATCCATCTTCTTTCATCTTTCCACCAGGAAGTAATAAATCTTGACAAACAAGACAACTCAGTCAAAGTCAGGATCAGCTTTTAGTGACATTGACATAAATCCAAAAAAGCTTCTCTCACTTTTAAGGAGTAAAGATAGTAGTATCCAAAATGGAGGTTTTCCCTCACATGTTTAATATTTCTATTATTTTAATTAGAATAAATACTAATGGGGTGCTGAAGAAAATGTTAAATTTATTTCTTTCTAATAATTGCTCTTTAATTATTTTACTTCTGCAGTGAACCAAAATTATGACTCTTACTTCTGCAGTGAACCAAAACTATGAATTATTATAAAATTATTTAACAAATACTGTTAAATTGATTGTTAATGGTTCCAGTCAAGATACTGTATTACTCCAGGAAGAATTCAGATAAAGAATGATTTTGTCACCATAGCTGTGCCAACACTGGTCATGCCCAAGGAGTTATCTTATGGCAAAAAGTGGCGTATTGGACAAATGATGGAAATATATTAAAGACTCATTTAAAAGATCACTGCGATGATGCTGATGATGAACATCTGCAACTGGGCAATATCTAGTTTTTTTCCAAAAACCATATTGCTGTTGTTTTGTTTGTTTGTTTATCTTTCTTTTAAAAGTCCTCACAGCCTACTTATCTTACGTGTGCAATGTGATCTGTGCTGGAGAGACTGGTTCCTCCTTGCTCTACAGGTACTTCACAACAGGAAAAGTATCCTCCATTCTTTCTATAGAAACAAATATTTTTTCTTAGAAAAAGTTAAATATCTGCTGACAAAAATATAACTCATCCTCTATCTTCTCCTCAAAGACAACATGTCTGTCTGGAATATTTTTTCAATGGGAATTAAACATCAACATTATATTAAATATACCCAGGCTGTATTAACTAGATAGCAGTAGAAGTTTTATACTAGATATGATAGCCCAGCACCAGTTTGCCTATGATGGACATGCTGCTAGTAATTGCTCCTAACCAATATTTGTCTCAGGGAAGTTTGCTCCTTTGTCCACAACCAGCTTTTTCTCAAGGCAGAAGTTCTTGAAGTCCTTTTCCTGTATTTATACACAACTATCTCAAAATAAAGGGCTGGCCTGTGAGCAAAGAAATACATGCTCCTTCCCTTTCCTCCTCTGCGAGGCCACACTGTTTGAAGTTTTCCAAAGCAGCCAAACACACACACAACCCAACCCTGCCCCCAAAAAAACAAACAAAACAAGCAAACAACAACAACAAAAAACCCCACAAGTGAAAGGAGCCAGAAGGTTGTAAAGAACACTAGAGAGTAACCTCTCTCTTAAGACTCAGAACCACCCTGCAGTGGTCCCATAATAAAAGCTTTTAAAATCCTTTCATCAGAAATAATTACAAATTTCTCTCTTGAAGAGAACAGCCTTCTTCAGGAAGCTTGACTCCCCTGTACCCTCAGCTGCCAGAAAAACAGAGGAAGCCAGGAAGCAAAAGCCTTAAGGGCCAAGCAAACCACAGACCTTTCACCTTCTAGATCATGAGACCAGATCCTTCAGAGGTGAACAGCACAGCGCTCCAGACAACACTACCCTCTCTTTCTCTGTAAACAGAAGGAGTGACAATGCCCTGGGGCTCATTTAAAACTCTTCCATTGAGCTTCTTCCAGTTTTCCCCTTCATTTTCCTTGAAACAATTTATTTCATTTTGGGCTCAGAACAGCCCTCCCTCACATCAAAGGGATTAACAGGTGCTTTTGCACACAGACCACGAGAGCTGATCCTGTGGCAGGGCAGCAGAAGCAGGAGGGGCTGTCTCCAAAGGAGGACACATGTTCACTCTACCACAGGTTCCTCTTTGAGACTCCCTAGGATTTGTAGATGAGCACCCTTTTCCCACTGGTAACAGTAGTGCCTACTGCTCTCAGTAAAGCTAGGAAGTCCATGACAGTGACAGTTTTCTTCCTCATGTTTGTTTGGGTTTTTTCTTTAAATCTTCACAGAGCAAGTGGAAAGGAATAGACAATGTGGACAAAAGCTGCCTAAATAAGAAGGAATCAAACCACATCAGTCAGGATAAAAAGACATCACTCAGGAAATTCAGCAGCTCTTAAATTAAGTCAATGAAAGAGATCGGGAATAAATAAGTGTAACATATTGGATGTTATATAATTTTCTAACAGAATTTTGGATCAAAATTATCCCTGCTCAGATACAATCAGTATTTTATTCAAACAATGGCTAAAGGATAGTTCCTTCATTATTCTGATCAATATCCTGCACCAGGCAAAACTTTGCAAGAGAGATAGATAGATAGATAGATAGATAGATAGATAGATAGATAGATAGATAGATAGATAGATAGATGTATAATTCAGTCTAAATACTTATGTTCTCCCTACCTCACTACCCTAAACTAAGTCACTTACTTTTCCTGATTACAGTTTGGCCCAACTAGCTGTTAATGATCCTTAACAGCTGGTGCATTGCATTATTTTTTATTTACCTGCAGGTATCCTACAGCTGCTGCATTGACCTGCAAAGTTTCTATGAAAGAAAGAAAGAGAGAAAGATGTAGTCAAATATTCAGACAAAACAGCAAGTTCAATCTGTGAATTTGAGGCCAAATTGTAGGATAGTATAAAGGATAACTGAAATTCATAGAGATTAATTTAATATGCAGAGTCAATAGATATCATAACTACCTTGGTTAAGAAGTAGAAGCAGTAGAAGTTCAGTTCAAGATAAGTTTTAGGGTATTTAACTCTGCTTTTTCTCATATACCTGTTATCTCCACATCATGGTTGGCTGATGAAGCCCTGCCATAATGCAATTGCTCTGCTCAAAGAAACATCCCAAAGCCTCCTGGGTCCTTTTCCATCATCAACAAAATTCCTATTCTGTTGTGCCTGGTTTTACTACCCCTAGAGCAACTATTTATCATTTGCTGGGAAAGGAACAAAACAAAGAAACAAAAACAACAGCAACAAAAAAATTGCTTTATCTTTCTTTTTCTAGGTTTAGCATAATGGTACAGGACTCTGGGTATTTGAATATAAGAGATTCCATTGCACATTGCGGCCTCCTCAGTAGAGACTGCTAGCTAGAGGACACAAATAGGGACAGATTAAAGAAATAAAAGCGAGCATCGTCACACAAAGTTATCAAAAAGCTCGACTGAATCTGAAAAGAAACTTTCTAGACCAAGAGTGTTTTTAAAATACACAAACCATGAAAGAAAATGCTTGATAATGAATTAATGCATTCTCCATTAAAATGCAATTCTAATTAAATCATTACTTGGTACTAGAAGAAAAGTTTTCCTCAGTGCATAAAACATGGTGTTGTCTGATGCTAAAATTTAATTACTATCTTTATTGGAAAAAAAAAAATTAGTTGTAACTTATCCTACTCATTCCCTTGTGGATAAAAAGCAGAACAGCTTCCAACTGAAATTTGTCTCTACGTATCTGTTTTTGCACAAAAATGTTTCTCCATTTCCCACCTATTTTCCTTTTGTTTTTCATCTTGTATAATGATAACATTATCATGATTCCTGGAACTTAGCTAGGCCAACAAGCTTAATCCATGTGTGCAAGGACATGAATTTTGCGTAAATGAGCAGGAGTTTAGTGGCATTTGGCCCATTAGTGCTCAGAACCTTATGGAACACTTCAAAGACTTTACCTGTAAGGGTGACCAACCACTGAAACAGGCTGCTCAGAGAGGTGTGGAGTCTCTCTCTCTCTGGGGAAATCCAAAAACCCTCTGGACACAATCCTGTGCCATGTGCTCTGGTTTGACCTTGTTTGAGCAGGGAGGTTGGACCAGATGACCTCATGTGGTCCTCCCCAACCCAACCTGATCCATCCAGTGATTCTCTGATTCTGTGAAGGGGGTGGGTGTAGATGTGTGCATGACTCTGTGCAATCTCTCTGAGGGAAAATGTCTTTTATCACTACAAACACTTTCACTCCTGTGAAAACAAAAAGGAGTTGGCATTTTGAGGCTAGAGCCAGCAGTTCTGCGCAGGTGAAGTGCCAGCTGAGGTGGACAGGCTGCAAGGCACCAACACAATGAGCACTGCTGTATCTGTGCAGTGATGTCTTCTGCTACACCCGTTTTCCTTTCCAGTCTGGAGGCAGCAGGAGTGTCCCCAGGGGCTCTGCTCCCATCTCCTCTGTGGCCATAGCTCAGTCAGGGGCAACCCCTTTAATGCCTTCAACTTAAAATGCAACTGTGATTCAGTTTTTTTAAAAAAGTAATCTCTGAATCAAGCTTAACCAAGAAACCTGAAGACTTGACAAAATAAAAAACTTAGGCCAGGAAACAAGTCAAGTGTAATTGCAAACAGCCCATTTCTCACCTGGCAGAAATAAAGTAGCACTGCCAAGAAATTTAGCAGATTCAGGACAGGTAAAGCTGCCTCACAGAGGAACAGCAGGTGCTGTTCTACAAAGACCACATCTCTACTTGCAGCCTTTTCTTTGCTAGAAAATAATTAAAATACAAAAAAAAAAATAGTAAAATGAATGTTTTATTATTGTTCTGTTCTGCTAAGGAGAACAGAAATAAAAATAGAATTTGGGGCAGAGACAGCAGCACATTATGGTAGTGAGCGCACTCATTTCTTCCTGAAAGATAATACTATCTGTCAAGATCTAGCCCATAAAGGGTTTCATATGCTGCTGTTCCACTTCCTCACATTCATGCTGAAAAGTTCAGAAACTGTTTTCTAGGGGCTCAAAGCCAGAAATAATTCTTTCTATCTAGGTCACCTTAAGAATGAAAAAGGTTAGCAAGCCCAACAAGACAGTAAAGAAAGAGTGGTATAAAGTAGAAACCTTGAAAGAGACGTGGGTAAAGGCAATATTCACAACACATATTAGACACAACCTACCAAGGAGTTTCAGCAGGGGCAGGAAAATTTGGTTTAGTATAATGAGCTGCTTTCATAGCAATTCCCACAGAGAGATGTCAGGAAATAAAACAAACAAAACTTTGCGCTCGTGCACCATTTTAAGTGTTACCACACCAAAAACCATTCCCCATGAAAATTTTCAGATAGAATTCAGGTCGTACTTCTAAAAAAGCAAAGTTGTCCATGGGAAAGGACTTGTATTAAGATCAGCCAAGCACTCTGTCAATTAGTTATTCTGTGCCCAGAGTCTCTCAGGGCTCTGCATGAGAAAACAGCAACCACTGGCTGTGCTAAGCTTTGCTGTCTGTGCTTTGTTGTGACTTATGTGTACAAGTCTGGAGCACACTGCAGCACACAATGATTGCAGATGTAACACTGAGCACCAGCCCTTCAGACCTCACAAGATGACATCCCTAGCACAAATACAATCCCAGTACTTAGTAGCAGCCGGAAGACACAAAATTTAAAATTTTGTGATGCAGATTTGGTACCACAGACTTTGGGGAGGACTTCATGTCTGCCTGGTATCTTTTCCCATGTGGCTGCTTTCTATCAGTGTACAAGCAATGCAGCATCAGTGACTGGGGAAATTAAGACCTTGTTCATTCTGTGCTTGTGAAGTGTTTAAACTGCTCAGGATTCCTGTATTTTAAGTAAAAATATAAAGAAGCCAGAGGTACTTTGCAGCACAACCACCTGTTACGTAAAAGAGAATCCTCAGGTACATGGAAAGTGTTTGGACTGAATGTTATTTTAGATTAAAGAGACTGATGCTGGCAAAACCCTTTTTCAAATAGGAAGTCATTCAACTCTCAGTTAAATTCTGCTGTATTGCCACATCCCTGAAGCTGGACTGGAGCTGCACTGGAACAGACTGTAAAGTTATGAGCTATTATATAGCTCATATTTATGATATTAACTATATCATAGTTATAGTTAATAACTATGAGCTACTCAGTCTCATATAGTCCTCAAAATACCTGCACAAAATCAACGAAGTTTTAGTGCTGTGGCTTTTCCATGTTTAAACAAAATAATTGTATGCAATTTTCTCTACCCATCAGAAGCCATAGCCACAAGCATCTTAAACACAGTTATATTCTTTTTGCTTTCCATTCTTTGTGCCATCTTTAAAAGTATAGATCACAAAATATACTTGTGAACAACAAATGAACTAAAACCAGAACAAGCTGAAAACATTTCAATAAAAATTCCCATGGGCATATTGACACTAAGCACCGTAGGACACGATAGACTAATTTCATTACTTCCACTTACCACATTTTCAGCTTCATCTACATATACAGAGGTCTCAGCTGTATATTTTTCTTTGAAGCTGTAGGGTGTGGAAAAAGCATGAGTTTTTTTGACTGGTACTCTGTCCACAGTTAATTTGTTTTCAACTGAACACATTATAATTTATATTCATTTAATTTTCCCTTTCTCAGTCTCATGGGAAGGGAAGAAGCCAGTTGAAAATTTGCATCTGACCACTCTGACAGCTACTCTCAGGCAGGTTTTTCAATCTAGCATGATCTACAGTTTTTTTCTGGTTAGTGAATAAATGTAACATTACTTTTGAAATTTCTTTTAAAAGTGGCACTCTTTATTTTAAATGAGTTGAAACTGCATGGAAAGGGCCCTGGTCAACGGCAAAGTTGAACACGAGCCAGCAGTGTCCTGGTAGGCAGGAGGGCCAAGCATGTCCTGGGGGGCATCAGGCACAGCATCACCAGCCAGGCAAGGGAGGGGATTGTCCTGCTCTGCTCTGAGCTGGGGCAGCCTCACCTCCAGTGCTGGGGGCAGTTTTGGGTGCCACAACACAAAAAAGACATTGAGCTGTCAGAGAGTGTCCAAAGGAGGGCCATGAGGAAGGTGAAGGGCCTTGAGGGGAAGCCGTGTGAGGAGTGGCTGAGGTCACTTGGTCTGTTCAGCCTGGAGGAGACTGAGGGGAGACCCCACTGCAGTTCTGTAGCTTCCTCATGAGGGGAAGAGGGGCAGACACCGATCTCTTCTCTGTGGTAACCAGTGACAGGATCCAAGGGAATGGCCTGAAGTTGCGCCAGGAGAGCTTTAGTTAGAGGAAAAGGTTCTTCACCCAAAGGGTTGTTGGGCACTGGAATGGTCTCCCCAGGGAAGTGGTGAGAGCACCAGCCTGACAGAGTTCAAGAAGCACTCAGACACTGCTCTCAACTTGACTCTTGGGACTGTACTGCGTAGAACCAGGAGTTGGATTCAATTATCCGTGTGGGTCCCCTCTAACCCAAGATATTCCATTATTTTCTTCTATTATATGTGATATCAAAGAAAGAATTGAAAACCTGATAACAAATTAAACATATAAATTCATTATAAATTCTGAAGTTTGCTGAAGTGTTCCATTTTCTTTCCTATTGTCTTGGTTTGAAAGACAGGTGTCTGCTTAGGATGGCAGGAGCCTCCCTTGGAATGGAAAATGTAACCCCCTTCTTACAAATTATTATAACTCTGAAATTAAGAGACTCTCAGGCAAAGATATGAGAATAGGAATAACAGTTCTTTACTAGTATGTATAATAAAGCAAACAACCACCAACACCTCTGGCATTAATAACAAACAGAACCACAAACCCAGTGACCCCTTCTCGGCCGCGGGCACTTTCCCTTCGGTGCAGTTCCGCTCATGGCCGCCAGGGGCGCTGGTGGCTCCGGCGGGCAGGGCGGGTGCCATGATTCCCCCGCGGCGGCTGCAGGGGGCGCTGTGGGGCGAGCTCGGGGAGCACGTGGGAATGGCACGGGACGGGCTGGGCTGGGCCGGAATGGGATGGAATTGGATGGAATGGAAGAGAGGCTTTGCTTCACAAACCCCCTGGGGCAGCCGATCCCAGTGCCCCAGCAGGATTCTGAGGAGCACCAAGCTGGAATGGCAGGAATGAGCAAAAATCCTGGTGTGATGGATGAGATGTATCAGAAGTTCCGCGCTGGTAAATGGAACTGCAGGACATCCTGGCAGGGCAGGGGTTGCAGGGCTACGGTGCAGCTAAAACTCAGAGCAGTGCCAAAGAAGTAGCGGGGGTGGGAGAGCGTCAGCCCGGCTCCCAGCAGCGCAGGGAGAGGCAAACTCAGGATCCCAAGTACCCGAGCAGATGGGGATAGGTCCCTCTTTTTGTGAGGTCAGTGTTAATGAGGTTCCAGGCCAGTGGCTGCTCTCACAAGCAGAGGCTCACCCCAGGGCAGAAGAAGCAGCTCTGGGCTGGGATCCAGCGGCAGCAGTGGATTCCCTTCCCGCAGCAGCAGTTCCGACTGTCCTCTTCTGAAGCCAAGAGAGAGAGAGAGAGCTACACCTGCCCCAGCCCTCTCCTTTATCAGTCCAATCCTCGCACCATTCCTGTCCCTTGGAGAGAAACTCCCAGATAAGAGACATGTAACCAGATGCCTTCCTCCCCTGAGCTTGGTCACTTCTTTTATTTTCCTAAGTACTCAGGTTTTAACGTTTCCTACTTATGGGAAAAAATTCTATAGGTAAAAAGGAACAAAAGGAAGAAAAACCTTACCCCCAACACCTATATAATATGATCTAGAGAACAGAGTTTTATTGCATAGAAATCTTCTTTTTCTGGATTTTTTTTACAGTCCTGTATAGACTTGTGAATTTCTTTAAAGATAATTCATTGAGTAGTTAATGCTTAGCTGAGACAGATTAGTATGTCAGAATCCAAAACTTGAGGTCATAGTTCTGAACAAAACAGAATGAAAAATTAGAAAAAAAACACAAAGAAAACCTAAAGAAAAGATTTTTTTTTTAAAAATAGCAGTTGTTTCCTTTCATTTTTGGGGGTTTTTTTTAAATAGATCTGTTTAAATCTGGTTTTGCCACCACGTTGAAATTCAAAGATCCATTTGCTTTATTGATTCCTATGTCTTTCTGTAGTCTTTCTCCTTAAATTCACATCTATTGTGCAGCACAGTGCTATACAACCTCTCACTCTTTCTCTTGTCCTTCCCCAGCATCCCCTCCTTTCTTCACTGGACTTCAGCAGTATTTCTGTGTCTTGGTTTAGAAGACAGGTATCTGCTAGGGAAAACTGGAGTTTCCTTGGAATAGAGAATGTAAAACACCCTCTATCCAAATTATTGTAATTTTGCAATTAAGGGCTTTCAGGCAAAGATTTGGGAATATGAATAACAGTTCTTTTACTAGGAATATTTAAAAATAGAAATGTAATAGTACAAAAAGACAAGCAAGCAAACAAACAAACAAACAAAAAGCCCAGAAAACCCTGACAGAGTCAGGGACATGACCTGTTGGTCAGGGTGTTTGGAAGCAGTCCTCCTGGAGAAACAGATGTGGTTCTGTTGGAGTAGAGATGATCCCGTTGAAGAAGGCTCCAGTGGTGGTGAGATGAGTCTGATCTTCCTCTGCAATCCAGTGGAAAACAGGATGCCTGGTGGTCTGAGTCTCAGTTTTTATCTAGGTAGGGACCCTGGACCCCCCAGCCAGTGGGTGGGGCATCTCACAATGGGATGATGTAAATGTGTCATGTCATTGGTGAGCCTTAATGGCCCATTAGCAGAAAATATCCTGGAGGGAGGATGGGTGGTGAAAGAGATACGAAACAGTACCCCACCCAGTTTTAACAGCTGAACCATTATCAGAAAGGCACCTACACCCCTCCCCCCAGAGTAACAAGAGATAAAGGAAAAAAAACATTTCCCCAGCTGCTTTCAGCAGATGAAAATAGAATACACATTTTTGGTTCCATAACCCAAAACATTCTGTCACCAGCCCAGATCAGCATCTACCAGAACTGCAGAACTCATTTCAGCATAAGAAAAGGTGGAGAAAGGGGGCAGGAAACCTCACCAAAATATTAACTAGCGTGCAGGCTCCCAAAAAGTTTGTAATTTGGGGATTTCAATGAGATGTAGTGACCTAGACTTCTGGTGTCTCTCTGTCACTGTCTATCCAGTGAAAATGTTGATGGTTGCTGTAGAATTAATTGCTCTGTATGCATCACTTAAACAAGGAAGAGCCAAAGACTATCAAGCATCCCAGCATTGGCACAATTCATATGGCAAGTCCCTATGGAAAATATTGTCTTCTTAAAGACATAGCTCCATTTATGACCTGCAAAATGTTTGAATCAGATGTCTGCTTTCAAATCTGGTACTTCTGGCAAGATTTTTGAAAGTGACCTCAGGGTGCAGTTGTGGACAAATAGAGGAATTTTCAATAAAAGTTTACAAGAGTCATTCTTTAAACTTATCCAATGCTATACTTGATCGTTTTATACATTTTCCGTAATGTACAACTCCCTCTTTATGGGCTTCACCTCATGAAGCCAGGAATTTGTCAGGTATTCATGGATTTTTTTTCACTTGAACTTCTCTTGTAAACTGGGACTGGGAGTCTCAGGTATTTTGGACAACAGAGCACAAATTCATGGCAGGTCTGTTCCTTTTCATATCACTGGCAGAGTGTATAAACAAAAATAAATCAAAACCAGGTGTGCTCATTTTCACATCCATTTAACAACACGATGTAGAAGGAGGTAACAATAACTGGGAACTCCCATCTGTAAGCAGTGAGTCAGTTACAGATGACATCAGTAAGCAGAGATCAACAGGAGCAAAAGCTAGACCTAGGGTAGAACTGAGCCACTGGACTCCCTAACCTGTGCATCTCAAAGGAACCTCACTTCATTTCTTAGAGTGTCTTATTTCCCCAAACAGCAAGTCCCAACACCAAGCAGGGACAGCCTCAGCTAAGGGACCATCAGGTTGGTCAGTAAGACCCTTAACAGACCTCTGAGACGAGAGTTGAAGTCAGTGAGTAAAGAGGAGTGTTATTTATCTACACAAGTGGCTAAGTCAAGCTTAAGAAACACACAAAATGACAATTTTTTCACTGTTCACATCCCAGATTTCACAGCCACGTGATGAAGCACCTATGCTATGAAATAAAATCCTGACCTGGACAGGATCCATGCTCTAAAGCAGGTGCTGATACTGAGTCACAGTGAAAATCTGAAATCCTGCAGGGTAGTCATAACGCAGAAAATGAGAAAAAGAAACAAACCAAGAAAATATATAATTTATCAGAAATGTATCATGCTTATCCAAAAACTACTTAAGCCAAGTTCAAAAAAGCAGCACTTAGGTCACTGGTACCATATACAAACATTGTTCTATTAGAAATTAGAGGTTAAAGTGAGGTGATTGACTAAGTGTCTTATTCTTCCTTCCAATATCACAAACACTGGATCATGATATTATCCTAGTTCATCCCAATTTGCCCACAATTTGCAATCTTTCTTTGCTTATTTGCTCAAGTTTGAGTGTAAAATCTGCCAATCAGTGCCAGAAATGCAACACATGAACTCACATGGACACACAGTTTCTATGTAAATGAATAAAAGCAGAAAGATAGAAATTAAACTTTTTTGGTTTAGTTTGGTTTGGGTTGGGTTTTTTTGTGCATGATCCTTCAAGGGTGAAAAGCAGAATGTTAAATTAGTACAGCAATTCACCAAACTACCCAGTTCTTAACCTTGTACCTTTGAAATTAAGAGTTTTGTCACTGACTTCAATGATACGATGGTCTACTGTAATATCTGAAGCTTCATAGATGCATGCCAGAAATGTCACAGGGGAGTATCAGAAAACCTCTGTAATAAGTCAGCATATCCCTCAAGTAAAATACACTGCTCAAGTATCAGACGTGTTCCAAAGCATTCATATCAAAAGCTGATTTTGGAACAGTCCCCTTGAATTGGTCATTCCTCCCCCAGCAACCACATTTATAACACTGCATCATCCGTACATCCCAGACTGATAAATATGCTGAAAAGGTCATGTCATGCAGTTGCTGAAGGGATACTACAAAAGGCCACAAGTAATAAGTCATGCAGGAAAAATTTACTCACTAATCTTAACACTCTTAAAATCCTTCTTTGCAGTATGGCAAAATTGCTTGCAGGAACCGTGTACACCCTGGCCTAGCTAACAATTTCAGTACCTTCCTTTTTAAAGTAGTCTTCCATGACATACTCTTTGGTACATTTTCATTGCTGAGTTGGGCCTTTTACAACTACAGAAGAAAAGAGGATGAGAATTTTGCATAGGTACATTTTAGCATGGAAATTACCTGGCTTTTCAAAATACAAGAG
This sequence comes from Hylia prasina, assembly GCA_013397195.1. NCBI lineage: Eukaryota > Metazoa > Chordata > Aves > Passeriformes > Sylviidae > Hylia > Hylia prasina. The sequence goes on along the minus strand of VYXD01016429.1, from coordinate 55,190 downwards.
ACGTATAAGACAATTTCCAGTGACTCTCACAACAGTCTCAGCATAGGCGATATCACAAATAGTGTGATTTCTGTTTGTCAACAACCTTAATTTACCTATTTACTATTTCATTACAACTCTGTCACAGCACGTTTGATGTCACAAACATAAGCAGAACTGTATTTTTTTGTTATTTCCCCTTACCTACTACAAAATAAAACCAAAGAGGGTTATATCTGTGTAATGTAAGGGTAAGCTCCAGAAATGAGTGCAATATATGTTCTCAAAGTATTTTTTGTCTCTTGCTACAAGGCATGGATATTGGAAACTCATCTTGGATACAGACTTTTTGACATAGAAAGCATATTTAGAAACAAAGTGTATGGAATATCAGTTTACCTCACAAGATAAAATTATGTGAATATTTGCTTTGGCAGGACTGACATTGGACTGGTTACGGTTTTGTAGGAAATTTTTAAAGATAAAATAAAGTTCGGCTCATCAAATAAAGTAAACTAAACCAACAATAAGCAACCTAGGAAATTAAGTTTTTTTATTAATAGTCTTGCTGTTGTTTTTCCACTCAGGGGCACAGATAATTTTAAATTATAACCAATAGTTGAGCTAAAAGAAATCTTCTGATAAAGTGAAGCTTTACCAGAAATATATTCTGCTACTATAAACTTTCAAATGCAAATGACACGAGACACGCGTATCTGGCTGCAATAGTGCCCCCTGGTGACGTCCTTGTCTCAATCCGCTTCTCTTGCACACCAAAGCTGCAACAGCACAGAAAGGGACGGTCTGGAGCAGTTCAGGACTAGTGCCTTGGAGCTAGAGTTCATCCCCTGGAAACTCTGTGATGCACATAAAAATCCCACTTCAGCACCAAAAAAGAGCAGGCTGTATGGGATGTGCAGATCGGTGCAGATTTGTCTTTCCCAGTTCAGAGGCTTTGACAGGAAATCAGTTTCTCTACAAAGCATAGCTGATGGATGCTGCACTGAAGTCTCATCCTGCTGGGAGATCAGGACATTCTCAGCTAGGCTAAGAACAAGGAGAGTGATTTGGAGGAGACTTTTTGGGGGTTTTTCGCATTAGACAGGAGAGTGGAGGAAACAAAGGATGAGCTTAGTGGTGGGGAGAACACTTCGAAGAAAGATGTACTGAAGGCAAGTTTCATGAATTTGCTGCAATATTACACAGGTGCCGTTCTGTACAAAAGATGTTTCACATAGAAGTATTTATTCTGCTACCTATATTCACCAAGTAGAAAAAAGTATGCTGAGTATGAAACACAGTGAGGAGTCAATAACATTTGCTATGCATCCATCTTGTCATTCAAGAACTGAAACATTCCTGTGGTCACCTCCAAGACTTTGCTGCTGAAAGATGCCTGATTGAGTACTAGAGCTCTCCCAAGCGTACATTGCTGTTGTTGCATCCATTTCAGTGGACACACAGATGTGCCACCACTGTACAAGTATGCAGAAAGAGATCTTACTCCAACATATAAAAGATTTAAACATGTATTCAATCTATGCACAGGGACAGGACCTGAAGCTGCAAGCACTCAGGACCTTACAGGACAAAAGTCTTTCACCTTATAAGCAGTGTGATACCCTTCAGACTGGTGGTGGAAAAGCACAGATTCCATTTCAGAACCAGGAGTTGTGTTTGGCTTGGTGCTTGGTTTTTTGGTCGGTTGTTCTTTGGTGGGGTTTGGGGGGAGCAGGGAGGGGTTGTGGTTTTAGTTTGGTTGTTTGGAGGGAGACATTGCTTATTTTTCTTTCTTGGGTTGATTGGTTTGGTCAGTTTGAGTTTAATAGGGAATAGAAGTGTATTTTTCACTTGTAAAACCTGTCATTTAAAAAATTGTGCAATTGAAGGACTGTCTGTTCTGAACATTTAGTCAAAACTAGGAATCTTCAGCTAGCTGTAAGCGTGAAAAATATTTTAAACACCTATGATTCCAGCTGTCTGTGTAATTTCTTTCCATAAAAAGAAGTCAGGCCAGCTGTAGCTTGTTGTTTTCCAACCACTTAACCCAAGCATCTGAAAGAGCCATCTCGTCTATAAGATTAACTGGCTGGTTGACAACAACCTCTAATATGAAGCTTCTGCTCAGCAAGAGATAAAATAGCCAGGGGCTACCTCGGGAATTGTGTTTTGATTGCTCCTTACTCATGTTACCTTGCAAACTTAATAGACATTTTGGGCCTATTTATAGACTAGACTATAAACTAGACTGTTAGTCATATGGAAGCTGTGTTGACACCACTTAAACCCAACTGGCAACACTAAAATCACTGCTATTTCGATTATATTCTGACTACCTGTGGCACTCCAATTGCAAAAAATTTGGACATTAGTCTCTGGAAAGAACCAAAGAAATTTAAACAGGCACTCCATCCTTCAAAACTCAGAATTTATCTAGCAATTTTCAGTCAGTCAGAAACACAGCCATGAAATGGCAAAGAAGCACTTTTTTCTAAGCTTTGAATTAATTGTGAATGCCACTGCGCAACAATAATCAGAATTAATGTGAAGGCTGGGAGGGCTGCTTGAGGTGATTGCATAAAAACACACATCCATTAGGACTTTTCTGTTTAGCACAGTGTTAATGAAGTACAGCATTTTCCCATGCAGAGAGGCAGGATCTGAGCTGTTTACAGGCTGGTTTTTTCTCTTACTGCTGGTTTTTGCTCCAAGTGAAAAGGAGTACTTCAGCTGCCACCTCCTGGCTAATCAACCCTTCTGCACTGCACCAGGCTGGTTCCCATCTACCTTCCTCAATCCTGTAAACAGAGACAATAAACAGGTTCTCCTTTAATCCTAATCTAAACAGGTACTTTACTAATTGTATTTTTCACCAGTAGTAAAGACTGAAAAACAACACTGTATTTTCAGCCTCGATCTCTGCGCTTTGGATGCAGAGGAGAAGACTAGGAACTTGGATGCAACACAGAAGGGAAGTGAGAGGTCCAGTGGAGGGTGGGACAGGTACTGCACACCCCCAATAAAATGTCAGTAGTGAACTCTGTTCTGCCAAGATCTGCCGCATCCTGTAAAGTCTAACCTTCATGGACAAAGAATATAGAATGTTTAGAATATAGTAATTTATGTTCTATGATTTAGAATATATCCTAAAAGGAGAAATCACAGATGATTTTACCAACACAATGGGGTAAAACTGGTCATTAAACACAGGTCGAATACAGGTTTGTGGTGAGGAAGAGAAGGTTATTTACATACACATTTTTTCATTTGATTACTATCATGACCTCAGCTTCCAGGTATGCCAACATACCACAGTCATTCTTATTCTGGAGACAGGTGGTAAGAATGAAGTGAATGTCTTTGGTGACTAACACATTAGAGCAGAGAAGCTGAAGCCTATGAAATTCTGCATCTTGTTTACACAGGACTATGCCCCTAAAATAGATGGAAAGGAAAAGGATTTGGGGCCTTTTTGAACAGGAATTTTGAAGATTGCTGCTTCTACCTATCTGGTGAAACATAAAAACTGAACGAAAGAGAGAATGTTTAGGATAAATACAGGTATTTTACATTGGTAACTCAGACTTAAACTAAAAATTATAGGATCCTGCTCGTAAAACTGGAATAAATAAGAAAGAAATCTGTCCTGCACCTCCAAGATACCATGTTTTAAGCAGCTCTCATAGTACAAAAGTCAACAGAAAGTGAGAACATGATAACAGATCACTCTATCAGCCCCACTTGACTCTGTTCAACAATGCACGGGTCATAGTTGAACACTTGACCTAAAGAAAGCATCATACTTGTTAAAAAGGCCCATGGAGAGTGGAAAGTCACAGGTACAACTCCATGCATAACAACAACCATCAGTAGTATCTAATATCTCCTCAACACAAATCTTCAGCAGATTGAGAAGTTCTGGCATTGTGAAAAAAAAGTATCATACTCTCAGAAAATCCAAATACCTCAGGCAAGGCCATGGCTGCATACTCCATTCACAACCTCTATTGATGGATGAGAAGGCCAGAAAAGCAGAGCAGTAGGCTTAACCCCTGGGTTTATAAACAAGTAGCACTATTTCACTGTACTGTATTACACTGACTTGCAGCCAAGATGGACAACACTTACATAAAGAGAGCACATTACAATAAAATTTGCTTGTACATTTTAAGTTTGCTTTTACACTCATAATCTCCCTTCAAATTTTCAGTAGCTGCAGGCTTTTTCTTTTCTGAGCTATGATGTTGATTTATCCAGTGCTCTGCATCAGTGTTAGTGTAAAAGAGTCTGAGGATCTCTGGCTTAAAAACATGAGATTGTTAAAATATTCTCTCCTGAAATTCCTAATATCTTAGACAGTAAGATGGGAAAATCAGCAGCAACAATCAACATCAGATGGGGAAATTAATAAATCAACACGATAAGAATCGGAAAAGTGGGCTTTAGGAAGTTTATCTTAGAAGAGCATGTCACTCACATTAACATCACATGCTCTCAGGTTTCTAACAATAAATATCAGCTTTTCATTCCCATCCAGTATTTATTCCCCACTAGTCCACTCTCATAGACTCCTTCCTCCCTGTCCTGATATCAATCTCACAAGAAACTCCTGACTCTCCAATTCCAGACAACTGATCTCTTCCCCTAACTACTGCCACCTTTGCCCCATGATCTAATAAAGGCAATTTTTTTATCAGCAATTTCAAAGTAATTTTCAAAGATGGTATCTCGTCATAGGTCTTCTGGCCTATGCCATGCACTGTGTAGGTTTTCATACTAGCCACAGTTATTTGCAAAATGCTTTGAAATTATTCTTAATGATATGAACAGTATAAATAATATATTATTTCTTTACAAACTGCACTAATGCTGTATCCAGTTCTGTCAGAATATTTCCTAAGGTTAGGGTGTTGTGACAAGGTTCTTATAAACTGTAATTACTATTTTTGAAAAATTAAACAGAACAAAACCACAAACCAATTCCCCTCAAATCATTTAGTCAGTTTTTGAACAAAACTTGGAAATAAAGGCCAAATTGAACTAACCCCATTATCCATCTCTCTCTCTGCTTCACTCCGTGTTTCAGTCACTTGTCACTAAGATGAAGTATAGTTTAAAGGAAAAAAGCTTTCCCTTCTGTCTGGGAAAAAAGGGCTTGTTGTAACAGAATGCTTTTTCATTCGGGGGCTGATCTTGCTTTCATTTCCCTTCACTCTTAATCTGCACATCACTACAGCCATGTTACTAAGGCAGGGAGATAAATATCTGGCTGTTGTAGGAAAATAACATCCAAGAAAGTACAAGCAATTTATACACAACTGTCAGGACACAAACCTTTGGAGAATTCTCCTTTTCTCCACTAGCTGTACAAGGAATTTACAACATCCTTCATTGATGATTTTGTCACCACCTCCTGAGCTCACAGAGAACTGTGGAATGCTTGCTCTTTTTTAGCACTCTTACGATGTAGAAATTTGACACAGGACGACAGTATTTTACTCAAGTTTCCCAAGAGCACCAATTAGCTTCCTTTCTTTCATCTACACTCGCTTGGTAGGCAGGAGTGACACTTGGTCACACTGAAGAAGACACATCACTGTTGGGGCTCACAAACACACAAACAGCACTGTTCTGAAGAAAGAAATGTGAGGAATAAACATGAGCATGTGCTCAAGGAAATGCAATGTAACACCATTGCTGTAGGGTTAAATATGTACACTGATAATTTTTCTGCTTCATCATCCTGATCTGATATTTCATCATTTCATCATTTGTTTCATCATTCATTTCTTGAGGAATTCACAGCTATGTGACATCAGTCAGAGCCAGATCAAAGATCCACTGCTAGAGGCAACAACTTTTGGTCTCAGCTTGCCATGTTTCAGAAATGCAGTTTCTCTGCAAAAGCCAGACAACTGAACTTGAAAATTCATCAAGCTGTTCCTTTCAATTAGTTATCACGACATGCAGGATAGGTTTTAATGCTTCTTAGCATTCTGTACATGTTGGCACTGTTTTGTGAAGATCATTTTGAAGAAATGATGCTGGAGGGAGGATCAGGTAGGTCACTGTCATTAAAAACACTTTCATTGACTTTTGTCGAAGTGAAACTGCTGATTGTTCATTAATGCACTCATCATCTTTCCATATATTCAGGGCTGCTTCACAACCAGACCTTGAAGCATCCATTCCCTTTGGTCTTGTACTTCTTGCTCAAATCACAGTTAGAAAAAAACACACTTATTTAGTACTCTCATTAATAATCTTTAGCAGGAAGAAAATGTGTCAATTTTATTCCTGACTGATGCAATGCCTATGGGGGTTATGAATGCATACATGTAGTGTTTCAAAAACAAGGAAGCTTTGGGATAAAAACAAATTACATTGCAAATCAACCTGAAAAAAATGTCAAACTAGAACCCTTGCATACAAAATAATTCAGAATGCTGATAATTAAATGCAGATTGTGATGGGACTCACACGAATATAGAGGAGGGAAGTAAAAAATTATGTCCTTCATTTCATTACAGGGCAGAGAAGGAACAGTCATCTGCTAGTAAAGTGATAGCACCAAGACTTCTCATATTTAGCTAGACAACTGAAAAGAAAAATAGCTTTAGGCTAAGCAGTATCAGCATAAGAGGCTAGAGGATGAATTTTAGGACAAATTGGGGAAAAAAATCGTAAAGACTATCATGCATGCCACCTTATCCAAGGTGAAGTAAGGGGAAAATAAAGTAATTGGATATAAACATCTGAAGGGAAGAAACATCAAAGGAAGAAGAATCATTTGCTGAAATAGAAAGCTTGCTGTGTTGAACAAAGAGATGAAATTAGAATAAGGACATTTAATACCATTACTACCAAAAAAAGCTTGTGTTAAAACACATCAGGATATGGAATATATCACAACAGAACTGAAACTTCATAACAGTTTAGAGGTAATAAAAAGACAAGAGGCAGAAAAATACAAGAATTCTGTAGCAGAAATGTGGTGTAATGGAAAGTACCAAACAACAGTGGTTCTAGAGCATTTAGTCCCCATATTTTTAACTAATAGGAATGACAGTGTATTTTAAAATTGCAAACATGTAAATGCTGCATTGGTAATAAGACTAAAAAAAGTATTTTTCTAAAAATGTTGGAAACTTGCCAGGCCATTGAAATAATTTACACACTTTTCCACTTTGTGTTGACATATTGGAAAACATTGGTAAACACGAGAGTATTTATGCAACCTTTTGGAGTGGAAGCTTTGGCAGTTTTTTCTCTCTTTCAGCCCCTACACTGATATCCCAAAGAGAAAGAGGTCCACAGCAACCACAACAGGACCTCTGTTATACAGCACCACACCACCCAGGGCGCACCAGGGTGTCCTGTGCATTTGGACAGAGCCAATTCCCAGGGATGCCACCCTCCTGTAGTGCTGTGGCAGCACAAGCACTGTACCAGAAGACACTCTCGAGGGTTTTAAATGATCCATAGCTGTTTACATTATTCATTTCATTATTATTAAAACAGTGACACTCTGACAAAAGCTGCAGATTTTCAGACATATGCAGAACCAAGTGGCTTAAAGCCTGCAGCCTGGCTGTACACACAATTAAAAATGAACTGGTTACAGAGACAGATGCAGTCCCCCCTGACCTTAACAATGTTGATGTTTACATATGAACCTCCCCACTCAAATGCAGATAAGGAATGACAGACAATAGTACAAATTAGTGAAGGTCAACAGAGCAGGAGGCAGCAGTTAGTCAATTACGAAAGCAAACCCTCCACTAAAGCACCAAGTTCTGTGTTTTCTCAGTATAATCAACTGTCTGAGTCATGGGGGTCTAATAAAATTGACCTGTTTTTCCTTTATCTAATTGACTGATGCCTAGAATTGCATGAACTTTAGGTGTGATAAATTAAGTCTTAATATCATGTAGCAAAAGGCAAACATCTAATTAGTCTGTCTTCAGGTATAATGGTTGATCCTGCAATGTGCAATTCTAGCCAACCATGACAAAATTTTCAGTTTGAAGGGTTTAAAAATACCAAAAAAGTTGTTTACAAGCTATGTATGAACTCTACTGGGTCCTAGTAAAGTTGCTACAGCAAAACAGCTCTTGTGTGAAGAGCAAGGATTGAATTATAAACAGGTAAAAAAACCCCGAATAACAAAAAGCTAATGCTTTCCTCACACAAGATGTATCCTTCCTGTTAGAGATAAAAAAAATCATTGTTAGTTTTCTTGAAATAGCAAGTGTCAAAATTTTCCTGATTCATTCCCCAGAAAAAGTAATTGAATATCCTAAGTAGTCTAACAGGTATGGTCTTCCCCCTCAGCTCTATGGATTATCTTACATAACTATTCAGACACATTAAAAACATGTATACAGCTTCAAGATTTTAAAGGTTTGGGGTTTTTTCCCCACACATTTCCTACATATAGCCTTCAGAGGAATGGTCTCAGACCTTGCTCCTCACTAATGAGTATCTGCAACAGCTGTTGCTGCTTGGTGGCCCCCTCCTTTATCTAAGACATTTGGGTGAGCATCTTAGTTTAGACCCCACTGCTGAGCTTTAACTGGAATAAAGCAGGACACTGGTTGCAGGTAGTATTTGACACTTGGATTTTCAGAGAAGTCCCATACATGCAAATCTCCCTGCAAGAGCTGGAAAGTAACAAAATCTGAAGCCAAACCAGAAGATACCTTACAGATTTCTGTCCGTGGCTCAGTGAAAAAAGTAGTTGGACATGGATGGCCCAATAGGTTTACTTTTACTGAAGGCTCAGTGACACTCTTCCCCTCCAACTACACTCAGTGAAGTTAGAAAATGGACTGCAGCTCTAAAAAGCTATTCCACTATTATTTTCAGAATGAGAAGACAGACATAATTAAAATCATTATTTAAAAAAAAAAGATAAAATTTGAGACAAACCCCCAAATTGTACTTTCTGTGTATAACTCCTAATGCATTCACAACAATATCAAGGAGTTTCTGCTGTAAACAAAGCACTTCCCTAGGGTTTCCACTAATGCATTCTGTTTGAAAATATATTAAAAATGAAGTTCATCCAACAGTGCACCACAGAGCACGGCCCCTGTAAAGGGATTTTTCTGACACTAAAAACTATAGAACAAGAGGCTGAAAAAAGGGTTCTTGAAAACTCAAAGCCAAATTTTAGTTTCCATTTATGCACAGTTTGGTGACAAAGTGCACACATTCTCCCTCTCTTTCTCTAACTACAATATTTTTCTCTAACACAATATTTTACAGAAACACCAAAATGTTTATGTGGATGCAAATACAACGTACAGGTAGAAAATCAACTTCCAAAATCATTCAGGTTCCCATTGTTATATAACTACTTTCTCTCTCTAAACAACCAACATTTTTTCAATGTTGTCTTTTTCTTGAGAAATTTACTAGTTATTTTCCTTTTCTCCCAACTGCACATTTACTGATGCCTCACTAACACATTTTCTTTGAACTGATTTTGCTTCTCAAACATCCCTATGCCCCACAGTGTCATACTGCTATTTCTGGACTAAACAATACATTCGATCACCACACAGGAGTCATTCCCTAAGAGGTAAATCAAATTATTTGTTATTTCTCACTCCTTTTACCAACAAGCTACTCATTTGAAAACCAAAATTTGTTTTCAACATTCCTAAGAGCAGGACACTTAAAATACTCACCATGAACTTGGGTTTTTTAAACAGTACTTCAAGAGCTCACATACATCCACAAGCAAGTAGCCACAGTTTCCAAAGACTATTAAAACAATACCGTATGTTGCCACTTAAGATCTATAGAAAAAAAGCCAAGGAAAATGGAATTCCTTTAGTCACTAACAAGAGCCTATTACATTCATGAACTGCCACAAAGAGAAATATTTTAGAAGCAAATAGTGAAAAAGGGGAAATAAGTAGACTTTACATCTCCTGATGATCAGATTTAGTACATTCTACAGGTCCATTTAGTTTTGGATGGGCCCACGGACAGGGTCTTAAGAGACTTTTCACAAATTTTTAAGCTTCTCTTGAACTAACTCGTACATAGTTTAAGGGAATTCACAACAGGCACTGGTCTGATAACATTAGCACTGTCATGCATAGTCAACTTTTACATAAATATTTCCATTCATCTGAAAAATTGCTTATACAATAACATCAACAAAAACTAAGCAAACATCAGAAGGTTGCATGTCTCTTACCCACAGCTACAAATTAAATCAAATTACTAGTTTATATTACTTTTAGCAGGATTAGTGCTGAAAAAGTATGGGCTTCCCTTGGGATCTTTGAGAAATCAGAGCACAAGTTTCCTTTTAATGAAACATAGTATGTTTGTACTAGAGAGAATATAACAAACACTAAGGCAAATTAAAAAAATACAGCTTCACTAATTAAGAAATATTAACTGTGTTTAAATTCCTTACCAAAGAAGGAATAACGTTGGTTTTGCAACACTACAGTCACTTATGATGCAGCAGAATTTTATTTAAAATAAAATTGTGTTTCAAAGAATGCCTTAACATATCTTTCCTCTGGCCATTACAGTTTTTGTCTCACTGTAAAAGAGGCTTTACAAAGATCCAGGAGGAAAATTAAGGAAAGAGGAGAAGTTCGTGTCCTCCACACATCATTTGTGCCCTGCAGTACCTGGGTCCTGTTGCGCACATCAGCAGGATCAAGTATTTCCAACTGCAGTGGGTGTGATCTGCATGGAGCTCACTGAGCTCAGGGAGGTCACTCCAGGAGGGCTTAGGCTTCCTCTGACCACACTGAACAAGCTCTGCAGGACTTTGGTGAATATTTACACCTCTCTGCCTAAATGCACCAAGCACGGTGCACACCAGCTGCATCACCACCACAGCAGACTTGGGCCCCGCAGAATTGTGTCTCACTGGAAAAGAGAAGGTTTGGTTCCAGCTTGTGTGGAGCTTGTGTCCAACACTAGAGATTCATCACCAGCGGAAGCAGACACAGCCCAAAGCCAAGGCCTGTGGTGTGCCAATATGCTGGTCACCAAGGAACAGAGTTTACATATGACAAAAGAGCACTAACATGACCTTACAAACTCACCCACAGACATCACCCATAATACACTTCACAAATTTTGAGCTGGCTCTTGTATAGCCTCTAAGTGCATTACAGAAAATAACCCTCTGATAAATTGTCAGTTAACATACATGAAGGCCAAAGAGGTCCCAAATGGGAAAATTAGGGAGAACTTCCTGAAGAGCAAATTTAAACACATCAGTGTGTACAAAACAGATGCCATGGCAGCACCAATTTTGTGTTGCTGTTTTCGTTTAAGACACAGTCTTATGAAGCAGAAAATATTGTAAACTTACATTGAGAGATGAGGTCTTTGGAGCAAAGAAAATGGATCTTTGAAAGCAATGTTAATAGAAAGTGGTTAGCACATTCAGGCAAATGAAAGAACTAATTTACATGCAATTAAGCTCCAGAGACTCAGAGAAGTAATTCTCAAGTCTGGCCAATCAAAAGCTAGGCATATAACAAATAAGAGAAATAATATGTTAATTTATTGGTTGGGGAAAATTGGTACTCTCTCTTTTTTGGCAACATGTCAGACAAAAGTCAAAGGAAATATATTTAAATGCAGCATTTCAGAGAGGTGGTTTGGCATATGCTCTAATTTGGGAAGAGGGCAAATCAAGAGAGACACAAAGGAGGTTAGAATGTAATTCCTAGCATAAGGGAGATCTTGACAATCAAGGAAAAGACAACAAAGGAATATGAGAGAGTTGCAAAATCTAAGTGCTCCTGAAGGGATCTGTAGCATCTCATGTTTTTGTGAAGCATAAACTATGTTTGTAATTTATGAGAATTACAATTTTGCCAAGGATAAACTGTGGCTTGAGTGAGAAACCTCTAGCAAGATTGCAGACCCGATTTCTGTTTCACAGAAAGACAAAAACCATTAAGAGGACAGGAAAAGGTACCAGTAAAAATACCATTTTTTAACACTGAAATTAGCTTGTTGTACTACTGCAAGAACAAGCTTAAAGGCTGCTCCACTGAGCATTTAAAGCTCACTGGGTTGAAAAGCACAACCACAGGATGTAACCATGTTTTCTTTACACTGTAAAGAAAACTTGTTTAACACTAACTATTCTACATCATAGTTTGTGTGCACACATGACCAGTTACCGCATCTCACTCATTAAGAAATACTACTACTCTACAATGTTTCCTGAAATATTTTTGCCCATATCATTAACTGAAAATCATGCAATCATAGAATGATAAAATATGTTGAGTTGGAAGTGACCCATCGGGATCACCGAGTCCAATTTCTGGCCCTGCATGAACTCAAGTTCATGCCATGTACAATTTGAGATTTAAGGACTAAAATATAGCAACCTACTTTGGTTTAACCCATATTTCTGAGTTTTTATTTGCTGCAGTTGAATCTGACCTGCTATCTGGAATTAATATTTTTAAAGTTAATTAACTGAAAGGAAATCAAAAGCCATAGGGAGCCTGAAGTACAGATAATCTTTCTAAAACTGTCATTACATTTCAGAGCAATCACATCTGCTTTCCTGAAATTATGTCATCCTTAGTAATCAATTACCTATGTATGACTGCATCATAAATACTCTGTCTTTTTTTATCAAAACGAAGTTTTGATTCAAGGAACATTGAAACATGTCGCAACTGCTTTGTGTGTCAATATGCTCTAAGTACCATTAAATGCAAAATCTTTGCCATTACAGAGCATCATTAATATATGTTTTGTCAAACTAGTAGGTTTAATTAAACCTATTATATCCTAGAAGGCATACTGCAAAAGACAATGACAGTATGCAAGAGCTATACACAATTAATCCTATTCATAACAAAAGCTGCCAAGTACAAATTGTCAACTTGTTTAAAAACAGAAAGCTGTTACTTTGCCAAGCAATGCGGGGGAAATAGTGTTTAGTGGTAATTCAACCAATGACCTTAGATGTGTGGTAGAATAATGTTACTGGAGTATACCGAAAGCTGGAAGGGACCATTTTAAGGATCATTGGGTCCAAATGCCTGGGCCTTGCAGGACTAGATCAAAATTAACCACATACTGATCATGCAAACACCCTTTGAACTCTGTCAGGCTTGTTGACACGATGACCGCCTCCCCTGGCAAAATGTTCCAGTGACTGACCACCCTCTCAGGGAAGGACTTTATCCTAGACTCCAGCCAGCAGCTTCATTCCATTTCCTTGTATCTTGTGGCTGTCACCAGATAGATGGCACCTACCATCCACTGCCCTCCCTGTGGAAGTTGTAAACCACAATGAGATCTCCTGCAGCTTTCTTCAAGCTGAACATGCCAAGGACCCGCAGCTCCTCTTTTTAAGTCTTGCCCTTGAGACATTTCAGTCTTGGTTGCCCTCCTTTGGACACTCTCTAACAGCTCAATGTCTTTCTTACATTGTGACACCCAAAGCTGCCCCAGCACCTGAGGTGAGGCTGCTCCCATGCTGAGCACAGCAGCACAATTCCCTCCCTCATCTGCGTGATGCCGTCACTTTATGTACTTGAAGGTTTTTCCTTCCTCAGGCTGAACAACCCCAGCTCTCAGCCTGTCTTTGTAGCGGAGGTGTTCCAGCTTCCAATAATTTTCATGGCACTCCTCTGGACTCACTCCAACAGTGCCACATACTACTTATGCTTGTCTTGGATGCAGCAACCTGCGCTGTGGCCTGTTGCTTGCAGTGTTTCACAGAAGGGTCACAGTGCTCTATGTGCTCAAGGCACTGCCTGCCTTCTCTTACAGAAACCACAGCCATTGTTTGGGAAGGAGACTCTGCAGAGGTACAAGGCTGGACAGGCTGTTTCCCACATTCCTGAGCTTTATGAGCAGCATAAACAGAGCAGATGACTGCAAGGACTGAGTCACAGCAAGTCCTAAGGTGATGCCCTCTGCTCATATGAGCCCAAGGGAGGGAGTGTGGCTTGCAGGAGTGCCTGAGCCCTGTGCTAAGGGCCCTCCCAAGGTCCTAATGGGAAAGGCCTCTGCTAGACTCCTCCAGGCTGATGGCACATTGGGCTCAGCTCATGAGCTCATGAGCTACCTTGGCTGCCTGCGGCTCTGCAGGAGAAGCCCCTGGTCAGGGCTTGCTCACATACTCTGGTGCTAGGAAGGAAATTTGCCCCGAGGCAGATTGCCACTAGTCCCTGGGGGATTTTCACCTTCCTCTGGAGCACTGAGTATGGCCCCAGGGCAATTGTGAGTACTTACTGCCTGCTGCTCTTGCAGCACCACACCAGGACTGGTGCTCTCTGTCTGCAGTCAGGAAGGTTTTTTCCCCTTGGGTCATACAGACACAGTCCCAGGATTTGGGGGAGTTGTGTTCCTCTGAAGTCCTAATCAGAGTTCACTTGCCAGAGCATCTGTGGGCTATTTTCAATAAAAGTCTGCCCACCATTCTTGCAGCATTCTTTCAAACACAATACCATGGGTGCCCGAATCCCAATGGAACTGCCACTTTTTCAGCGGTCCCTTGTACTCCTTAAAGCTGTAGATTTTTCCTTGATCACGGTCTTTGTTTCATGTGTATGCTGCTCTGAGCCTCAGAACTTTGTCCTGCAGCTGTGCTGTCAGCAGTGCAAGCACCCAGTACTGCAGTTCCGGGGCAAGTTTGGAAGGAGGAAAGGGATAATCTGCAGGGGTGGCTTCTGTAGCAAGGTGCCAGAAGCATCCTTATGTCAGTCAGACAAACCCAGTTCCAGCTGGCTCCAAGATGGACCCACTGTTGGCCAAGACTGAGCCTGTCAGTGATGCTGGCAGGACTTCTGGGATAACATAGCTAAGAAGGGGAAAAGAATTTCTGCAGTAACTATCCAGATGTTGCAGTGAAATTTTGAATGCCACTGCACATTATAACGTATTTGCAGCTCTGGGATGTTTAAACAAATTTTACATGCTGCACTGGAGTCCTTATGCCAGTGTGCAATGCCATGGTGAAGGTAAAAGGCAGAAGCAAAAGGCAGTCTCCAGGCATACATTCCTCAGGGAGGCCTCCAACACACACACTGCTGCAGCATGAACTCCAGCCTCACCAACAGCGCTAATGAAACAAACAAATAGGAATGGCACAACCAATCCATTAACTTCTCAAAAACTCCCTTTAAACGTAAGAGGAAGTTAGCAGGGTTTGGCACCACAGTGAAAATGCAGAAATTGAGAAACTTCTTTAAACTCTTCAAAGGTTTTCAGATAGAAGTCATTATCCTCTGTATAATTCAAGCATCCACTAGCTGCATTCACAACAAGGCATATTTGCACAACAAATACGTTTATTTAATGAATATGGAAATTAAACCACAACAGTTGGCATTTACTATGCATTTATTACATGAACTACCATAGATCATTTTTAAAAGATGTTTCTATTAAAGCTTGCTTGTGTTGCTGCTCAGATTGTTTACTCAAAGAAATTTAACTCTTCAGGAAGCAGAGCAACACAGAGTGGAGTACTTGCTTCTTCACTAGAGCTTTCATAGCCATCTGTAAAATTTTGGCTCTCTTTTGAAAACCAGTTCACCTTGCCTGAGAACTGGAGCCTGATGCAATGTTAAACAACAGAGACCCTCCACTTGGTTCCATTGTAAAACAGCATTTGTGACAGCTTCAGAAGTGATATACATGAATCCTGTTTGGGGTTCAACCCTACTGCACCCTGCTTATCCTACAGGCCAAAACTTATTAATACTTAAACATAAGCATTAAGAGTATCACGCATTTTACATAGATTGCTTTGGTTACAACATGATTTCTTCACTGAGTCATTGGCCAGCAAAGCATTTGCTTCCATCATACCTGAATTATTCATGAGGTATGCCCCTGTAGAAATCATCAATTTAGCTGGAAGAATCACTCAGCAGAACACGCCTGTCATATTTTATTTTTTCCCCTTTATTAACTTCCATTGTTAAAAGCACTGCATTTTTCCCCCAAGAAAGAAGCAGTGTATCAAGAATTTATTCATGATCATGGATTACCTGCCACAGAACAGGAATAGAACCTTAGACTGAAAGATGGGTAATCTGTTGGGCAGATGACAAATTTCCCAAGAATTAATGAAGAAATACAAATAGGTAGACATTAGTAACATTTTAGTTATAAGTAGCTACTTGCCAAACATCTACTTTTAGAAAGTAATAATTGTCTCAAAACAAAGGCACTAATATGATTGTACCTTTAGATGAACTTATAAAGGAAATGAAAATGACCTGTTGATATTGAAAAGACACAATTTATACAATTATTTCACAAGGATGATATTTCATCTTGAAAGCTGAAAACGTATACAGCATGCAACTAAGTTTCTGGAGACAGAATATACTCAGTATTTTACAGGCAAAAAAACTAAAAATCTGTTAACTGTAAAACTTGCAGTGAATTTAATCCAAATCACTAGAATATAATTCAAAACTTCACAAAGGAAAAGTTCATATCTCTGAAAAGGGCGGCACAAGACCTTTAAAAAAATCATTTATTTCAACAGAATATAAAGATGAAGACAGAATCAGTTCTCTAAAATGTTATCAAATTCACATTACATTTTTTTTCTGAATTCAAGGTGCTAGGAAGAGCAGATGCAAATTAAGAGTCAGAAACTCTCTTACTCTGTAACTCATACAGCTCTCCACATCTAATTCAATTCCTCTAGCAATTTGTCCTGTGCTTCTGAATTTTAGAACTACCTTTAAAAACAGAACCAGAAATACTCAATTCCCTCTCCTCAAACTTTATTATCACTTTGACTTAGTACCATTTTCTCACATACACATTATGAAAACAACAACAATAATTTAGGGCAAATTAGGCCTGACGTCAACAACACTGACAGGTAAGTGACTGTTTCTTGCTTGATTATTAAGTACATTTACACTTCTCTCGATGTCCTTAAAAACTTTAAAAAGGACACATCCTAAAGAAGAGTCTGCATCCATGCTCAGATTCACTTCTAAAGCAGTGATATTCAGCATTACAGTTTTGAGCTACACTACAGTCATGCCCCTTTCCCCCATCTTTGAAGTGATACATGCCTCTAGAGAGAGATAGAAAGAACTATTTTTCTATTCTCGGGAACAGAAGGGCTGTGATTTTCCTTGCATCCTGAAAAGGGCTTGTAAGCAAGGAGCTCCTGTTAGAAGCTCCTAAGTAAAGTGTAAAATCTGGCCCTTAAAAGTTTGCTTTCATATTTTTTCCTTTATTATCAGACAATACTGACATTTTATTTTTTCCTTTTCGGATAAATCCCTAGTAAACAGAAACTGATGTTCACCTTTCTCGTATCAAAAGCACACAATGCACCAACAGTACCAGAATAGCTCTGCAAAATATCATCTGTGATTCCACAGTGACAACAAGGTCAAAAAGAAACATGACTGCTATCTGAATAGAGAGGCAGGGAGGATTTAGTTTTGCAGACAGAGGTGTAGGTTCAGCCTGCTTGGCTAAAGAAGCTTTCACTGATCACAGAGAGGCAAGTGCTCCCCAGAGGGGAGAACTGTTTTCTGTCTGGCAGGACGCAGGTGAACAAAGCCGGGAGAATGATAATCTCACAACAGTTTCAAGATAACTGAAGTATATATTTTATCTACTACAAATGCCTGCTCAAAGAACTAAAAGAAAATGTCTTTGGATAGGGCATGGATTACAGACCATAACTGTTTGATGCTTTTGGCAAATATCTCACTACCAGGACCTTTCATTAATTAATCCATTATTGATACATTTCAGAATGAAATAATACCAGTAAGATTGCAGTATTGTACAGCTCTATTCAACTCCCACGAAAAAAAAAAATTCAAAAAAGAATCCAGGCACTACTCCATGGAATTTCATTTGCCATGAAAAAGAAAATCCACATAATCATTCTAGGGAAAACTATATTAATGAACTTCTTATCTAAAGCTAGTATTCCCCACAATACTGACTTCCACACTTGGCATATACCAGCACATCTAGCACTGACTGAAGACATTCTATCCAATCCCTGAAAAAAATAGAGAACTTGATTTTGGATGAACTTAAAATCCCTTAGAGGACTACTTCAAGTATAATGAAGCACCACAAGATGAAACATTAATATAGAGCAGTCTAATTTTTTTCTCATTACCTTCTGCTGGTAATTATGGAAAAAAATCAAGCATAATGTATGTGACCTCAATTCTGCAAATGCTTAATCACGACAAGTATATGACCCATTTCTCAGTATATCCACCTTAAAATATCTTTTAAAAGAAGATATAAAAATTCCACTAGAAATTTATTATTACTTATCTATACATTTTATACACACATATATATATCTATGAGTCAGCAATAAAAGGAAAAGAGGTAACTAGAAGCAAGACTTTTGTTCCATAGAAATTTAATTTTCCTTTTAAAACTTATTTTAAAATGGTGATAAACTTCTAACCATAACATGCATTTTGTAAATACATTATCTATATTTTCATTCATATATGTAAGCAGCAAATGGTTTATATATTATTAATTTGCAAAATATTTTTTGATGTTCTCTTTCACAAACACATAATGTTGCTATGTCTTCAAGTGCTTTAGGTATTTGGTATATACTCTTTGATATCTCTCCTTATTGAGAGCAAATCTTAGCATTCAAGTCCAAAAGAATCTTTCTCTTACAGCTACTGAAGTTCTCAGTTACTGCTTCCATGGTCCCATAGATACAGCAATTCTTTTTCTGCTTAGTGATAGAAGTACCTTCTCACATACAAAAGTAGTTAGCATCTTTTAGGAAATAAAGTGGGATTCAAAGAAATATTTAGTAAATATTAAACCACTAAACCAATGCACCTAACCTATGATATTCTTCACAAACAGGGCAATCCTGGTATTGTGGAACACCAAGTCACAGTGACAAGTACCAAGATATACAGCAGACATGCCCTAGCAACAGAAACAATTTTTATCTGGTCTCTGTACTTCTTGTGGCTGTGGTGGAGTTAATTTCCTTCACAGTGACTAATATGGGCCTGTGTCTTGGATTTCTGCTGGACACAGGGTTGCTATTACAGAGATGTTTTTGTTATTGCTGAGCAGGGCTTACACAAAGCCCAGGCCGATGCTGCTGTCCATGCTGCCACACTGGTGAGGGAGTTGGTGCCTGGGAGGTTGGGAGGAAACGCAGCCAGGACAGGTCACCCCAACTGGGTAAAGTGATATTCCAGGCCACATGACATCCTGTATGATACTTAAAGTTAGTGGAAGAAGGAAGAAAGGGATGTTCAGAGTGATGGCATTTGTCTTCCCAAGTCACCATTTTATGTAATGGGGTCCTGCTCCCCTGGAGATGGCTGAACACCTGCCTGGTCATGGGAAGCAGTGAATTAGTTCTTTATTTTGCTTTGCTATTGTGCACAACTTTTGCTTTCCCTATTTAACTGTCTTTTCCTCAATCCATGAGTTTTCTTACTTTTACCCTTCCAGCTCTCTTCCTAATCCTGCTGGTGGGGGTGTGAACAAGTGGCTGCCTGGGGCTTGGCTGCTGGCTCAGGTTAAACCACAATAGTCTCTTATCCTACTTAAAACACAGAGTCTTCTCTCCTCTTCATTTTCCTCTGTTATCTGTCCCTATGAGACAAAAGCAGCTCAGGGCTGGGAATCCGAAAGGATTGAATTGGAATACTCGGAAGAAACCTTGTAACCAAGGTGATATGAAAATCCCTAAAGTCTAAGTTTTGTAGAAGGGAGATAAGAAATGGCTGCATAAGAATAGAAATAGTTCTGTTGTTTTGGTTTTCATTTTGTTTTAGTTTTTAAATTGATTATAACAATTTGGGGAAGGAGAAACCGTGGATGAGAAACAGAATCGTTATTTCATTGCATCTACTAGGGCACAGAGCTGGAGATGCAGCACTTGGATGGTGTTTCCCATCCAACAGTGTGGGAAGATGTGCATGTTTGTGTGGTACTAAACAGGAGTCAGCTCCCACTGCAGAAAGAGAGAAGAGAGCTCTGAAACTGAAATGCTTGAGAAATTGCCACAGCAATTTAGTCTTCATGCAGGTTTCAATGGATAACAAAAGAATCCTTTTTCTTCAAATAGCATACACATAGCCACATTTCTCCATTAACTGATTGAATGGTGTTAAAAAGACACAAAAAAAAGGTCTACGACTTATAATATCAGCACATGTGAAAAAATTCATTTCTGTAGAAATGCAGTGGAACACACCACAGTAAATTACATATTTTATTGCTTTGAGGAAGAAATAAATACGTAATTTATGTGCATTCACGTATATAGACATAAAACACACAAACATCAAGAGAGAAGTATGAACCACTATCTCTTTTAAAAAGTCCTGTTTTTAATTAAATTTCAAAACAAGCAGGGAAGTTGTAGAAAATAATGCAATATAAGCAATTTTTTATCTAATGTAGCAGTTGAGAATAAAACCCTTGGTCTTAAAATAATTTTTGCCTCTTTTGAAGTCAGTTGAAAAGTTCCCTTTTTATCTCAAGAAAAACTAATAAAAGAGTAATTTATGGGTAGTATAGGGTTATGAGTCAGCAAAAGTAGAAATATTTTCTTGAAGAAAAATAAATTTATGTTTGTCTTAAGCATCTCTTTGACATGAAAGCTTTCTAAACAAAAGGGGAGGTGTGGTTTGTGTTCTAATTTTAAAACATTTCCATCTTTGTATTTTTTCATAGACTAAGTCCTACAGACTATGAAAATATGGTGAAATAACAATGCTCACCTTTGAAAAATATTTGCATCTCTTCAAAAGCCTGCTATCCATGCCACCAGTTTCCCTATTCATGACATTGGGGCACACAGAAGGCAGATGTCATTTTGGTAGCAATATTTGGAAGTACAAAGTGGACAAGGACAAAGGACAAAACATGAGAAGCAAACACATTCCTTCCTTTTTAATCAATATCTTGTTAGAGTGGTGGGTTTCACTCATTAATCTCTTGGTAAAGGAAAAATGAAACAGATTTACCATTACAGCAAAGTAAAATTGCAAATTAAATTGATTCTAATGAAATTGCTTACAAAGAGTGCTACTTCATCACACACAGCTTCTGTCAAGAGAGTTTGGACTTCATTTCTTTGAGGTAATGTATTTATTGGCAAATTCTGAATCTAAAAGACCTGAAAACAAACTTTCTAAATTCTCCCTCTTACACTGTGCATATTTTTTAAATCATGCAAGTTCTACCTAAAAAATACTGTGCTTTGTGTTTAATAGCTTCAAACAAATCTGAGACAGAACTTCATGTGACTGCTGGGCTGCACCTAAATATTCACTACATTACAGCTGAGCTGGGACATACAAAAAACTCAGAAAATAAAATGCCTGGAGGTTTGCAGTGCGTTGTTTTTAATTTCTTCAGTAACTGTTCCATATTGATTGATCTAGTATTGTGCAACAGAGGAAATTAGCAATTAAAGGCTTCCATGCATCCAACATGAGATCCTACAAAATCCTGTTATCCACAGGAGCAAAATTAAAAGAACAAGAGGAATCAACAAAGCTAAAAAGTGCTTATTGTAAGCTGTGCAGAATTTGTCCTTTGCTGAAAAACATGAGACTGTATGCACAAGAGTATTTAATGTAGGATTATAACTCAATTAAGGCAACTATTTCTCTGATCCTGTAATTCTAAGGCATTTTGCAGATGGCTATGAATCCCAGGCTGTAACACAAATTTCTTTCTGGTCTCTGTAATATAAACTCACATATTATGTAAAGACACACTTAATCTTCTGCCTAGGAAATTAAACTTCACAATGTAGGTCAAATGATACACTGCTGCTCGAGATGAATTTAGAATAAGGTAAATTAAATTAACACATACAACATTAAATGTGAACATCATCCATATATGTTAATATGATATTAACAATAAAGCTTAATTAATACCCATGTTTCCTCAAGGAACTATTGACCATGTCCCAGGGCACAGGGAAGGAAGAAGCAGGAGCCATATCAACCCTGGAACTGAACACAGCCTCACACACAAAGCTATGCAAACAAATTGCACAAGATTGCAACTTCAGGCTCCAAGTTAGCCTGCTGATTGGTGTGCTACAGGAATAAACATGCCCTTTCTCTGTTCCAATGTGAACAAAAGTGCATCTACACTACAATTAATCATATGAGACTGGTTTGTTTCAGATTTGTCAGAACTAATTCAGCTTTGCTGAATTTAGTGACAGATACAGGATTTATCTAGACCAGGAGAAGAGAAAAAAGGTTATATAAGCTATAGCCAGACAAATTATATTGTTTATCCATGCCTAAACAAAAGGTCACTGTTAGCTCAGGGTTAGCTAAAACTTTCTAGCTCATCTCTGACCTAATTTTGACCTCTCATTAATTGCAGAAAAGCTTTCAGTAAAATATTGGTCACTTGTGCTTACACAACCCCTCACCCCATTCCCACACCACTTCTGTAGTTTCTTGTCTCACAGATCATAAATTAAAGACAAAATAACTTTTTCTAAGACTAATTAGTACCCAATTAGCTTCATGTTGTTACCTAGAGTGGAACTGACTGTAAAGACAAACACGCATTTTAATCTCTTAAATACAGGAGGCATTTATGTAGAAGGAAGGATTATCAGGACCTTTACTTCACTTTTTTTTCCCTCCAGATGATAAAACATTGTTAGAAAGCCTGTAAAAATACCCAATTCATCTACTTCTGGCAATTCCCATTAGAAAGAAGTACAGTTATATCACTGTTAGAAGTGAAAAACTAAACACATGAAGTTTAGAGGATCTATAATTATGTTAGTTTGTTGTAACCACCTATAATCATTTGTCATTCCATCATACTTCCTACAGAGCAGTTTACACTGGGCTTGTTTAATTCCTTCAGCAGCAAAATCATTATATGTCAGAGTATGGGTAGGATGTATTTATATCCACGAGATCTCCCCATCTGTGGAAGACTAGTTTTTGCTCAAGTAAGCAAAGCACCTGAGTTATAATTCCAAAAATCACTTTTTCTACTTTTCTTTTTGTAAGTCAGAATTGTTCAGTTTCTCATAAAAACATATGCATATTTTATTTAAAAATTAAGTCTGAGAGAAACTAAACCCAACTGCATTGTAAAATATATGTAAATTTACAAAAAGGAATTCTAATAATACAAGAAATAAAAATCTCCAAGTTAGAAAGAACTGTCCAAATAACATGCCTTATGCTCATCTAAACTAAAGAATATAAGGAATTATGGTTTGAAAGCCTACTGTAATTAGATACTGAAGATAAAAAGCTCAGTAAAAATTCAACATAATTCTAACTGCTAAAGCCTTACCATTCCATCATATCCATATTCGTATTTCTTGTCTTTTTGTACTGATAAAAGCCTCTCCAAAATAAATTCACCCAGTCATACTGAGGATCATATCTGACACCCAAGTGATAACGTAAGTCTAAATTATATTCAGTTTTCTTCCTCTTCTCTACAGGAAATGAGAATGCTCCTCCATCATCTGAACAAAGGCACCTGTCTTACTGCATATATGAAAAAACTTGTCCATTACTGTTTGTCACATTGGTAGATAAACTCTTGCCTGAGAAGGGCCTAAAAGTTGTTTTATTAAAGTGTAGTCAACTGTTTGGATCAAATCCAAATTCATATTCATTTGCTAGGTGCAAATAAATCCTACTGTACAGTCAGTACAGTTTTCTTATATTTTAACATTATTCACCAGAAGCTCCATTCTTCTGAGTTTGCGTTTATTCTTTGGCATGGGCTTGTCATATAAGCCATTTTTGAGAAGATGCTCCTTGCTGTGATGGATCTGGGCACCATGCTGAAGTTGGAAAGAGCATAAAGCTTGAAGCGGATGGAGTATAGTCTGCAGAAACATGAAGGGGTGGGGGACAAAAAACCCCAAGCTTTCAGTAATGTGTTTTAGAGACATCAATTATTACAGGGGTTTTTTAATTCAATGACTACTAAAAATGCTAATAAAATACAATTTGGATTATAACCTTTGGTGACACAAAGGGTGCAGCTAAATAGAAGATGTACTGAAAAGAACCATAGAGCAGTCACACAACACCTACATGGTGCCATCCCTCACTCCTTTCTCAGAACCACTCAATCCTGCCTTCAGCCCCAGCCATATTACTGTAAGTTATGGCTTTGACTTGACCTTAGCAATGGACTGCCATCAATTACTGTGGCTTCCTCAACAAGCTGCAATAAAATAAGTCACAATAACTAAGCTGTTTGTGCTTTCACAAAAATCCCTTGAGGCAGGGTTTTAGAAAGAGAGGAGGGACTCATGATTAAGGCAGCTGGACTGCTAGCCTGGAGACCCAACTATGTCCATGCTTCTGCCCAGAGGTATTGTGTAGGATTAATGAAGCCACACAAACCAAATTTATCTCAAGTGGTTCCTGATTGTAGACTCTTCATTTTCAGGTTGCCTAACTGAGTCACGGGGGCCCCATGTCCAGATGTGTAAAGCAATTACATATGTAACTTCAGTCAGCAGGAGCTGTGATCCTACTGAGAAAAATAAGACTCTTAAAAGCACACAGGAAAATCAAGTGACATACTGGATACCAAAACCAAATGCACATTTTTAATTTCCATGACTCTCAACTTCAGTTCACCATCTTATATGCTGGGAATAGCACTCAGTTCAGAGAGGGTATTAAAAAAAAGCATGAATGTAGCTCTTGGCTACTGCAATGCTTAGAGAAAACAGTAATTTTGTCTTTGAAAAGTATGCTGGGCCAATTCTCAGTGGTAAGGGTGAATCAGAATATGACTGGTAATTACAGATATTAACGAAACATTCACTGTAAGATGAAAGTCCTAGTGAAGGAAAAATATTGTCCTGGCACAATAAAGAAAGAAGGTACATAAAAACCCCCACAAGTTTCTTGAAAACTGTCTTTACTTGAAGTTCCAATTTCTGAACCATATTTTTTCACGTGTGTCCACACACTTTGTCCAAGTCTGGGTTTAAATCCAATTAATTTAATATTCAGGTGAGTCTAGTGTCACAGAGGCAGACACAGAGGTGGCATACTATATGTTATGCCAGCTGCAGGAGAAATTTTTGACCTGAACATCTTTTTTAGTAGGCAGATGTTGAGTATGAAAATATTAACTAGCTGATGGAGAGCAGTATAAAACTAGCATGTAGTGGGTACATGGATGAGCTTTAAATCTCTTTTCACAAATCATTCACTACTACATTCTGGGCACACAACTGAATTTGCAGACTTGAATCTGTGGTGTAAAAATACTTTAAGTGTTTTTCAGAAGGCTTATTAAATTGATATTACTAATGTCAGCAACAAAAGATTAAGAAGGACATTTTCTTACTGACCTCTTCCATCATGGACTAGTGGGATCGCAATTTACAAGGAAAGGCTAATATCCAATTAGTATTCTCTGACCTGGGATAAACTTAAACTCAAGAACTATTAAGTACCAAATTCCTCCAGTGACATGTAAGAGTTGTGAGCTTGCTGTTAGGCAGACATAATCCAGTGGGTTACATTCCATGGCTACGGAGTACAGGGGATCAGGGACCTGGCTTTAAAAAGCATTTAATCTTCAAGATAGCTGTGAGGGGGTATTCAGATCATCTCTGCTGTCTAGTTTTTGGAGAAAACAATTACTTCTTTCCATGCAGTAACACTCCTCCTGTCACAAAATGAATTATGTTTTTGAGAGTCAATGATCACTTTGTTGTGTTTACTTTTGGAGCACAACATGAAAGAGTCGCAGTAATCTGAACACACTAGAGTTAATAAATGAAAAATGGTTTCCATTGCTGCATTCTTGTTTTAGTTTGCTGTGCAACAAAACTATTACAAATGTCATTAAGACTTTAACTGTCAAACTTTACATTAATAGCTAAGTACCTTTGCTGCCCCTCTACCATTCATTAAAGAAAAGCTCGGGTATTTAAATTTACATACCTCTTGTATACTCTTATTGTTTTCCATGATGGAAAGAGCAACAGCTGCACATTCAAGAGTAGACAGACAGGTGTTTGTTGGTTGTGTACGAATTACATATTGACTTGAAATACTGGGTTTTAACTGCACCTGAAAAATAGCAAACTCTAGTAAAATAAAGAGGTCAGGACAGCAAACAAGATACCTATTTTCTACACCAAGCAAAACACATCCCCTTTCCCTCTGTGTTCACTTGTCTTCTTTTTTTTTAGCTGTTTTGTCTCCCAGTAGTCAATGACATGCTACTGTTTGGTGTAACACACGTGAGTCACCACCACAAACAAAAACTTCACATTTGTTACTGTATGAACATGCAAAGGAAATACAATTTTTTGTTAGAGAAAGACTAAGTGAAATTTTAGCAACTGATTTCAGTTGCCATAGATATGCTATAACAAAAATAGAATTATTCACTTATGCTTTTTTTAATTGAACACTCTAAACACACACACAATCCCATGAAAGGTACAATGGCCATATAGTCATTAACACTTTATACCTTGGCAAAATATTATTTGTCAAAGTTCTGAATGTAAGACTTCTAGAAACTGTATTTATTCATACAATGTATTAGGTCACTGATTAGAAGTATTTGCTTAACAAAATCATGTCTGAAAATAATTTACTGACTCTGCCTCAAGTGATAAACACTTTACACTATCTTGCAAATTAAAGGTTTTTAAGAAAAGGAAATTCAATTCAACCAACAGCTCCAAAAGCTTTTACTAGGCTTTTAAACAGTGGCTGAAACAACACAGAATTTACACTACTTGACTCTGTGTGAAAATTCAGATATTATTCCTTTATTCCTAAGATTTTCATCTCCACATACATCTAAAATGTAATCTGCAAAACAAATAATGTTTTAGCAACATTGTCAGTATTGTTAACCAAAAATTCTAAGTTCTTTTTCCAAAAACATTGTAATGCAGTACAAAAAAATCCAGATAAATCCTTATATGAGTTTTTTTTAAAACTCATCCCATCAATTGTCTTTTATTTTTCTTCCTCTTGAAAAAATGAGTGAGTGATCCCCATGGCCATAATATTGTTCCCTTTTTGCCTGCCAGAAGTCTTTCACCATTCCTCACTTTATTCAATACTTTCCTCCTTCACTCTTCTCATTTTTTCTTTTATTTGAAATATTACATTTTCCTTCATCTCTCTTACATGCCATTCTTTACCCAATATTTAAAGTTCAAGGTATCTCATTTACAAAAGGAAAACTCCAGACTGCTGACGAGACATAAATGAGTAGAGATGAAATTCCACTGCCTTACCTATCCCAATTTAATGAAAATTAAAAATAATAAAATAAAATAAAAAAAAGGCAACAAGAAAAGGCCAAAAGACATTCTGTAAAGGCCAAGCAAGTTAGCTATAAAAACTCAATTTACTCAAATACAGAAAAATTAAGCCTTTCTCAATTAACTACCTTCTTCAATTTGGTATGGAAAAACCAGAAGAGAATAAAATTACTTAGGAGAAAAAAAGTAGAATTTAGACATCAGTGTACATAATGAAGAGAAAAGGAAGATTGTATTTTCATTTGTTACTCCTCAATGTTTTCTTTGTATTTATGCCTTCTGTCTGTGACAATGTAGAGATCTTCATCACAACAGAGTAGGAAGCCTAGTAATTTGAAGTATACAGAAATCTATGCTGGAAAAAGCTTATGGTTCCTACTTTGAAACTCCTAAATAGGTATCAATAAAGAGGGTAAACTAGATCCATCTCTTCCCCAACATGTGTCCTGAGCAGCAAAGCAGACATATATTCACACTTTTTCTCAACAGCTGACAGCTATATTCTTCATGGAGTATCTCTCCAGAGGCTGAAACCACCTGATGCAGTACCTGCAGGCCCACTGGCTTCCCCCTCCTTGGACAGCACCTTAAGGCATTTTTTTCTAGGAGTTAGAAATAGTTCTGTCGGATGGTTTCTAGACTTTATTCCTTGGACCATATGCTCAAAAACATTTGAGATAATCAGTATTCCAGAGAAAGAAAACTTATCAATGATTGCAACAGAACTTCTATAAAGAAAAGGGGCCTGCACTCTGCCACACAACCATGGAGCCAACAGCTGTGTAACTGCAGCTCTCAGACAACTGACAATGCACAAAAGGGCAACTTTCTAGTACTTATAGCAACAGCAGCAGCAATGAAGTTTCTTCTTCCATAAGAAGAAAGAGAAAGGATGGAAACAAGTGTCTCCATCCATTTTTCTGAAAAATTACATATTCCCTGGGGCAAGATTAAAATACCAGACAAAGTGGTGGAGATCAGAGGAAGAATACCTGCTCAAGACAACTGCTGGCTACAGTTTGTCTCTTAGGCTTCTTTCCGCATGCATTTTACCCTACTCTTTAAAGCAGCACAGAATCTAAACAAATGATCCCTAATCACCTGAAATACAGTCAGGGTAGTCTTTGTCTACTGGCAATTGGACAGACTCACCAAAGTTCCCATCTTAAACTAAGTAGATTTACTGAACCAGTAAAACACACAATACTCTTCCCACTCAGAGCATCAACTGGACAGACTCACCAAAGTTCCCATCTTAAACTAAGTAGATTTACTGAACCAGTAAAACACACAATACTCTTCCCACTCAGAGCATCAACTGGACAGACTCACCAAAGTTCCCATCTTAAACTAAGTAGATTTACTGAACCAGTAAAACACACAATACTCTTCCCACTCAGAGCATAAACTGAATGGTAAAACAAAGCAGAAACAATACGGAAATCAAAACAAATTGGTATAGTTAATAAATATTTCAGACACAGGAAGATAGCTTCTTGGAAAAAAAATGCCTAGATATATGAAATATTTCTTTGTCCTCAGACTTGACTGGCTAGGAAGATGACTTCTTTCATTTTGCACCAAAAGGTCTAAACTTGCATTGCCTTTTGTGCAGTTAATAATTTCAGATAGTGTATTACAACAATCTCATCCAAATTTCTGCATTACCTATATGTAATAGGTAATGCAGAAATTACCTACTACACCTGTGTATCTCAAATCCAGCTGAACAAGTTTAGTTCAGATTTACAGAAATGTTCACGTACAGTTAATTTAAACAAAATCACACTGTCTACTTCTTACACCAGACTTCAAACTCTCAGAATGAGTATACACAAATACCCTGTTTAAGTACATTTCAAAACAACAATTATGATATTTTAGAAGCATGTCTCCATAAAATGACAGATACTACAATACAACAGTTTGGTTTTGCTTCAAAGTAATTTACAAATCATATGCACACTTTGGAATAATATTCATTTCTAACAAAATGCAGAAATGACAAGCTGAAAAAACAGGAGCCAGTTTAATACTACTCACCAAAATAACATAAGAAAGAAGAACGAAACTATCTCAACAAACTCAAACTAGAGAGGACTTTGATAACCTGAACCACTGGAACTCCTGTGTTTCAACTACTCACTGGAATTCTGCCAAGACCCTGAAATTAGTGCACCTATTCTTTGTAAGTGCAAAGGAGTTTGGGGACTTTGTTTGCAAACCATCAGAAATATGAAACAACACATAAAATAAAGTTTCATTTCCATCTGTAACTCAAAACTCTTGTTTCCAAAAGCCTGAATTTCAGCAATTCTCACAAACTGTTACACTAACTTAACACTGGCTCATCTGTCAATGCACCATTCCCTTAGCAAACGCTACAGCCTTTGAGCACTTACAAAGGACTTGAACCACAGTAAAAATTGTGACCCTTCAGTGTTTCTTGGGGCAGAGTTTTTCTTCCTGAGCCTTCCTTGGACATGCTCCAGGCAACTGAAGACCCAGCTGATCTTGTTCAGCTGTTCAAAATTGATGGGAGGAAACGCATTGCCTTAATGGGGTCAAAGACCTGCTGTTGGAATTTTTAAAAATTCAAGTCAGTAAAGACAAAAACCTGATTTCTGCTTTTATTTTAAATAATAGAACTGGAGGTCTAGCAGAAAGCTCTAAATTCTCTCCTCAGTCCTCTCCTTAATATCAATATCTTTCTACCTTTTCTACGCCAATTTCTTCATCATTACTCTTACCAGCTTTACTCTCACTAGCTTTACTCTCCAAACAGAACCCAACATTATGCAAAATTATACTTGGAAAACAATGCATCACCAAGAACTCAAAAAAGTTAGCACATCTGTCTCACAGGGCACACTAAACAATTCTTGCCTGTTCTGTTTTCTGCAATAACACTACGGGTATCTCAAAACAGGCAGAGGCATAATGTATTTTTCTGTGGCTTCTATAAAAAACATCATACTTAAGATCTCTTCCTCTTTATGTTGATATTGCCTTTTGAAAATCTGAATGTAAATGTGAGAATTAATTTACTTAACTTTTCAAGAATGAAGGAATAAAGTGCAATATGTCTTCCTCCTTAACATAGGCACTAGTTACTGGTCATATGTTCTACTTCTTTAATAAATACCTTTCAGAAAAAAAAAAAAAAAAGCGCCATTTCTTTAACTCAAAAGGCACCAAAAAATCTCAGAAAGAGTACAACCATATCCTGCTATCTTGC
This sequence comes from Hylia prasina, assembly GCA_013397195.1. NCBI lineage: Eukaryota > Metazoa > Chordata > Aves > Passeriformes > Sylviidae > Hylia > Hylia prasina. Next base: position 24,660 of record VYXD01016429.1, on the reverse strand, counting down.
CCATCCTTCTAGAAGCTAAGAAAAAATTGCTTTTAAGGTGCTGGGCAGTAACAGCATTCTCTGGAAGCTACTGCAAAAACAACCTGACAGAAGATAAGTGACAGACATGGCAAGATCTTTCACTCAGTATCCAGTTTGTACAAGCACCTTTTACCTGTAAGCCAAAACAGTTGTCTGTATCTTACAGAAATTTCACACAGTTAAGTAAAGTTACCCTTGTGCCAGAGAAGACAGGCTGAGTAAATTTAGTCTCAGCATGCTACTGAAATTTAAATCAAGAATATAAATAAGTTATCTTGTTCTAAACCTTGGCTTTAATTTAAAGTGACATCTTAAGAGCACTCTCTAAAATACTGGAGGGAATAACTGCCATGCAACTGTCACAAATGGACAGCCTGAAATAGTAGATACCTGTCACAAAACCTTTGGTCCATGAGGGCATGACTTTGAAAAATTTGATGACTAGAAAAAGGGAAACAAACCCCATTTCTGAAAAAATGTAAAGCATAAGATCTGGGGATCTACAGAGAAGTCTCATCTCTGTGCCAGACAAGATTAGGAAGCAGATTCTCCAGGAAACAATGCTAAGGCACATGGAAAACAAAGATGTGATTGGAAAGAGCCAGCATGGCTTTACAGAGGGGATATCATGCTTTCTGTGATGGAGCTACAGCCCTGGTGGATAAGGGCAGAGCAATTGACATCATCTACCTGTACTTATGCAAAGCTTTGGACACTATTTCATAGGATATCCTTATTAAATTGGAGAGACATGGGTTTGATGGAGGGTCCACTTTGTGGATAAACAACTGCCTGAATGGCTGCATGGAAAGAGCTGTGGTGAAGAGCTCCTTATCCACATGGAAACCTGTGGCCAGTGGTGTCCCCCAGGGTCAGTACTGGGGCCAACACTGTTCAACATCTTTGTTGGTGAAGAGCAGCCTCAGCAAGGTCCCTGATGACACCAGGGACATGCCAGAGGGAAGGGATGCCAGCCAGAGGCACCTTGGACAGGCTGGAAAAGCAGGACTGTGTGAACATCAGGAAATTCAACAAAGTACAAGTGCAAGGCCCTACAGCCAGGCCATGGCAATCCCAGACACACCCACAGGCTGGGGAGAGAAATTACTGGGAGAAGCCCTGTGGGGCAAGACTTGGGGGGGATGGTTGATGGAAAGCTCCACATGAGCCAGCAGCGTGTGCTCACTGCCCCTCTGCTCGTCTCTGCTGAGACCCCACTGCAGGGCTGTGTCCAGCTCTGGTGTCCCCAACATAAGGAGGACATGGAACCCTTGGAACAAGTCCAGAGGAGGGACATGAAGTCGATAAAGGGACTGGAGCACATCCCCTACAAAGCCAGACTGAGAGAGTTGGGGCTGTTCAGCCTGGAGAAGGGAAGGTTGTGTGGAAACATCAAGGCAACCTTGCAGGATCTGAAGGGACCGGCAGGGAAGCTGGAGAGGGACTCTTCATCAGGAACTGTGGGGACAGGACAAGGAGTAATCAGTACAAACTGAAAGAGGGGAAATTTAGGTTAGATAATAGGAAGAAATTTTTGCTGTGACAGTGGTGATACACTGGAATGGGTTGCCTAAGAAGACTTTGGATGCCCCAAGCCTGGAGCCTCAAGGCCATATTGGATGAGGCCTTGAGATACTTGGTCTAGAAAGAGGTGTCACTTCCTATGGCAAGGGTGTTTGGGACCACATGAACTTTAGGGTCCCTTCCACCCCTTAACATTCCATGATTTAGGATTCAAAGTATGCAGATGGACATAAGCATCTGAAGTAACTTTCAGAAACATTTTTTACTTTGGTGATATTTCTAAACTACTGAATTTTGTAGGTGTTTCAGCTGCCTTTTCTAACAATCAAAAGAGAAGACAATTTGACTTCTCAAGAAGCAGCGAGTGCTAAACTGTTGAATTCTCTTAGTATCCTTGAGAAGCTGCCAAAATTTTGAGTTCCTATAAGAACTGGAATGTGAGATCCCTGGTAAACAGATTTCAGAAACTGTTGCATGAGCAGAAAAATCAACGGTCTGTTGTCACTAGCTTTATAGAAGAAATTATGTGATGAGGAGGTCACTGAAAACTATTTTGTGTTTTTGTTTAGACTTTTGATTTCATAGTGCATTAAAGAGAGAAGTATGTAGCCTAAGGAATGATTAGGTAGTTATTGGACTTTCTCAAAACAATCTGTGTATGTGGTAGTAAGGTGTAAGTTTGAATTAAGATGTTTTCCTGCAAGAAAAATTGTGCTTTGGAACCTGAATTTTCCTTTAACTTTGTACACAATCCTACATAAAGATGTTCAAGGCAGATGTGTAGATTAGATTACAGATATATTTGGAAAAGTGAGATATCTATTTTGGTTGCTATTTTTTATCTTTGATATGTATTAAGTTTGCAATTCTTTCAACTATTTGATAAATGGAAGTTTCACATTTATGTATCAAATTCTCAATTTTATCACGAGATAAATTAGGAAGTGGGAAGTTTGCTATGTAAGAAACTTGTCTTCTCCAGATAAATTGTACTATTAGTAATGGGGTTTTTTTACAGTGTTTTTTTTCTGTCCTGGTTCACTTGTTTGCATGTAGAAAATGTGATGTCACCATGTGTGATCATAAAAGCTTCGTGTTTTTTCTGATTTGCTTTTTAAAGGCAGTATTTCCTTTTTATGTTCATTGCTTCCTTACCCAGCCCAACAAATTTGGCTGAAGCACTGCAGGAGCACTCTAAAAACTCAGTCTGGCAAGGGTGGTGTGGATAAAGTCCATATATATATATGTTTTTGAGAGGTTTTAGTTTCTCAATTTTCTTCTTTTCTTTTGCTTTGTTTTGGTTTTTTGGGTTTTTTTAGTGTTTTTTCCTTAAATTCTGTAGGAATGTGATGTAAGAATTTCTGTCTGTGAAGGACACATTCCCTTTGCAATTTGTTTTCTTGTCAATCAACTAGGTCTAAGAGTGAAAGCAAGGAACATAGTAGAGAAGTCCTCTGTACAATCTAAATTATACTTATTGAAAAAGATGTTTTAAAAGAAAGCTCAGAATATCTGGAAACACTAAGACCTATTTTCTCACAGAGTGTACTTATGACATTTGTTCATTTTTCTATATACCAAATTACAGGCTACCTACTTTATTTTGAACTTGTTTATGCAGAAAAGAAACATAATGGAATACAAGAAGTGATATTTTTAAAAATAGTTGTTTGACATAATCATGCAACAAAGAGACATTGTGTAGGATTAGATTCAGATTATGAGCATGTAGTCATTCAGTCAGTAGCTCTCCTGGCTTTCTTCTGGACTGTTCATCACATAGCGGCCCACACCAATGGAATATGGTCTTCAAATTGTTTTGGTTCCAGAAGCAAAGAGCATTCTTGAAAGCACATAGCAGTTTAATGCATTTTCATACATGAACAACATACTTGATGAAAGAAAATCTGGGCACTATTCTTATGCACATATGCTTTGTAAGAGTGTAAGAAGGCTTCTGGTTTTGACCTGCAAAAAAGCTAATCGGTAACTCTGAATTCACGTTCTTCTGCAAAGATTGGAGTGTTTGTCTGGAAAATCTGCACTCAGCCACAGAGGCACCAGAAGCAATACATTTCTTACAATTACCACAGTTTCCACCACAGCAGCAATGAGATGTCCTGAGGCTGGTTGTAGGGATAAGACTCTGGAGTCTAACCTAACATAATGAATGCCCTGAGAAAAAGCCTTTATGGGATGCCTAATGAGAAAAGTTCCTGGGAAACTGTCAAAGACAATGTCCTAAATATATTGTCATTTCCTAGAAACTGAACAGATTACTTCAGGTTTACCTGAAAGTCACAATATAATCTGTAACTTATTTCACGATTTTACGTGGATATGCCTAAATATTCAATCAAAGAAGATATAATCATGGAATGTTAAGGGTTGGAAGGAAGCTTAAACATGCTCTGCCAAGGCAGGGGTTACCTCCCACTAGACCAGGTATCTCAAAGCCTTATCCAAACTGGCCTTGAGGCTCCAGGCTTGGGGCGTCCATAACCTCCCTAACCAGTATCTCACTCTGTCCAGTTTCTCACCTTGTTCTAGGATCTCACAGTAAAAATTTCTTCCTATTATCTAACCTAAATTTCCCCTCTTTCAGTTTGTTCTGATTACTCCTTGTCCTGTCCCCACAGTTCCTGATGAAGAGTCCCTCTCCAGCTTCCCTGCAGGTCCCTTCAGATCCTGTGTCTTAGGTTAAAAATGTAAGATGTGCCCAAAGTATGTATCCTATCAACATCTTCATGAGGTGTTGGAACCAGGTGGGGCAGTGTTTCCCTTATCTTCTGCTAATGGCCCATCAATGCCTTGCCCTATGACTCATAGATAACTCCCTCTGGGAGCTGTCTCTGTTTAATGGGCCATCAAGAACCCATTACATGACTCATAGAATGATACCAGCCCATTGTGAGATGCTCTGCCCAGGGGGAGGAGCCAAGCATTCCCACCTGCATATAATCCTGGGTTTGGGACAGCAGAGTCAGCTTTTTCCCCCACTGGATTCACGGAGGACAAGAGCTACCAGACCTTTCTACAAGACCACTGCTTCGACAAGACCATTTCATCTGGACTGCTACTAACACCCTAACTAACAGGGTGTCAGGTTGTATTCTGACT